>VWZT01004650.1:163442-203219 GCA_013397055.1 Pachycephala philippinensis
GGGCCCCGCGTCCCTGTCCCGCCCGGGGCCGGGCCCCGCGTCCCTGTCCCGCCCGGTGCCGGGGCAGCGCGGGGCGGCAGCGCCCTCTGCGGGCAGCGGCCTCCGCCCGGGCGCGAAGCGCGGTGGCAGCGGGACCGTGGGGCTGCGGGGCAGCGCTTTGGGGATGTGCAGAGGGGCAGGATAAATGTCATTAGCAAACGGTGTAGAGGGCAGGGAACCTTGAATTTGTCCGTTTGCACTTCAGCTCTTGCCTTACCCAGGTTTACGTGTAGAAAGACCTTACACTGCTTCTGTTAGTCTGCTTTTTACTCTGTATGATTCTGGCTTAACCTGATTCATGGCTGCTTACAGTTCTAAGGACTCTGGAGGCTGGAGCTGCTTTTCAGGAGTTTATTACCTTGAAACTGAAATATTTTTTTTCTTCATACGAAGGGGCCCATGCATCCTCCATTACAGCCTCAGCCACAACCTCAGCCTCAGCAGCACCATCACCAGCAGCAACAGCAGCACCATCACCAGCAGCAGCAGCAACAACACCATCACCATCTCCAAGGGCCTCCGCAGCCCTTGATGCCCATGAACCAGCCACAGTTCAGGCCTCACATGCAAGCCACGCAGCAACAGCCAAATAACAACAGGATGCAGTGTCAGCCACGACAGGGTCCAATGAAGCCAAGGCATGTAAGTATCACATACGTCAGTGTCCTGCATGAGAAGCAGGCATGTAAGCACAGGTTTCAAAACTCAGCAGCGTGGTTTTTCAGTCCTATTTATTCCCTTCCTGCTCTTTCTTCCACTGTCACCATTTCTTGCTCATTTTCTGCCTTGATCATTTTATAATCTACATTGAAAAATACTGTGTATATCTTCCCCTTTTTCTTTTCTCCTCTGGTCTTCAGTGTTCTTTTTGATTTGGGTCCAATAGGAGATGTTGCAGTTGCCCAACAACTAGCAATGGAGAGGTTATGAAGGATAGGTTTGCTTAATAAGACTTTACAACTGCTGGTAGTCTGTGTTTGTGTGGGAGCCCAGTTCTGTGACACGTGTTCAATTTGAAGGCCTCTCTGTACCACTGCTAATCAGTTTTCTGGTTTAGATAGTGCCTCTCCTGTCTTGTGAGTTTCCTCCCATGCAGCATATTCTGCAGCTTGGTAGGTTTGGTAGCACAACAGCCTGTAGCAGTGCTCAAGACAATGTAGCTATAGTTTAGCATAATTGCTTTGATTAGGAAAGTAAATCACACAGTGAAGCTAGTCTCTCAGAATGGTGTTGAACAAGTGAGATTAAGTTTTGCTTTTCATTAGAAAAAAAAAGGTTACTAAAGTGTTCTAATTTCTGGGTTTTTTTCCTGACATTAAAAATATTATGCTTCTTCACAAAGCTTGTTTTCCCAAACGTAACTAAATCAAGAAAATGTGAAACCGAAACCACTTCAGCCTGGTTTGTGATGGAAGTCAGCAGGTTTTTCTTCCATTCTGCTTTTCAGAGTACCCCATCACAGAACATTGTGAAGCGTTCGAATCAGCAGCTTCAGTCGACTGCTCCCAGGAACAGCAACCTGCGCGAGCTGCCGATAGCCCCGTCCCACGCCATGGAGATGAGCAACAACAGGCGAAACTCCACCCCAGCTGCTCAGGTCAAACCCATTACCAGCACCGTGTCTGCCACCAAGTCTGTCACTGGTGGTGGGAACTCCCAGGGAAGGCCTGAGATGAAGGCTAAAGCAATCACGCCAGTGGGCCAGGCAAAGTCAGAAGGAAAATCTGAACCAGAGGTAAGGGATTTTTTTGTTGTTGTTCTTAAACAAAAGACCAAAAACCAAACAAGAAGCAAAGCTCCCGCCTTTAAAAAACTTTTTTAGTCTGATTTATGAACTGGAAGCACACTTAATATATTATCCACCAAATATTTTTTGGTGCCACTAGAGGCCTCCCTTCTGAATTGCACTTTTCTATTTTATTGCAATAGCAGAAACAGTCTCCATTGATATAAAAGGTCTGGAAGGTTGGCAAGGCAGTGGTGAATCTGTTGTGCAGGAGAAGGAGTCATTTCTATTAGGAAAAGGCAGAATTGAGTAAAGGTGATCAGTGATGCAATCCTCTGAAATACTCATTTTGCCCATTTTTATCTTAGGGAATTACAATTTATTTTATTTTCAGGTGATCTTACTCTTCTAAGTCTGAAAACCTGTTCTCTGTCATTTTGTACGATGCTGTATGGCTCAAAAGAAAAAAATAGGCTATTTGGAGAGCTGTCTTCCTCATGCTGTTTTTCTTTAGGCTGTTCAGTCTCTACTAGGCCTTGAGCATTCATGCAGGAGATTGTAGCTGTGCTGTCCGTAGAGCTTCTTGCTCTTGAGAAAGGAACTGTCTCTTTTATGAAACCTTTTTGTGTGAGGTAAAATAGGAGATGCTTTTAAGTTTTCCATTTTGGAGAAAATGATGCTGTTTGTTCTGCTAGTACTCTGTACAATTGAAAAAATGATATCCCAGTGTTTTCAGCACCACTGGATCATGTCATGTGAACAGATGATGACCATTTCCCTGCACAGGTCTCCTGGAAACTAGAGAAGACTCTCTGGGAGCTCTGTTAGTTGGAGAGAGTGGGTAGGATTGGACTGGTGGTGCTCTTTATCCTGAGCATGATAGCTAAATGCACCCTGTGTGCTTTGTCAGGCTATTCTGTGAAGAACTGTAAACCTTTATAGTTACAGTTAACCATGAATCTTGTCTCAGGGACCAGGTTTTCTTCAACAACTGTTGAAAGCTTTAATTGTGATAATGCTGTCTTCCTTTTAAGCTGTTCATGATTAGCTTTTCATCTTGTTCTTGAATTAGGGATGGTCGTAACTAATTTCCACAAATGAGGCACAAAAGAAACCCAAAGCTACCAGTGTTTGACCTCCTGTGCACTTGCTTTTCAATGGAAATGAAAAAAAAATAATCCTTTTTTTAGCTTTTAATTTTCACCGTTTTCAGAAAAAATATTTAAGTAATCTCTTTCCCCTCAATTCAGTCTCTTGGAATAATCTCAGTCACAGAAAATGCAGTGCCTCATAGAGAAGCCTCTGTCTTTCAGGCCACTTGTAAGGTAAATCTTGAAAAATCAGCCACAGGCTTCCCCATCTAAAACATCTTGAAATTATTTCATAGTGTAGTCATATGAAAATTAAGGCATTAGTTCCAAAATATCTCTGGCAATATTTAGAAAAAGATAAGAAAATGTTTAAATTTTTGATTAAATTAACTGGAAAACTAAACAAACAAAAAATCCCAAAGCAGTCATCTGGTTGTCTGCATTTTACTTTTTAAACATACTCTAGCCTGTGGTTATCGAACCAACTAATCTTACTTATGTGAATTGTTGGTGTATTACAAATAAAACTTTATTTCTCTGTCAAAACTGTCATTGAAAAAAATCTGGTACCTGTTTTATGCAAGTTTTTTAAGCAGGATAAAAAAATCAGAGTTGTATTGGAAAAAATGATGTCTCCTAGTAAAGCCTTTTTAGACAAATTTGGCAAGCATCAGGAGAGTGTGAATGTGTGCACACAGAACCTTCTCCTTCCAAAGCACGCCTGGAACAGAGCCTGGTGCTGCAAACAGTGTAGTAGCAGTTGTCCCATTTCTGCTGTGCCACTGCAGTGGTCTTGTTCACTCCTACAGATGGGAATGTGCACTAAAATGTTCATTTGTGAACCTTTAATCATATTCTTCACTGTTGTTGTAATGTAGGTTATTACATATCTCTTCTTAGGCAGATTATAATGTTTTCCAGTCTTTTTTGTGTGTTTTTTCTGGTAATTAGCTGACTTCATCCTCTTCTTTTGCTTTCGGTGACAATGAGAAAGAGTTAAGTTCTGTCACCTTTTCTAGCTGTATGGCACGTAACTGAATTGGGCAGGTTATTTTGCAAGTGTCTTCAACTGGAAAATTAAGACTTCTCTTTGCATCTTTCTTCCTAAAGAGTCAGTGGCTGTATTTATGAGCGGCCTATCATTCAGGAAGCACCAAAAAATAGCAATATTGGCTGTTAGAGGTTTTGCTCACCCTAAATGCAGATATTTGAAAGGTTTGCAACATGAGTGACTAGAAGATTGAAAACTGTATTAATGGAATGTTTGTGTTCCTGTTCCTGTGAGGCTGCAAAATACTGACCTTAAATGCCTGTTCAGAATAGCACTTACTCCCCAGGATTTAAACTTGCATATCCTCAGTCTGAAACATCATTTTGTCATTGAAATAGGAAAGTCTGGATGATGTGGGCCTAATTCTGCTCCTGTTGAAGTCAGCTTAGGATAAGAGGAATTAAGGCAGTATTAAGCATTTTTGAGTTTAAAGAAGAGGGAGAATGGAGAAAGGTAATGTGTCTTTAGGAGAAATGGATATTGGAGCTCAGAACAGGAGGGAAATTAGTGGAGCACTGCATAATCATAGGTGTGCTGATGTTAGTACTTATATTGGAGTTAATGTCCTTGATGTACTGAAAGAAAACCTTCATATACCATTTTTTCAAATCCAGTAAATTGTGAAATTAAGTTGCTAGATTTTATGTTGCTGTCTTTTTTAGCAAAGCTTGCAATACAGAAAAGAGTTGCTGCATTAAATTACTAGATCAAATGTATCTGAATGTTTTCATCTTTTTGGAAATAAGCTACCTAAAAATTGAAAATGTCTAAATTCGAGTTTTCTCTGGTTGAAATAGCTTGTCTTCCAAAATTTTGTAATGATGCCTCCTGTCTTGTGCTTAGAAGAGTCTTATCAGAGGTTCTTTTTTTTTTCCAAATGGAAGTTGGCAAGAGGGCAGCGTGCTTCTTGGTGTAACTTGTAACCTTGTTCTTCACTCTCTCCCTGTTTGTCCAAGATGTACAGCACCTGTGCTTTGTAGGGTGTCACAACTTCCTCAGGTTCAGGAGCTGATGTTGTCAGCAATGTGAAATGTACAGTGTGTAT
Organism: Pachycephala philippinensis; assembly: GCA_013397055.1. Lineage (NCBI taxonomy): Eukaryota > Metazoa > Chordata > Aves > Passeriformes > Pachycephala > Pachycephala philippinensis. The sequence continues at coordinate 168,395 of VWZT01004650.1, forward strand.
ATGTAGGTACCCTTTAATTCAGATATTTTCTGGGTTTGAACACAAGCAGCCAAATGATGCGATTTGGCTCTGGCTGTACCTTTTGCAAACACTTGGCATGAATTTTTGGGCAAATTATTCTAGTCTTTTATGTTTTTAATGTTACAGCTTAAAAAATAAAGGCAAGCCTGCTGAATAGATTTGTGTTTATGCCACAGATCAAACCAGTTTGATTGCTCTGTTCTTGCACCCGTTTTACTGAGACACACACAAGTGAGCCTGGTTGCATGATTCCTTTACTGTTCCTTGGGAGGCAACCAGAACATAAACAGTGTTTGGTTCTTATGACTCAGCATTTAGTTCTATTAATTTGCAATTAATGCTGCAGACCTCTGAAAAAACATGTTCATTAATTTTCTTTTTTTAAATTCACTATACAAAAAGCAAGCTACTGATACTAGGACTTAAATTTCAATTGAAAGTTTAATCCCTTGTTTTAGAATGTGTCTTTGCTGTCTTTTCCTAAGTCAACAGTGCCATTCTAGATTCCCCAGAAGGATGTGGTACTGCAGCTTCTTTTGCTGGTGCTCTTCAGCTAGATTCAGAAAAGCAGCCTGTAATGTTTTCTTTTGGTGCTTTCCATCAAAGCTGCCTTGGACCTTAAGGCAGAAGAAAAACCTACAGCTAAGTCTCAGTCTGCCTTCAAACCTCAGTGAAATGCATTGTGTTCAAGTTGTTCAAAGACGGATGAGAATTTCCACTTGCAAAAAAAAAAAAAAGAAATCAAACTCTCAAAACCTGGCACAAAAAAAGCCACCCCCACAAAACCAGGTGCATCTCTGGCCTTTTGTATTCTGCAGCCTCCTGTAAAAGGAAGGGCCATGTACATGCACGATGTACCATTTCTTCATGTTGTGGAGTTTCTACCCAAAACATTTGAAGCTTAAGACTTTATCTAGGGAAAGGCTGCTCCATGTTTTTCTGCTTTTTCACCTACAGATAATGTTGCTTCCAGACATGGGATGTGAAAATTATAATGGTTTGAACTTTGAAGGTTGTGTATTTTCTCCCAGTTGATTCTGAAGGCACAAGGCTTGCTTGCCTTGCCTTTTTCTTTTTTCCTTGGCAATGCTGTTGTTTATTGGAGAAATCTATACTGGGCTTATTAAACGAATGGGATGAAAATCATTAGCAGTAGGCATTGTGTCTTGTGTTCATCTTGATCCTGTCTTGCCTGTTCCATATGCTGAATGTCCCCATTACATACTGCAGATCATTATATGTACTATACATCACATGCATACCCCCACTCTCTGGGATGGTGTATATAAGGTGCTCTTAAAGCTGAGGAGAAGGGAATTTAGCTGCCGCTGTTCTCATCCTGGTAAGGAGTTTGCTGTCCTTCTCAGTCTGTACTGTTGAGTCATTGTACAACTAAATTGATTTAAACCTGACTTCTAATCTAGATACTTTGTTCATCATCACAGGGCCTTTGTATTCTCTTCCTCTAATGTGAGGGTATTTTTGTTTAGAATTTAACAGTAGCAGTAACTTGCTTGTGGGTCTACCTCTAGCCTGTTAACAGACTGATCTGTTGTCATACAACCTCAGGGCTCTTGGCCCTTGATTTTCAAGCTTACCCTTTAAGAAGGGACTGATTTCCTAGGATCATTGCTAATTTCTTGAGCTGAGTTTCAGAAACGAAGGTTTTGGATTATATTTGAGACCAAGCTGCCTGAATATTCTACTAGGCACTTTTCTAACTGCAAGTGTGGTGGTAATAGAATTTGTCAGTCATCTCTCTGTGTTTAATTCTAGCGTAGTTGGAATCAGTGTCTCTGTCCAAGGGCTGTTGCTGGGATGTATTAGTCAGAGTCCCTTGGGATGTTCATTCCTTGTCTGCTGGCAGGACTCATTTAAGAGTGCTGCAAAGTACACATCTCTGTGCTGCTAAGTGTAACCTTTGAGTTGGTGTTCTGAGCTTACCACATTGTGATCTACATCTCCCAAGGCCTTCAGAACTTGTTAGGTGATAGAATGAGCAGGCAAATCCCTGATAATAGAGGGCACTGGTAGAAGTGGTGGTCTGCTGCAGACTCGTGCTGCAGTGTTCCAGTTGATTGTAAGAGGGAAAAAATTACATTACTTCCTCCAAAGGTAAACTTGGTATTGGCTCATGGCATCCATCAGATTTGTTTAGATAATTTGTAGAATATTATTATCTAAACCAAAGCAAGTAAATAAAGTAATTCATTAAGTTAACTGAAACAAGTTTTCTCTCTGGACAATTTCAGTAACTTTGATACTTAGTGTCTCTGAAAATGACTGAAAATTTTATTAATTGCATCAGGATCTGCGTAACAGCACATCCTCCTCCTAGCTGGAGTTTACCTGTTTTCTCATCCTTTGCAAACTATTCTTAAGGGTCTTAATCTTTCCCTGTATTTCATAAGGGTCATATTCTGTATTTTTGCTACAATCCAGCATCTCCAGTTGTCAATATAAGATGAAATATTTGGGTGTATTTCTGTACCATCTCATCAACACAGACATCTAATTTAGTTGTCTGTCACAGTGGTTATTAATCACCACCATCATGTTCCACAAAGTATAGATAAAGATAAGAACTTCTGGGTAGATGTAGCATTTTCATGCAAAGGACTGTGTTAGACCTCATCCCTGAACTACAACCCATACTTAAAAAATAAATGTAAATTGTAAAAATGCGATTTGGTTAGTCTTATTTAGCCACTGTTTAGGCTTCTAATTAGACTGCTAATTAGATGCTTCTAATTAGACTTCTAATTTGAGACAATGAGCTGGGTTTTAGTAACTGTGAGAATAATCCCGGTCAATACCTGCTCAGGGAAGAAGCAGCTACAGCTAAAGGAAATAAGCATTCAGGATTTGTGCATCTGGATGCTGTGAGTGCAAATCTGACTCTGCTGGGCTTTCACATCCATGAACCAGTATTATGGCTGAATCTGTTCTGCTGGGTTTTTTCTTGGGTTGGGGAGGATTCTGGGGTGCACCAGGATTAAAAGCACTCAAATATTAAAAAAAAAACAAACCAACAAAGACCTCAATCACACATTTGGGTCACATAGGTTCGAAAAATGGTACTTGTGTTGACAACAGTTTGCACCGAGTTGCTGCAAGATATATAAAGGTTCATCACAGATTCCCAGTTTTTGAGAAATATTTTAACACTCTTTATGCATTAATTAACCAGCATGCAAAATATCGTTACTTGGAGAAGCTGTTGTTAGGGGTGATTAATACATCTTAAATAGAATGTTGTGCTCATTACCATTTGTAAGCATTCTCTGTAAGTCTAACTTAATATTTGAAATGGTTGAAAAGAGAGAAAAATATAATTTAAAAAGTATGTTTCCTAATTTTGAAAAATATATGTGGTTTTACTGCAAGAAGCATTTGATTTCTTTTCCAGGATGATGAGAATCTCCATTTCCTTGACTTTTGTCCATTTTTATACAGCTTTTCATAAGAACCTGTTCTGCCAGAGTTGAAGAATCTTTAGAAAGGTTATTTGATGGTGTGTAGTACTTTCAGAGGGGCCCAGGGCTGGAATATTAAAGGCATTCTCTATATACCATTAATATTCCAACACTGCATTTGGCAACATTTTGATTCTGAAGAGAGTGCATGAGTTCAAGGTCAGAGAGATTGACTTGTGCTGTTCATTATAACCAATTATTGTGTGACAAATGAGTTTGAGATCAGGCTGAAAATTCTGTGAGAAAAATCAATAGTTCTAATCAGGGCCTTTCAGGTCATTTACCACCCTACCTTTTGTTACTTTGTCAGAAAAGAGCAAGATAAAACCTGTGTGACAGTGGGTTGCCTCTGTATTGTTACCTTCTATTTGAAACATATTTTGATATCTTGAATTATATTAATAGTTTAATTGGTTTTGGAAACTTTTAAATTAGTTCCAATTTGTAAAACTTTTTTTATTATTATTTTTTTTAGTATTCTGATCCGATTTCTCAAGTGGTATTAAAGCTTTTCTGTCTAGGAAGTAGTATATCTAAGTCCTAAACCAGATTGGAGCTGTTTGTCTGTAATGAATAGCAAATAAACCTTAGCAGCAGATACACTCCACTAATAGCCTTGCTTTGGTAACAGGGAAAATTTAAAAAGCTCTTCAGAGTTACAGCTTTACAACATCTGAAACAATTTCTTGTTGTTTTGACCAAGCCGGGCACTTGTTTAGAATTTTATAAATTCATTTGTATTTTCCTTTGCAGTACCCAGATGAAGATGAAGAAACGCGGTTGTACCGTTTGAAGATAGAAGAGCAGAAGCGCCTGAGAGAGGAGATCCTGAAGCAGAAGGAGCTGAGACGGCAGCAGCAGGCTGGGGCCAGGAAGAGGGAGTTGCTGGAGAGACTCGCACAGCAGCAGCAGCAGCAGCAGCCTTGTTCCCAGCAGTCCTACATGCAGCACGAGGAGGACTCCTCCGAGTTCCCCACCAACGGCAGCCCCTACATACCCCACTCCGGCTTGCAGACCAGGCACAACGTGAAAAACAGACTCCTTGTTAGAAAGCAAGACGCGGTAGTTGCAAACATCCACCCCAAACCCACAGATTTCCCCCAGGGCGCAGGGGATGGGCAGTACCAAGGACAGCAGATGAAGCCAGTGAAGCAGCTGAGGCAGACTAGAACAGTTCCTGCGAGTCAGCCTCAGGCGCCACAGAAAGCGTTACAGACCAAACCTGCTGCGGCGGCACTGCCCACGCCACAGGCCGCTCGAGTGGCCTCCGTCCCCGCGAGGCCCCAGGAGCAGAAGCCGGGGGTGAAAAGGACTGTCATGCAGCGGACAAACAGTGGTAGTGATGGGCCCCATGTCGGCAGCAAAGTCAGGGTGATTAAGTTGTCAGGAGGGGTAAGTTTACAAGGCTCATCTCATCTATGTGTCTCCTCGTGGTTCGTTTCTGTGTGTTTGACTCTGTGTAATCCCGAAATAAAAAATGGGCCTGGGCTGGTGAGGGAAGTAACAGGTTTAGCACACCTAATAGTCCATATATTATATTTTCAGAACTGTAATTTATTAGCAGTTATTAAAAAATTAGTGTTTCCTGTAATGCTTTACTGCCAGGCAGTTACCAATGAAATCACATAGAAATACTCCTTTCTTTTAAGTTGTAACTTGGAGTCTGAAATCTGAAGGACTGCTCAATTGAGCTACTTTTGCTTAAGGCCGATAGGTCTGATAATTGCTCAGAGAAAAGGGTTTGGGTGGCTGTATTTAATTAAGGTTTGGTTAAAAAGGACCTGCTTATTTGGTAGGTGAAGCCACCTAACTTAGTTGTGTGCAGGTGTTGGTATTAGTATGGTTTCTGTACTCAAGGGAAGATTGTTTTTATTTTCTTGGGAAGCATGTTATGAAACTAATTTTAGCAGTATGTTGGAGTGGGATGTTTTCTGTTAGAGGCTGGGTTTAAAACATTGCCATTTCACTTCTGCATCTAAATGAGATTTCCTTATCTCTTGATGAGGGGTCTTTTATCTGCAGTATGTCCCTTGAGCACTAGTGTGGAGGACTCACAATGATGGTCTTGAGGACAGTGTGCCTATTTAAAATCTGGGGTTTTGGTTAGAAAGTCTCTTGACCAAATTTCTTCTGTCTTAATGAAAAGACAAGTTAATTTGTTAGGGCTCTAAAGAAACTAAGATGAGGGGACATATCGAGATCATGTTGTCAGTGTGTGAAGTCTGTCCTTGGGTTTATGCTGAGGAGGAAAGAACGATGTGATGTAGCAGCACATTGGAGGTATTTTTCTAGAAGAATGCTTTTAAATTATTTGGAGCATTATTTGAGAAAACAAAACAGTGTATAACAGGAACTGAACAAGGCCTTGGAGGGTAGGCTTTACTCTGTAGAAATGGGGAGGAAGTTGAAATGCTAAAGTCTTAACTACTTTTTATTAACGTTTTTCTACAGCTCATAAAACTTAAATACACTCAGAACTGTGAATTGCATGATGACTGTGCGGTCTTTCCAAATATTAACATACAGGGCAGTATTGACTGCATAGACATCCTGCACATCAGGTTGTTGTCTGCTCTAATTCCTCAGACATGGTAACTTAAGTACAGAAGAATAAAGTACAGGAAGCTGAAAGAAATTAATTCTGTTGAGCTAAAAATATTTATATATAAGTATGTCTGCAGGAATCCCAGTGGCCTGCAAGAGGTATGACAGGTTTATGATTCATGCATAATTGAATAAAGCAGTCATGCACAACTTCTTTTATTATGTGGTGAAACAAAACAATGCCAGTCACAACTGTATGCAGCTTCTCGTAACAAATAGTTATCAATGCCCACAGTAGCATTCACAACTGAATAGTTTCTATCACGATGCTCTATTTTAGAAGACCATAGATGATTCGTTTCAGATAAGTCTCATGGTAAGCAAGAGCAATTAGCTTCATTAAATGCATGTGTAACTCTGTTTTCGTTGTGCACAGAAGCAGATATACACTGCCCTCCTTAACTTTCAGATACTGAGGTTTCAGCAAGGTGAAGCAGGTTCTTTACATGTAGCCTTTGTCAGTTTTCATGTTGCCATGGTCATTTTAAGTTTCCTTCCAACTGGGGGAGAGTGAAAGCAAGCATTGCAATTAGGTGTTAACACTGATCAAGATAGTTGATTAATTTTTAATCAGTTAGTGGCAAGCTGAACCTGTGACTTTATTTGACCACACAAGGGAAAAAAATAAATTGAGCATCAGGGCAGACAATCTTCTAGTCCATTTTTGACAGGATTTAAAAGAAGAGTTAAACAGTGCTTGGACTCCGAATACTGTCACAATTGGAGATACTTAGTTTCCACTGCTTTAGTCCTGCTACATGCTTTATTTATTTTCGCAACTTTTGCCTGAGCACTAAATACAAAGCAAAAGCCAAATCTCATTTTCCCTAGCTGTTCTCCTTGGCATGTGATAGTGCTTCCTCTAATTGCCTGCCTTTGGCCAAACGGTTGCTGGTATCCCTTACCTGTATGCACTGGCTCTGTCCTGCAGGTAAGCATCCCTGCCCTTGCTCTCCATCTGATAATCCCTTGTAACCTTTTCCTTTCTTGGGCTCTTTTGTGCAGAGCTGGTTTGAACACACTTGTACAAGTGAGGTGGCTCATGATTAGACACAGTGCGGGTTCCCTTTTGAAGCTCACTGGGTTCAGGTAAAGGCCTGGCAAGTCCCTCCTGTTGCAGCCATGCCCAGCACCACTGGAGAGCTCTTAGCTGAGGGAGCTGCTCCAGTCCAGAACTGTACTAACTCTAGACCAAACTGGCCTAAACCAGAAACTGGTAACAAGGACTGTTACTAATTTAGTAGGACTGTCTGTAGAACGAAGATTCAATGGGTTTGTGTTGCTGGTGATGTTTTTTGTGTAACAGTTGAGGAGTGTGGTGTGTTGGTGAGAACTGTGGAGTACAGGTACTGTCAGAAGAGAATGACTTCTTGTCTTGAGGGCAGTGTCTTTACCAGGCTGAGTTTTGTCTGTTTGTGTTGCTGGGCACAGCAGTGCTACTGAAGATCTCTGACCTTCAGGCAGAAATACCCTTTGGGTCCTTAGAAAGTAAAATGGTCTTTTCATCTCTTTCCACAATATTCTCTTGTGAGAGGATTTTACTTTTGGAATTGTAAGAATTACAATGTAAATTCCAGGAATATTTTAACTTTTTCAGTTTTCCTGATGCATAAGATGCCTTAATTTATGACTTCTTATGCTGCAGGAAAATGAAAGTAGAAAATGATTCAGCATTTCCAGTACGTCAGACTAAGTCTGTTTATCAAGGTGACATGTTAGTTACTGTCAGTAATGATTTTGTCTGTTGATACTTTTTTTTTTTTAACAAATCCCACCCTTCACCTCCCACCTAATACTGATTTGCCCATCCCTTTTTAATATACATATAAATTATGCAGGAATTGCGAGAAAGTGAATAGTTTTCCATTTTAATTACTCCTTTAAATGTTACGTTCCTGGAAAATGAGGCAGTGTTTTAGTACATGGACTTGGAATTTTTTTGTTGCTGGTTTGGTTTTGGATTGGGGTTTTTTTTTGGGGGGAGGGGTGGTTTGGGGGGATTTTTTTGGGTTTTTGTTGTTTTCTTTTTGGTTTTGTTCTTGGTTTTATTTTTTCCAAGGAGGCCCAGATATCTTTTGATGGATCCAGTGTGCTTTGTTTTGTGTGGCATTTCCTCCGAGCTGTCCATTTCAGATACAAGAGCTCAGTGTATTCACTGAGTATTCATACTTGTAAATTTTACTAATAAAACATCTGAGACTTGCCTGGCTTGCTGAGGAGCCTGAAGTCAATGGTAAAGTCACTTGTAAGTATAAAGTCAGTGAGAGTGTAGGAAAGAAACACCCTAATAAATCACTTCAAAATGTGATCATAAAATTATAGAAAATAGGGGTGAAAAGACTGTTGAAATAATTTTTCTTGAAGGGAGGGGGTGAACTCAGTATGATTCATGACAGATTTGTCCAACCTTTTTCTGAGATCTCATTATTGCAGATTTCTTAGGTCATCTATTCCAGTATCAAATGTGTATATTTAGGAGAATTTTCTTAGTGACCAAATCATATTTTCTTGCTGATTTTGAATCTCTGACTATTTGTATTATACTTGAAGAGAGATGGGGAAGAATTTCTCTCTCTTTGTGCCTGTCTCTCTTTTTAAAGATATCTTAACTGTTTCTGAGCTCTAACATCTTTCATTCTCTCTTGGTGAGTCATGTTTTCTAACATTTTGGCTGCTTGTGGTGCTCTTTGGGCTCTCTGTGATCGATCTGTCTGTTAATGGTTCTAGTACCAAATGCAACTGAATTCCTTAAGTCAATATATTCAGAGTTGTTTTAGTCCTGGAAGAAAAGGTTTGTACCAGCTATAACCTTAGATATCTTAAGATCATATGAAATAACGTGCTGAACATGTTTTCTATTTTAGTGGAGGTTCTGTGGGAAACTACAGTATCTTGAACTCTCTGTATCATTGTCATCTTATGTTGTTGTTGGATGATTTCTCTCTAGCCAGAAAATGTCCTGCCATGCTCAGAGAGCTGTGTGTCTGTCCCAAAGACCTGAAAATGCTGGTTCTTATGCTGCACCAAGAACATACCAATCTTTCTCTCTGTGGAAGGCTGCACAATGAGGGTTTTTTCATAAATACATTTCTACATAAAAATACATAAAAATCTTGGTGTTTCCTGTTGCATTACAAGCAATATCTTATAAGTGATCCTAATTCCTGAAAACCTGAAATGCTTCATATGAAGAGCTTGAAAAAAGAGCTGGCAAGTTCTTTTCTTTGAAAAGCCTGTCACAAAAAACGTCCTTGGATTGCAAAAACGAAATGGAAGATGGACAACTTCGTTCATATTTGAAGTAACTGAGAAGTGTGAGATGAATATGGAGTTCTAAATACGGAAAAAAGATACTGATTGAGATGATTCTTGTTTGATAATGTGACCTTGTCAACCAACTTTGCTTAATGTTTGTACTTGTTTCTACTTGTATGTATGTGTTCAAGTTTAATTAAAAATATTTGACTTGAAAGCTCTTTAGCGCCTTTCATCTAAATACGTCAGGAATTGTAAACACTGAGAATTGCGGCGTTTGTGCGAGAAGTTCATGAGGGAGCCCTTTCCCCAACCCTTGACAAAGGACCTCTTGCTCTATATGGTTCCATAACTTTTTAAGAAACAGGAGAATGGCATTGGTGTTTATTTGTATCCCATTGTTTGAAGGAGGCATGGATTGCCTCTGAAGCAGCACTGATGTAAGTGTGCTGTTGAAGAAGGACTCTGCCTGCCACAACCTGCAAGATTTCGCTCTGGAAATATTTCACAAATGGACATTAATTCCTTAATTGTAAGAAACTGTTGAAATGTGTCCAGAGGCCACAGAGTTGATAAGGGCACTGGAGCACCTCCCCTGTGACGACAGGCTGAGAAAGTTGGGGCTGTTCAGCCTGGATAAGAGAAGGCTCCAGGGAGACCTTACAGAACCTTCCAGTTCCTAAAGGGGCTACAAGAGAGCTGAAGAGGGACTTTTTACAAGGGCATGGAGTGATAGGACAAGGAGGAATGACTTCACATCGAAGAAGGGTAGATTTATATTGGATATTAGGAAGAAATTCTTTCCTGTGATCATGGTGAGGAACTGGAACAGGGTGCCCGGAGAAGCTGTGGATGCCCCGTCCCTGGAAGTGTTGAAGGCCAGGTTGGATGGGGCTTTGAGCAGCCTGGTGTAGGGGAAGGTGTCCCTGCCCCTGGCAAGAACATTTGAAAATGAGAATAAACCCTGTCCTCCCAGACCTCCAGTGAGGATGGTCCCTGTAGAGACAGAGTATTTAATGGATTGGGGGTGAGGAGGTGGGCTGTGCTGTACTCTTAGGGCATATTTGGTTACTGGGAAAAGGAAATACAAGGGCATGTGTGGACACACTTAGCAAGTGAGACTTAAGGTGACAACCAAACCAGACACAGATAATACATTTTATGGGCTTCTAATAAAATGCTTGAAAGGGGGAAGAGATATTTACCTAAATTGAATTTGACTTTGTTATGGGTAACTTGGGTCTAAAGTGCAGTAAAGTATTTTCTATTGTAGACTGCAGAACAGGTTTCTCCTTTTCCTCAGGAGACTTTTAAATTGTATGTTGAAGAAGAGTGCAGCTTGCTCCTGAACACCCAGAAAGCAGAGCGTTTGTTGCTTGTCACTCTTGTTAAATCTCAAAGGAGAGTTTCTCTGCCATCCTAAATGTTACAGTGCAGAATTCGTATCTGTAGGATGTTGGTGTTACAGAGTGTCTTGGAGCCCAGTTTCCCGATAAAGACAGCTGTGACACCACTAAAGTGCTTTACAGAGAGAGAATCAGTTTTCATATGAAAATGCAGTCTCTTAACTTGGGAGGCAAGCTTGCAGATTTGTACAGTTTAATAGTTTGAGAAGTCACATTCCTGTGTTAAAAGTTTGGACCACTTGGAATAGACCTTTAGTGTGGAGGTTTGGCTCTTGAGTCGGGAGTGTTTGGGGAGGGAGGGAATGGGGGTTGTCTTTATCAAGACTTACCAGGAGCTTCAGGCAGGACACAGGAGGGATTTTACTTGCCAGTAGTTTTAAGGTTCAAGGAACATGAACTAGAAAGTCCAGAAGTGGCACAAGAAGGGAAGTTCTGGTTGTACAGGTCTCTGATATCCAGTACTGGCTTTCTGTGCTGTAGCTGGTGTCCAGTTGGGAAGTGCTGCTCCAGGAGCTTTGGGCCATCAGAAGTTTTGAATCGCTGATATTTTCCAACAGGAGCTTTTTTCTCTTGGTGATTCTCTGCATGTCCAGTCTTTGCTAAAATTCCCTGTACAAAAAAAATCTCTCAAACTGCCAATTGAAAAGCAAACCAGGAAGCTTTGCTCAAAACATTGTTTATCTACGTTACATATTTTGCGGACAACACATAAAAATGAAGGTGTTTCTGAGAGTATTAGACATGTTCCTTCCAGAACCTTGATTTTGCTGTAGCTTTGACACATAGTTTTAAAAATTTTTTTCAGAATGAGCTGGTGGGTGGTTGTTTAAAAAACCAAGTAGTTGTGATTCAACACCGATTTAACGTGTTCGAAACTGTGCTTTTGTCACTCCCGGTGAAAATTCAGGCAGCATGGGTATGGCCAGGACTCTCTTTGGCCAGTCCTGCTCCATGCCTTAGTTCTCCTCTCAGGCAGATGAGATACTTCAGTTAAGAATTGTGTTAGTACATGGGATTAAATGGAATTAGCTGCTTTTTTCTACAAGACGTTTTCTTCTTGCTGTTCCGCCTTTTCATACACCATTAGGCACAGAAGATACTCATCACATCATGGCTCACCGAAGCAGTGTAGCAGTGTCTTTTTATCCCGTGAAGGGAACCGTTTCTGCATTTTATTTATTTATTGCTTAGTCTGGGTGCTCCTGCTTGGGTTAAGTTCAGCCTATACAGAAATTTTAGGCTGGGAAAAATAACCCGTAAATTGCTGACCAGCATCAGAAGTGTAGTTTTTTCTCTGGTGTGAGCTGGGAATGATTTGCCTCTTTCATCACTTTTGTTGTCTGAGGTAGCTTATTGCTGTGTGTACTTTGAGTCAAAGCTAGACCATTAATATGTCTTAAACCAGTTGTTAATGATGCGTTGTCTATTGAGAGAGTGGCATTTTCTATCCTGGTGGGAGAGCAGTTTTCTTAACTACTGCTATTCTTAAAAAAAAAAAAAAAAAAAAAAAAAGGACCTTTTAAAGGTCTTAGAAGGCCTGAAAAAAAAAGGTCTCCAGGTGTTTCTCATTGGCATTTGACATATTGAAAACAGATCGTCAACTGTTCAGAAACAGTGCTTGGTCATGTCACTCGGTTGTGGGATATTTGGCAAGTGATTAGGCTTCTTATTCCCAGGTCCCCAGTCTGTCAGCCAGCTGTATCAAAGTGGTAAAGCATTTGGAGCACCAGTCAGAGAGAAATACCTCATTATTAGGGGTTTGCCTTTAATACGCATTTCTGCTAATTGTAGTGAAAAAATACTTGCATGTATTAGATGAAAATCAGTGTTATTTACGTGGTTTCTACTTTACATTTCTTTGGCTTTGTTACGTGGGGATCACAGCTGTCTGTGTACGTTTCTGTCTCTTTTACTATAGTCAGTCACAGTATCAGTAAAATACAAGTTTACCTATGAAAACCTGTATAGCTGATGAATAGTCATTTCTCTTGTCCTGAAAGTAAAGATGAATTTAGTAACCTAAAAGATGTTTTCTTCCCCCAACTACTGTGATACTTTAAAGGTACTAATTTCTAGAAATATTGCCTTAAACTGGTAACAGATGAGGGATTTCTTCTTTCTTACAAGAAATCAATTACAGTACAGTTTTGGACTGAGATTTCCCTGCAAGATTTAAGTCTTCATCCTGTTACAGAGAATTTGAGTTGTAATGCAGCTCAAAAAAAGATGACAACATTTTGCTTCTCTGTGTTATTTTTACACAAATCAACCAGACTTTATTTATTCCTTTTAAGTGCCTTATCCGGCATGCGCATCCCTTTGCTATTGGATGATTTTGAATTAGCTTTACAAAGATTACATGGATAGACACAGCATTGTGGTAGTTAATAGAAACCTGTGCAGTGAGGTCTGTGGGCTGCAAGATCACTAACAGTGCCAATGACAGTGAAGTATGGCCTTATCGAAAGGAGAATTCATAAGAGGCTGCCCTGGGACACTGCACCACTGTCCTTCTGTGTATCCTGACAATGTTATCTGTCCTCTCAGTACGGAGTATCAAATGTCTGTCACGAGTACAGAAATTAATTTAATGTCACCTGAAGACATGCAATTAATCTTTTAGAGGTTTTCATAATACCTTTACAGAAAGAGTTGCCAGTTTGGCGGATTTGGATTTTGGGGTTTAGCAGAAGATAAGGAAAATTAATTTTTCATCAGGGTTAATACAAGCTAGCAGGGCCACAAAGGCTGAGAAAAATGGTTTGGGAATTTGTCAAGTGTTGTCACTCTAGAATAATGCTGCTTAACGTCTGATAGGTGTAATCAAGAGTTGAGATTTCTATAGAAGGGGATTAATCAATTTGCTCACTACAGAATGCAAGTTGGTGATACCATTCCTTCATGGGGTTTAAGAATGAAAATAAGATTTGATCTGTCAAATTGCAGGCAGCTCTGACAGTATCAATAGGCATTTTTATCAGTACATTTTAAAGCATTTGTTATAAATAAATTTGTCCTGCTAATGTTGGTGGCAAATAAACTTCATCTTCATCATAAAACTGTCATAATGATTATGTCAGAGGGCTCCAGCTTGCTAAATTCAAGCAGTCCTTCATAAAATTCTGCTTTTAGAATTTGTGATCTCATATTTGACAGAATTCTTTCTGTATTGCTCAAAACATAACACTGACTATATATAGATCTGTATAGTGAGAGGCTGATGAAAAACAGCCTTGATAGGTATCAGTGGATTGGTTCTAAAAGTCATGGCCATTGAATGGCATCAGTTCTTTTTGTTAGTCTAGTTTTAGGTCAAACTGCAGATTCTTCCACAGCAGAGGTTTAAAAAACATTCACCATGTAAATCAAATCCTTTTACCTCAATCTTTTGAGCTTTGTTTGTATACGCACAGTTTTTGAAATTATTTTGGCGCTGCTCGCAATCTTTCAGTACTTGAAATTTGAAAGATACTTTTTATACTTTCCCCTGAACAGAACGCCTGCAACTTAAAAAAAGGCATTTTCGTTACTCCACCTTTAACTGAATAGTGGAAAAATTTCTTTCAAGAGAACTCTTTCCTGGCTAGATCTTAGGAAGGCAGACCTTTTTTAAAACTTGGAAATTCGGAGCTTGAAAGTCAGGATGATTTATAATCTAGAAATTAGGGAGTAGATAATGAGAGAAAAATATTCTTCCTTCATTGGTTTGCAGACAAAGAATGCAAATTCCTTTTCTGCACAGGACTTTAGAGGAAATTTGAAGTATAAAATCAGAGCTTGTATCAATCAATCCTAGGTCTCTGTGGTGGACTAAGGCATTCTGCCCAGGGTCAGCATTTTGTACATCAAATTATATGAGACAGGCCATGATGATGAATAGATGCATCTCTGAAAAATTTAGTGTAGCCCTGTGCATTGTAAAATACTATAGGAAAAAAATCACATAAAAATGTATTTTGACATGAGAGGGCTTAAAATTTTAATACCTCCCTCAGTTGCTGTATATTTAGATGTGAGGAGGGCAGTGACGTAAGCTGATGAAAAATTAACAATACAGAAACGGTCTTTAGGAAAAGCAGAAGTTGATTTAAGATGAGCTAGACCTGAGACATTTTAAGTAGAAGAGATGTTAGCAATTTAGCTTCTGTGATTTAGATGTCATTTGGGGTAGGTGCTGCAGTACAGCTTCAGTGGACTTGCCTGCTTGCCTGTAATTTGCTGTGTGTTTTGGTGCCAGTTCATGGTACAGCTCATGAGGGAATATCAGGAGTCAGCATATGTACAGTCATATTTGCAATTGTGTGTCCTGTCCTCCAAAATGTCAGTGTTCTCCTATAAGCATGTGACCTGTCAGTAATGTTCTGAGTTTGTAGCTTTAAGTCCAGATGTTAAAAAGCTCTTTTGCAGGTGTTTTGCTTGACTTGGTTCTTCATTGTCATACTTAGAAAAGCCACCTGTTGTTGTCTTCAATAGTATTTAAAGGATGATGGTGGTGGTGAGAGTAATTTGCCACTACATGGTGCTACATAGGTCATTCATTTTTGCTCAGACACTGTTTGTCCTTGCACTGTCGTGTCTTTAAGCAGTGAAAAAGGAATTGCTGCTAAAATGCGTCTTCTGTGTGGTTTTGCCTGTTGGCACATGTCACTTAGCAGTCACGTTTTGGTTTTATTTTCTTAAGAAAATCACCGGGTTTTATCTTCAGTTGAAGCCAGGCTGCCTGTAGCAGGAACTAATGTCTTGCTGACGTGCTCAGCTCTGTTAGGCCTTGAGCACTGCGTCGCTGGCTCACAGAGCTCTCTTGAGAAGCACTGCAGCAGTTTCATCTCTGCTTCCCCTCTTCGAGTTGTCTCAAAACCAGTAGATGTTCAGAGCAGTAATGTGAAGAAAGAGATTGATCCAGTTGCCTTTCTTTCTTTTTGCAGGAACAAGCAAAGCTTGTTCCATCCCCTTTCTTTATTGTTTTCTGTAGGTTTTCTTACTTCTGAAATGTATTGATTCATTAAAAAGTCCAGAGCTTTCCACCTTTTCAGACTGTTGCAGAAGACTCTTGCATCATGGTAGCAGCAAACTCCAGTGGTGGCATTTGAGACCCCAGCAGGGAACAAACCCCATCAGATTTTTCATCAGTGCAAACCAATGTTGTGTGCTAATGCCTTTGACTCTGTTACAGTTCTGTGTTCAGTTTATACAGTTTTATTTGGTGATAATTGAGCTTGGTAGTTAAATATTGGGTGGTTGTTGGCCATCCTAGACTTTTATGTGAAATGATTGTTTGCTTTTGAAGTTTCAGTAATGAGCATGTTCGATGTGTTTTGTACCTGAGGGCTTTGCTCTCAGATGCTCTTCCGATGTGCTGGGGTTGCTCTTTGGTTTGGAAAGAAATGGTTGCAAATATTTATGGTTCTGACAGCAGGCATTTAGCAGAGATTAGATTTTAACTCCCAGTTACTGCATTTAAATTCCTCGTAGAATTTTTTTGTTCCTTTTAGTTTCATCATCTTCCAGCTGCTGTAGGGTTGAATAAAAGAAATTATCTGATCAAGGCATAGGGCTTATGGTGATGCTGATACCAGAACTAATAGTAAAATGAGGAGGATTTAATGCTGGTTACCTGGTAAGGTTTTGCACATATGTTTGGGTTTTTCAGGAGTGCTCTTGCTTTTGTATTTTTGAATACAAATTGAAGAGAACTGAAGGGAAAGCTTTATAATTTCTTGCAAAGTGCTGCTCTCAAAGGTTTATATACAAAATTTTCCGTGAAGTCTTGGGGCCATTCAGTTCAGCAGAGAAAAAAACCTGTTTGTGATTAGAGGTGGAAAAGACAGATGCAGATTTCTTTTGCTTTCTCATTTTGGACACTGTGGATAAGTGCCATGATGAGGGTTAGGATTTTCCCTGTGGCAGATTGTGCTTTTGAGGTGTAGTACAAGGAGGTTTGAAGCTCATTTGTCTGGGATTTAAGTACTTGAATTCTTGAGAAGTTGTAGCCTACATATACTTTATAATGCAGAGGCCTTAATTTAGAGGTGTAAATTGTGAACTACTGAACTTGCAAACATGAGACTGTCCTACATACCACAGACTGTTTCTTATCAAATCTTAGCTGAGGCGTAGTAACCAGTCCTCACTAAGTGTTTCTTTTGCTTTTCTTTAATGCAGAGAGCTACAAATGTGTATTCTCAGTGAAGATAATCTTGCTGTTAGACCATAAACCTGTTCCTTCTGCACCCTTGTGTTTTGTCTCCTTACCCACAAGAAATGTGCCAGTTAGTATGAATACCTCTGATTTGTGACATGTTACAGATGTGAAAGGAGTTTTGGCTTGTGAATATTTAAGGGAAGGGGAAAAGAAAACCCTGTGTGAATAAACGTACTTTCATAATATTTTACGTCTTTCCCGTAGACATGCCTTCTATTTGAGAGCTTTTGCAGGATTACCAGAGGTTGGTTAGGGACTTAGTCAAAAACAGAGACCCTTAGATGGTGTTTCACTGTGTTCATGATTACAAATATATATAATAAGAGCTTTATAAGGCAAACAAAAAAACACCTTGAGGAGCTGTTCCAAGTACAGTGTCCAAGGGGGGACTGCTTAAAAAGCTGCTGGTGTAGAAGTTGGCAGAATGAGTATGCTCTTCAAAATAAATGCCAATTTTAAACTAAAGGGAGGTTGGAGGTTTAAATATGAGCAGAGCATTTGCCTCCTTTTTCCAGCCTCTACAGTTCTTTGCTTCTTCTTCTGCAATGTGTATGTCTCTCTTTATGTTAAAAAAAATAGAAAAGTGATAAATAACACACACCGTAGTTCACATGTAACCTGGAAGGAAGAATGATTTGGAAAGAGAAGTGAAAACATCTTGTTGCTTTGTATATGAAAAGACATGATTGCCCATTGTAATTATAATAAAGCCTGAACAAAGTAAACTGTTCTTCAGATAGCACGGATTTATCTTAGGGTGGAGGGCGATTTCCAGGCAGAGCCTTGGCACGCACCTGCCACGGCCCCCAGTTTGCTTTAGCAGGCAAAGCCCTGGACGCTCTCTGAGTGAGCTGGAACGTGGCAGGAGTCTGCTCAGGGCGAGGGTGTGCAGTGCCTGGACACTGAGCCGCTGTTGTGTTGTTGATTTCAGCAGGGGGGAGAGGATGCTGGCTTTTTTCACCCAGAGGGCCAACCCCAGCGGCCTCAACAACCCCCGGAGCCGAAACAGCAGCCAGTGCGGAAGGTCACATTGACAAAGGGAATGCAGCAGCACCAACAGCAGCAGCAGGCACAGATCCATTCACCAGCTCCTCAAGGAGTCAAAAACATCCAGGGAATCCATCAACCTAAAAAGGTGATTTTTAGATGCATATTGCTGCTAGAAGTTTCACTGTCTAGCTGTGTTGCTCTATTAATAACCAGCATTCTGTTTGTCAATTGCTAGCGCAGGGCTGCATGACCCAGGAGATGCATAATTGCATATAAAGCTTTTAATCTGGAGAGACTTGTTTGTACCCAGCACAGACTGGCAGTGCCTGCAGGTTGCTTCATCTGCTGATGTTCTGGCCGGCTCAGCACTCCCTGG
Source organism: Pachycephala philippinensis (assembly GCA_013397055.1). Classification (NCBI taxonomy): domain Eukaryota; kingdom Metazoa; phylum Chordata; class Aves; order Passeriformes; genus Pachycephala; species Pachycephala philippinensis. Next base: position 186,725 of record VWZT01004650.1, read on the forward strand.
GGAAGTGCATGTGTCCTGAGACAGCTACTGGAGGAGATGATACCCAATGTGCTTTTTGGCTTTAAAACTAAGTGCTTTTTTTTGAAATTGTGCTTAAGTTTTTATTTTGGCTGTTTCCTGCATGTGCAGGAGCACACAGTAACTGTTTCAGGATGCTCTTTGCTGGATCCCCAAAGTTGGTATCGCTCAAAACAGTCGGTGATCTTGTAACTTGATTTTTGCACTGATTTTTGTACTGGTAGGAGGTAGGGAAGGGTCAGGGTGACAGCGGCGTGTGCCTTCTCTGCATTTGCAAGCTGGCACACTCCTTGAAAGTAGCTGGCATTTTGGTTTTTAATTTAGTTCTTGGATTTAAACTGTTGGCCATAATCTTCCTGCTTCATGTAAGGATAAAGTTTCGTTGCTGATGTGGAAGGGTGTGAAAAGTTATTACCCATGATAGGGTTTCCAAGTAGGAATCAAGAAACTCTGTTGAGTGTTGACTCAGTGTTAAGTGTTAACTCTGTTTAATGTTTGTTACTCTGTTTCATTGTTATTTTTTCTCTCTCCAACTGTTCAACATTTAATTTGCAAGAATTAAATGCATGCATTTCTTGCTCCAGAGTATAGGGGACAGGAACTTCGAAAAAAGTTATTTTAAAGTTATGTAGCCATATGCAAATAAAACTCCATTCTGGTAACAGACCAAGAGTTGGTAGCAGTAGAGATTGAAGGTGCTTGAAGCAGTTTGCTGATCTTGTGAATACGTTAAATTTAACTACGGGTAAAGAACAGAAAAAGGAGAGGGATCACCTGTTGGATTTTTTTGTCCAGACTCAAAATATGGGAGCTGAACACATGCTGCTGATGTGATCAGTGTTGAAAACTAGGTTATATGTTTTTGTCTGAGGTCCTCCGCTGCTTAATTGATCAATCTGTGCTAGAGCTGAGGCTTTTAGGATGAATGCAGTATATATAACTCAATATATAACTTGTTACCCTGCTAAAAGAGGTTTGTATAAGCAGTGGATGAATATGTTAATAAGTGGCCTTTCAAATCAGCAAACAGCAACAAGCTGCTTTAAATCAACATGTACTTTAATCAAGTCTTCAAGTAAACAGCCAACTTTTATATCCTCTGTCAAGTGCAGTAAGCAGAGTCAGTGGGTAAGTAAATCAAAATACTGTTACTTTTGTTGTTGGCAGGTCATTATGCACGGCAGAGGCAGAGGAGTAGCAGGCCAGATGGGCCGAGGACGCTTGATGCCAAATAAACAGAACCTGCGAGTGGTGGAGTGCAAACCTCAGCCCTGTATTGTGTCAGTTGAAGGGCTTTCTTCATCAACTACTGATGTCCAACTGAAAAACCTGCTGATGTCAGTGGGACCCATTCAGGTAGGTCAACCTTGGTTTATCATTTTTGTGCCAAAAGGCTTTCATTCCAGAAAGCTCAGTTAATTCCCTGACACTAAATACAATGCGTGTTTATTGGTAATTTATGTTTGAAGGCACCCCCACCCACACAAGCTACACCTGGTAGCAAAGACAAGCACGTGATGATATTGCAGCACAGGAGGCACGGTAGGATTTTGCTAACCATCACATTCCTGCTGCAAAATTCTCCTTCATTTTGGAGTTCTGTGCTATCTCTGTTATTTTCTTAGGCAATACAAGCCTGTCCATTCTGTGAGGTTGTTAAAGCCAGATGCTCATATCAAAGCAAATGTATTTTTGGATGTTGTCCTTGTTTATTGTTGACTTGTACCTACTCTCTTTTTTGACATTTACCTTTTCCTGTCACTGCAGTCTTGGGGTACAGGTGCTTAATGACCACTACCCAGAGGACATTTTATACTGTGTAGCATCCTCTCCCTTTTCAGATGAAAACACAGTCTTCTTTGGAGGATTTTATTGATCCTTAATTTTTTAGAAGGTTGTCTTTAGTAGGGGCCTGTCAGCAAGGTTATGACACACACACTGTTGTATCTGCTGTGCAGCTTCTGTTCATAAACTGGCTCCTGGAACTGATGTGTCAGTTAAATGACTTTAGGAAAGCAGGAGGTTTTCAAAGCAGTGAAAGGCTTAGGAGGCCCTGTCTGACTTACTGTTACTGCATTTAAAAATACCAGTCAATGAATAATGAAAAATACAGGTGAGAAATTTTTTCCTTTTGACAGGAACAGCATTTTCAGACAAATGCAATGCATGAATTGGAGGTGTTCTATGAGACTTCTTTATTACTGGGATCATCTCTCTCTGTTGCAAAACACACTGCTCTCCTAAAGATGAACATTCTGCCTCACTTGTTCCTAATTTAGTAAATGGAATAATGCTGAATTATTTACGTCATCAATTCAGAGAGGTTTAATTTGTTCGGGAAAGCAAAACTACTCTCACAAAATACTTTGTGCCTTGGTGTTCTGTAGTACTCTAGGAAATTATTCATACAGTTCCAAAGCACATTTATTCAGTGTTTACTTGCTAAATCTTGCATGAGAATATTAGAAGGAGATTAATAGAAACCCTGCAAGGAAATCTCACAATTGAGAGAAGTTATTGAGAATGTGCTAAAAAATTTATTCAGTACTTGCTGTTTCATAGCAGACTCCAAACCCTGGTCTCTCAATTCAATGTCACAGGCCAATTTAGAAGGATGTACTTACAGGAGGAAAAACAATGACTAATTTTCTAGTGGGATGTGATGCATATCTGTGCCCTCCAGAACTTGTATTCTTGCAGCAGCATCAACTGTACCTTTGGAAATTATGCTTTCTGAATCATCATCTATTTTCACCTTACCAGAAGTCTAGAAGTAGTACTTGAACAAGATGCTTGAATTTAGTTAATGATGCAGAATGCTTTTGTGCTAGTTCTGCACTTGAATTTCAAGTCTGACTTGTAGAAGGCTAGAAATTTCCTGGTTTGTTTGAGACTAAATGCTGTTTCACAATTATGGATGGTGGGATATGCAGGAAAAAAGTGATCCTTTTGTAGGAAGAATATAAGACTGGTTCCACCATATGTAATATTTAGCTTTTTGGTTTTGTTCTTTAATGCTGCCATCAGAAGTGGCACCACAGAAGTGTTAATGCACCAAATGAGGAAGATGCAGCAACAATTTTAAGTGACTAGGCAGACAGGAATGGAAAACATACTGTTTGAAAATCTGCATTGTTGCTATTCACAGCAGTTAGTTTTATATAGATGGTGCTAGATTTTTAAAGAGGTCAATATCCTGAAGTACAGGAGTGGATTTTCTCGTGGCTGTAAATTAATGTTTTAACTGTTGCTTGTGCTCAGTGCTGTACAAAATCCGCTGCAGCTGGGAGCTCGGGAGGCTCTGAGAGCAAAGGGATACTCAGTTATTTCCTCATTCTTCCTTTAATACACGTTTCAGGTAAGGGATTTTGCAGGGAGGAGTGCAGAAGTGAGCTGCTGAAGAGAGCCCAGTAGTGACTGCAAGGGCTCTTTCCATGCAGGCTTTGGAGGTTCTTGTGTGAGAGGCATGGACCAGGGCAAACAGCTCTTGGGTAGTGCAGAGCCCTGCTCCTCTAAGATGAAGTGTTGCAGCTTGATGGACTGAAATAGGAGGGATTTGGGGAGATGGCAATTGTGAGAAAAAAGCAAGGTGAGAAATTCTAGCTGCTTTATTAGGAATTAGGCAAGGTGCCCAGGTTTTTAGCTGGTATCTGATGGAGCTGAAGAAATAGTAAGAGGAGGGAAAGGTGAGTCAGTTCTATCTGACTCAGTCTTTAAGATGTAGAATATCCTGTCTTCAGCTGTTGACTATATTCAGCAAATTTTCCTTAAGCAACTGAACTCTTTTGAGATCGAGATTTTTCATTTTATTTGTCTTCAGTGTGTTATATGTCAAACTCATGCTTATTTTCTTGCAATTGTAAATGAAATTTAAATCTGTATCAGAACTTACAAAGTTCTTGTCATGCCTTGATAGTGTTTTGAAATAACACATATCCAACCCCCAAATCCCTGGTTAAAGGTAAGGGTTCACAAGCTGTGGCACATACACCTCTGATGTTAAACAAGCATCTTGCTTCAAAGCAATGTGCAAACACAGCTGAGAAATCCGAGTATCTCGTGTATCAGTTTCTGCTGCAGTCAAGATGTGAACGTGGGAGTGGCTGCACTGAGACAGAGCTCCCAGAGAGGAGGAAGAAATACTTCCCAAGGATCTCCCTGCTCTTTGACAAGAAGAATAGACCGTGAGCACTTGTCCCACTTGGTAGAGGACCTCTGCTTAATCTTCACCTTCCATGCTGGGGCATCTGTAAAGCAACTGATCCCACCCTAGCTCTTGTTTCCAAATACCCTGAATTTGTTACAGTGTGATCGTCCTGTGTGTGTCTTCTCAGAAAGTGGATCTTCGCTGGCATAACAGTTTAACTTGTGGAAAAAGTCTGTAATTTATCAATGGAGTTAACAGGGAGTTATTCCTCTCTGAGAGATTACTTTGCTTTTCTGGGTACAAAAGGGTTGGGGTTTTATTTTTAACTTTTTCTTGTCAGTATCATTCTCAAGGTGCAAGTACCTTGCACAAACCTTGAGAAGGGAAGTTAAAAACTTCCCTCAGTGTATAATGTTCAATGCTCCAAGCTTTGCCATCACCTTTCATTGAGGTGGGGTTCTTTGAGTCAGGGTTTGGGAATAACTGGGCATGCATAAGAGAGGATGGGGGAAGCCTAGAGTTGAAGTTGGAAATTTAGCATTTTTCCCTTCCATACTCCAGAAGTTGAGAAAATTATCTTTTCCCATGCATAACCTTTGACATGCCCTCTATTGCCTAATCACTGAAAACTTTAATTCTCAACCCTGCTTCACTAAAGGTGCTGTGTTATTAACATAGGAGAAAAAAATACTATTAAGATTCTCACATTGAATATAAGAAAGTCTTCGGGGCTCCAGGAACATCCCCTTTGTTATAGCTGGCTTTTACAACTCAAACATGATGAAATTAGCAGAAAAAAGGCTTCCTTCCAGCATACACTTTGCTGTCATGCTCTTTCTGGCAAGGATAAGCTTTCAGAAACAAATAATGTACCTGCAGTAAAACTTCATTGCTGATTCTAAAATAATTACATGTTATAAATAAAATTATGTATTCCAAAGTGTTGGAAAGTACAGAAGATTTCTGAGCACATCACCAAACTAAAGCCTGCTGAGGGTGGTGCTGGAGCAGTGACATTCAATACACATCCATCCGGAACCACTTGATAAAGTAGATTACTAACAAGTTGCAAAGGTCATGAAAAACAGCACTTGTATTTTTTTTTTAATGCTCTCGAATCCAGGTTTAATGTTTACACTGTCTAAAGAGGCTTCTGTTCAGCTAGTTATTACCACCTTCAGATGAACTGGGTTTTTTTAGGATGGTGGCAGGTAGAGTGGACTGTTTTCTAGATCTCCAGATAATCTGAGTAGAGGGAATTGTTCTCTGGAGGTGTTCCATCATCATCATCTTTAATCATGTTTTCTTACATCAAATGATTGCAAACCAATCACTTCACAGTATTGCTTTGTGAAGATTTAAGATCATAAATTCTGATGCTTAGAAAAAGAAAAAAGGAAAGATATACTGTTGTATATCAGAGGTGATGAGAATGTTGGGATTGTAGGTGTACTTTGAGTAGTTCTACAAACAGGGGTTTTACTCTGCAATAACGTTGTCATTTCTGGTCTGGGAAAGAAAAAGCAATTCCAAGGTTGATGTGCCTGGCTTTGCTTTCTTGGAGTTACAGTGCTACCTAGTGCTCAGCTGGGGTAAAGGCAGCCACAGGCAGCCCCTGCCCTGACTCTGTATTCCAGATTGCTGGATTTGTCTTTAGTTCACAGAGGCATCAGTGGAAATGCCGTGGATGCACACACCCAGAACATGGCTCTTGCAGGTCAGCAGGGGGGTTATCCTCTGGCATAAGGTGCTCAGGCTGATGTGGGGACCACTGTGGTCCTTCTGCCTGTGAAAACATTTTCAGCTGTTGCAGAAGCTGTGGGAGAAGACATGGGCAGTCCTGCTTCATCCTTGGGGCTGGGAAAAGAAGAGCAGCTCTGTCATGAGCCTGTCCAGTTCAGCCTTGCTGTAGAGCTGTGTGTGAGCCACAGATGCCCAGCTCAAGGACAGAACAGCCTTTCCTCTCGTGGCACCTTGCATATGGAGATAGAAAGCTGCGTACTTTTACGGGCAGATAGTAGGAAGTCAAAAGTGGCAGAAAAGCAGGATGGAGGAACAGAAGCGGAAAGAGATCAGTTGCAACAGTTAAGGTGAAATAAATACATTCTGTCCCAGCCCCTGTGTCTGCTGGTAGTGGCTGGGAAGTGTCTGCCAGGAAAGATACTTCAGGTGTCAGGAGACTGTGAGGACAATAAAAACGTGTCTGCATTTGTTGATGGGAGGGAAGGAAAAATAGAATGTGATCTCTCTGTTCAGAAAGTGCCTGCTGCACTGCTGTTTGACTTGTTGCAGAGCAGCTTGGATCACTCACTAGAGATGATGTTGGTTGGGAAGGTTTACACTTACTTTTTGTATAGACCTGGTTTTTAGCAGTTTCATATGAATTCCCACTCCTAATCCCAAACTCACTGATGAACTGAACATGTGGTCTGCTGGGCAGTCCACTTACCTCAGTGAGAGAAATTAAGTAAAGGAGGAAACTTTCATTTCCCGTGTGTCTCCTATAGTTGAAATGAGTGCTTGCTCGAGTCTCATTCCTACCTGCTTGGTTTCCATCTCCCAGTGCTCTGTTATCTCCCTTTTAACTTCTTACTCTCTGTGTAACCTCTGAGAGTTTTGGTGTCAAAGATGTTTGCTTTCTGCAAACGATCTCTTGCTTTGTACTTGAGGATGTCCTGCTGTTTGTCTCAAGGCCCTTGGTTTTGCAGTGAAGCTTTACTGAGATAAATGTGCTGCTACATAATCATACTGACTATTTCAATATTGTACAAGTAAGTGCAAATTTAATTATGGAGTGTGGGTAGAGGAGAAATTTGAGGGTAGTGTAGATCTTCAGGCCTAAGGAAATACCTTCAGAGGGAATGGTTCTTTTATGATATTCATGCTTTAGTCACTGGTAATAGTTCAGTTGCAGAAAAAGCCAGAACAGCTGGTTATTTTTTAAGTTGTTGAATTAAATAATATGTTTTAAAACAGTTTGTAGGCAAACTCTCAATCAAAAGTATGGTTATGAAACACTGGGTTTCTTGAATTTTCCATTCAGCCTAAGAGCTGCATCTTCCCATGGCAGTTCCTAAGCAGAAAAAGGAGACAGTCAAGATCAGTATGAGCTCTGTGCTTCCTAAATCTGTTCCATATACAATACTCTTCCTCACTCTAAACTAGCTGTTTATTGTAATGCTAGAAATATGTCAGAATGTAATCTCTGTTCTCCAGAGTCAAACAGGAACATGCCCAGAATACCTCTGACCTCAGGCTGCTATCAGGAAGTGCTGCACAGTAGATCTGTACAGCCAGATCTGTAAAGTAACCAGTCATTTGAAATCCCTTGGAAGTCATTGTATGTATTGTCAATCCTTTACACCTGAGTGGATCCCAGAAGAGGTTTTCATCCTCTGGTGAACATCTGACTGGGTCAACTTAAAGAGAAGTGAATGAAGTTGTTTTCTCAGAGCTCTGACGTTTGGGAGGATTGCGATATTTCAGTTTAGGAGTTCATGATAGGAGATTGTGTTGCACAGTGTGGCAATAGGGAAGTCTCCTGTGGAGGAAAAGTGAGGGCCCTCCCATTAAATGAGAAGTCAAGTGATGCTCTCTAGAACCAGCTGGTCTCCAGAGGCAGTGCTGCATCTTTCCCTGCCTCCCACCACTGGCCTTTCAAAATCTGTAGGTCACAGAATAATCCCAAACTCAGATCAAATTCCTAGTGAGGTATCATGCTTTGGGAAAGATAGAACCATATGTTTTGTCATTACAATGAAGATCATAAGACCAAGGGTTTGCTGTAGGAGTATTTGTTCTTTGAAAATGAGAGAGCAGCTGTCATTAGTCCTGTGTGGTGCTCGTAGCTGCTTTGTGATGCTGCTTCAGGTCTAAGACCAACACACTGAATTAGTTTTTGAGAAATGTGTATTGGATTTGCATGGCCACGTTTTTGTAGTGTGGTGGCTTCTGTGAGGAGCTTCCAGGAGCTTCCCCTGTGTCTGATAGAGCCAATGCCAACCATCTCCAGGATAGACCCACCCCTGGCCAAGGCTGAGCCCATCAGCAGTTGTGTTTGTGCCTCTGGGATAACGTGTTTCAAAAGGGGGAGAGGGGCTATTGAATGTTATCACTGAAAAAAAAAACCAGCTGCCAAATTATTCAAAAAGGATGAAAAAGTTTAAGTGTGTTAAGCTAGCAAGGTAACATGATTAAGGTTTGCAAAATGAATTAATTTTTAGATGTATTTTCCTAGCTTGTGTGTTTGGAATCAACAAAAGCAGAAGCTGGTGCAGTAAGTCTTTGAGATAATGCCTTGAATATTTTGAGCTAATAAAATACCACAGGGTACACAAGGAATGTTTTCTTCTGACTATGGCTGTTAACATCATCTAAATGCAGGATCAGCTCTAAACTGCAAATCACCCCAAGTTCAAAAAGACAGAAATAATCCAGTAGGATGAGTATACAGTTATTTTATTTCAAATTTTTGCTGAAGTGGAACTCTAATTTCTATGCCCAGCCAATGGCCCATCTGCTCAGGATGACATAGCAGCAGCTCAGGATCTACACCAGTGGCAAATGTGTTGTGTGCCTGACAATCAATGTTCTTAAAACATAAAACTTGGGGCTTAAGTAGTAAGGTAAGTAAGAAGGTATTGTCCCAAAATCAGAACATAAATAAATCTTTGTTAGCTGGATGAATAATATTCATACTTGCAAGTGAAGATAGATGAGGATTTGTTTAAAAACACAGCAAAGATATTTATGGTGGTATTTCAGGCTGTGGTCACATCTTCAGAGTAACTTAGGTTAGTAATTATCTCTTGTTAAAAAAAACCCAGAAGTTTTCTTTATCTATACCCAGAGAAGGTGTATATACCTCCTATACCTTAACAAACTTGAAGTGATTATGCATCATTTTTGCATAATTTTTTGCACTATTTACCATAGTTTGAGCACAGTAGAGGCTGAGAATTTGTATTAAACGCATTTAGATGAAATTTTTTCAGGCAGTTTCCGACTGGAGCAGTAATATTTGTGTAGCAGTAGTTTATCCTTTGTTTTGCAGTCCTTAATTTTTGGTCTTAAGTCTAGGCATGTGTGACTGCAGCAGTTGAGAAGATGCTGCCTTACCCTGGGCTTGAGTGATGGGTGATGTTCAGTCAGTTCAGTGAAGGATCAGATGGGTTGGTTTTTTGTTTCCATAGTTGTCTGTACTGACCAGTGAAATTAAATCTGATAAAGATGCTTTTCAGAAGACTTACCCAAGAGCTGATACCTTGTTGCCAAAGCCATTGAGTATTAAAATGCATTTAGTGTTTTGATTGGATTTTTTTTTTGCTTTGGAAAATAAAGCAGTAATACAGTGTAAGAACACAGTACCCAAACTAGTCAGTCAATAAACTTACTAATTCATAAGAAAGTTTAAATAAGTTATCTATAATAATATTTAGATACTTTGCCTAATTTTGCTAATAAGTCTCCACTGCACCAGAATGTCTTCCTTTAGTCGATTTTTTACATGCTAATTACTGAGAAGCTTGTTAATAATTTATCATCATGATTGTATAAACTGCAAAATCAAATTTTGCTTTTGTGCATCTCAAGAATATTAATGCAATAATAGCTCAGTTCTTGTGGGAAACATCACCAAACACAGCTTCTCTTCTTCAGTTGATCACAAGAGGGGTCTGGAGCATAAAGCATTGGGAGAATCTGCCGTGGCAGTGGAGTGAGACCTGATGTTGTGGGGAGGATCATTTGGCAGCAGGAGAGCTGGAGGTGGATCTGGAGAGGGGAGGGAAGCAGTTGGCAGCAGGACATGCAGGGTGCAGCTGGAAGGATGCATCCCTGGGCTCTTTTACAGCTCCTCTTGTTGAACTGTTCACTGTAATATTCATCCTTTCGGTGATTCAAACAGGTTTTTCTTTTATTAAAACTGTTGACTTCTTTGAAAGGAACGGATTTTTTTTTTGGTCTTTTTTCTTTGTTTTCAGTTGTAATTCAAAGATACTTCTTTTTGTCAACTCTTAAAGTCTGTTCTTTCTGAATCTTATTTAAGGGCTGTGTTTAATTTTTAGTCTTCAAAGCTTAGTCCTTAGTGATAGGACTTAGTTCGTGGTTCTTTCTTTCGTAGCAAGAAAAGTGGTGTCAAGAAAATGTGTGTTAAGATCTAGTTCTATAAATCATAAAAAAGGTGAGATCAGTAAGGGAGGAGAACACAAACTTCAGCATCCCTATCACTCATTCCTGCAGATAAACTTGCAGGTGAATTGAGCTTTATCCAGGGTCTGTCACTGCTGCTTTCTGCAGCGTGACTGCATTCTTGTTGGTAAAATGTACTTAACTGTGTCAAGAGAATTCTGATTTAAAAAAAAAAAAAAAAAAATCATCTGCTGAGTGGTTTTCTTAAAGCTAAATCCTATTTCTACCAGCTCAGAAATTGAGAAGTTGCACTGACTTAGCCATACCTTTTCATCATAGCAGCTTTCCAAAAACTATAAAATGCAAATTAACCTGCTGATGCTTATCAGATTTGCTGAATCCTTTAACTTTTACTCAGCTTTCACTTTGAAATCACAGGCGTGGTGGAAATACTAAACATCTGTGATTTTCCTGGAGAGAGGAAAGTTTCCTGTCAGTTACAAGAAGGTGCAAAATTAATTGCTTCAAAATCACAGATAGGTAAGTTACAGAAAGTGGCAAAGCTGAATTGTCAGGCTTAGATACAAAGAAATATGACTTATCAGGTGCCATGGCTCTTGTTAAATAAACATCTTTCCAAGAGAGTCTTATGTGTTCAAAAAAGATAGAAGTAGACAGTTTTAATGACAAATTTCATCTAGGCATTTGACATCTTGCTTAAAATGCTCCATTAGATTGAATGAACAGGGAACACATTAGTGGGCTTAAAAATTCTTTCACTTAGAGATCTCAATGTCACCCTCAAAATGTATCAATGTGGGGTTGTACATTGTTTCCCAAGGAATAGTTGTTTTGTCTAAAGATCTGTGGTACTTTTTTAACAGTCTAAATGGTGATAGAGAATTTTTGGAGGTAAAGTTTAAAATCCTGAAGACTGACCATCAGAGGAATCATCCAAGTGTGGGGGATGCAGCTGAGGTCCAGGCAAAATGCAGGAGTAAAGAATTATGTTCATACTTATCCATCAGGAAGTTATCATCTAGAAAAGTTTTAAGGTGTCGATATACATGCATTTGTCTGTGTGTGTATATATATGTGTGTATATACATATATATCTAAATCTCAGTATAAAACTGTATTGCCTTTATGTAGAAACTCACAGAAAAATAGAATGTTAATAATTCTTTATTCTGCATCCAAAGCCGTAAGAACAACTGGAAACTTGAAGCTGAATCAGAACAATTCTGTCTTTAATGTGCTGCAGCATAGGCTATTAAACATCCAGAACTTTCTGTGAGATGTTGGAATCACTGTGGAACTGTGAAATTTTGATTAAAACCTTCAGAACTCTTTTAACCTAGATACTCTGAACTCTCTGGCCTGTGTTCACAGGCAGCAGGATTTCAGGATCATATTTCCATCCTGAGTATTCTGTGATGCTGAATACTTGTTGGACATTCTCACTGATTGTTGGGTATGTAGCTACTTAATGTGTAAAGCTTCATCTTCTTGAATTTCTCAAGTGTCTTTCGGAAAACTATTCTATTATAACTGAAGGGTTAACTCCAAGCATAAACTTTGTTCTTCGTAAGTTTGGTAACACCTCTTTACCAAGGCCACAGGACTGCTCTCTGAGATCATTTTGGCCTGAACTTCTGCTGCAAGCAGGGGATAAGGACATGAGTTCTCCAGAGCCCTGGCTGAGGTGTGCTGTGTAGTTTTGGAGAGCTCAGTACTACATAGGGGGTTTGTCATAGTTGAAGCATTGTGAACTGCTGCTCTCATGGTGTGGGAGGCATGTATCAGATGGACTTGTCCAGGTAGATGTGTGTTGTATGGTTTCCTATTACTAGGAGGACTTGGAAGTGGTGACCTAATCCATCTCACTGGGGTTTCACAGTGGTGTCTGTCAAAAGCTGGCTCCTTGTTTTATAAAAACAGTGTGAGGATACACAGTTGAAAGATCAGAACTTACCACTTTTTTCTGTATCTGCCCTGTTTAACACATGTGGAAAGCCCTGGTACCTTAATGTACATCGGGTGAATGACTCCAGGTGCTTGTGTGGGAAGCTGAGCTCTGACCAGTTGACTGCTTGTTACTCGGTGGGAGTTTGGCTGTGGGGTTTGGCTCATGGATTGAATTGAAGTTGTCACCTTTGCCTAACAAATGATAGCCTGGGTTTTCCAGGTGGTTCAGTTGCTTAACACACCAACTCAAACACCTTCAGCTGGGACTGTGACTGCAGTCTCAGAAGTCTCTTTCCAGTCTGTTCTCTTACTAGACACCAATAAGAGAACAGAAATATGTTGCTGAAAAAAGAAATACAGTAAAATTTCAGTTGGTTTCACGCAAAATAAGGGGTTATTGTGAAGTGGATCTTGAAGTGAATATTAAAAATATGTTTTGGCTTTTTGTCTCTGCAGAGTTTACAGATGCTTCCTCAGCAACGGAAAGCCATAGCAAAATTTAAGGAGCCAGCACACGCTTTAGCATTTCAACAGAAATTCCACAGGTAAATAATTAAGCACTGCTGCCGCCATGGTTCCTTCCCTCCTCTCAGAAGATAAAATCAGTCTCCTCTGGCTCAATGTTTCTTTAATCCAATCAAGCATCTGTTGATTAGTGACCTTCATAGAAGCTCCTTGCCAGAATCAGTCTGAGCACCGCGTTTAACTTTCTTTTAACTTTTAACAGGCACATGATAGATCTGTCCCACATCAACGTGGCGCTGATTGTGGAGTGATGTCTGCTGAGAGAAGCCCCGGCACCAACCTCAGTGTACTGTGGAGCTACAGACTCACAGTGGAAAATGCATTGGGTTGGGAACCCTGTCACCTCAGTCTGTAACTGCTCTGTTGAACTACAGAAAGCACCGCGATGACCTCCAGGAGAGGTGAATTCGAGAGGATCTGCAAAGGTGGAATTTCTGTTCGGTTTCTTCACATTCTGTTGTAACCACATGGAATTAGAGAATTTTTTTTTCCAAATGCTTTTGATGCATGTAGACACTGTTCTTCAAGATCCTACTGTGTGACCACAGTGACTTGAGAGAGAACAAGGTTACAGCGAAAGATTTAAAAAACTTTCTTCATAGCAAAGAATATTTGATAATGGTTGCTCTTATCTTCAGTGCAAGGTATTTGAATGAAAACTCATTTTTCTAAACAAATTAGTTGCATTGTATACCTGAGAGCACAGAAGGTATTCTTGCATAGATTTGAACATGGTCTGCTTCACTGAATAGCAGTTTGCTGAGAAGCTTTGGAGGTGACACTGGGAAATTGTAGTTTTGATCTTTGTAAATAAGTCTGTCTTTGCATTTTTCTATTGCAACATAGACTTCCATCTTCTCTTTCCAACTCCACTTATTCCACAAAACCCTGTGTAGGAGAAATAACACTGCTATATTTTCCCTTGGTTTTTAAAAACAAGGATCTTCGCCCTTCAGTAGCATCATGGGGTAGTGAACTCCGAGTTGTAATTAGGTTGTTTTAAATAACACTGCCAGGTGCAAGGAAAAAGAAATATTTGGTGGGTCACTTCAAAAATGTTATGCAGGAAGAGTGGTGCATTCCTGATAGTTCTTTTGAGCTAGTGTTTCGTGGTTGCCTCATGCTTTATTTTGATCATTTTTTTTCTTTGAGATTTATTTTGTGATTAATGCTGAACCGTAAGAAACCCGTAACTGAAAGGACTTGTTTTGATGTGGTGTTCCTGTTACATAAAGGACTGTAAGGACATTGTGAATCTCCTGGTGAATGTGTCAGTTCCCAAAAATGCCATGCAAACATTAAGGAGCTTATATTTTATTCAAAGTAAAATTCGTAATATTTCCTTTTGGTTAGAAGCATCCAGATGAGGTTGCCAAAGGAACAACTTTTTCAGTTACTTCTGAATAAACTTATTAAAATGTCATCTTTATATTGGATTCCAGTTTTTATGAACATTTCCATAGTTTTTAGACTATGATGTTTTGCTTCATGCTTCATTTTAGGAATACTCTTAAACACTTCACCTACTGTTTGAAGCGGGGGGACTTACAGAAATGTAGTTTTGTTACCCGAGTGACTGCAGAGAAACACTATGGGTATGAAATAAAAGAGCTGCAAATGGGGTCCAAAATAGGCATGCCAAGCTGGGAAGGATGAGCTAAGGGAATTTATAATACCTTTTTTTAATAGTATCTTTTTTTTTTTTGGAAGATTTAATGGCACAGATACCTAATTGGCTTTCTTCCTCTTTTGGTCCAGATTTTCAATTAAGTAAAAGTTACCAAAAATAATGAGTGGATAAGTACTGTCAAAAGTCTTCTAGGTAGACCTGCTCTCTGTTCGTTGAAATAATGTAGAATAACATGGTGCTTAGGAAACACTCTTAAAGTCCATTTAGAACTTAGTGGCAAGACACAGTAACAGAATGAGAACCTTTTTGTGGAAGCAAGGTTTATACCCACCTGTATAATTAATGCATAATGTTTAATGACAGCCAGCACAATTGCTGTACATGAAATGCTGTTAGTGCTTCAGGGTCGAGCCAAGCCAGGTCAGAGCATGAGCTGCAGGTAGGAAATGCCCGGTGGGACCAACCCCAAAGACCTGCAAAGTGACCAGCCCCACGCTGTTTAATCCTCACACCAGCAGCTCTGGGACCCCTACAGTGCCTCCTCCTGTTATGTCACTTCTATTCTTAAGAAATAACTGCTTATCTTTAGAACAAGGCATTAAACAGTTCCTCATCCCACTGTTAGGGAGCAGCTTCTGTGCAGTGAGGAGGACAAGGAGACATCCCGGAGTGGAGTGATAGTAGTGCGTGTCTGGAAATCTGGGAGAGATGCAAACGCCAGACAGGCCAGCAGCTGAGTTCAGCAGTAGGAACATCTGCAGTTGATCAGCTGTCCTGTCAGAAGCAAACATTATTGGGGTTAGAGGGTTTCTTGGAGCCTAAGAATATGGGTTTGATTCAAAAGTCAAAGAAGTTTGTAGAAACGCTCCTGCTTTGGGTTTTGAATCCATCCCAAAGAGCCTGAGGTTCAGCCAACTTAAGTATTAAAAATTTTTATACAGTTGGGTTTTTAATTTTTTTTTTTGACAAATGTGTGGCTTTGGAATAAAGACATGAAATGGCCTCATATCTATTTAAATGTAGGAGTGACGTGAGCAATGCCTGTTTAATGAGTAGATGCATCCTCTTTAACAGCGGTTGCAGGAGATTATTGCTTGTGCATAGACAGGGAATGGGTGGATTGCTGGGGATTAATTCAGCTGCTTACTGCAGTACCTGGGTATCTTACTACATGTAAACATACTATATGTATGTATGTCTGTATTTGTTTTATTATACACATACATACATACATACTCACACCCTGTGTTGTCACCATATCTCTCTAATGTCCTAAAAAACTCAGCAGCAAAAGTAGCAATTAGGTGAGTCATTTTTTAAAACGTTTGTGTTCTCTTACTTCTCAAATCCTATCTTAAAAGTGGATCTCTTGGCATTGATCGGTTTGGATGATACAGCTCTTTTAGATCCGTTTGTTGTCTCCTCCCAAAACAACCCAAAGGAAGTAGAGGTAAAGCTAGACAGACGTGTTCTTGATGTGTTCTCTTCCAGCACAGAGTTAAATCTGAGCATTTTAAGTTAACTTTCTTGGAAGATCTGTTGCAACCATTATCTTGTTCTTTCTTTGTAGTGAATTCACAATACAATGCAAAATGGAAAAAAAAAGGCATTTAATGTAGTATGTAAATATTGACCTTTTAAAATTAAAATGTTACTCAAACTGCTTACAGTCAACCACATCTTAGCTATTTGTTAGTTTTTTGTGTTGTCTTATCTAAATTTAAATGGATACGGTTCCATAAATGTTGATGTGTTTTTGTGTATATCTTCAAATTTTTATAAAGATGCTAGTAAGTCAATACATATATCCTGATCTGTGTATTATTTGTTCAGTTTTTATTAGCATAATTTTATAGTTATTTAAATAGGCAACTCCAGTAGGTGGTTATATGAAGTCAGCTTTTTTTTTTTTCAAATTATTTCATTTCCATCATGTACCACTGGAAAATTCACTTTAGAACTATTCATACTTTGCCTTGACTAAAATATTGAATTACCTATATGATCTGTGGTATTTTAGTAGAATGTTTTACTTTTTTTTTTCTTTTTCTTTTTTTTTTTTTTTTTTTTAATTAAAT
>VWZT01004650.1:204155-231123 GCA_013397055.1 Pachycephala philippinensis
CTGCTTGGGAGATACCCTGGATTTGTCCTCTGGCATACTATTGTGATGTTCCTGTCCTTTGTGTAGTACTGTGTCTGTGATGCGAGTCGTGGTACTTGAAGGTAGAAATCTGGCTTCACCTGTTCACTGTCCAAAAGGCATTTTTGTTCAGAGAGACATGAACCTTTTTTTAATGCATTTTTTGTGCTTTTGTTTTTGTTTGGTTTTGGTTTTTTTTTTTTAGCGTCACGGTAGATGAGAAGTTAAATGTAAAGGAAACAAATCCTGAACAGATTGCAGAAAGTTAGCTGTATTATAAGGGTCATTTAGGGTAACATAGAGCTTTTGTTTCAATGTTACCTTAAATCATGCCTTGTCCTCTAATTAATTCATCAACATAATACTTGAAAGTATTTTATCTTAAACTACTATCAAATCCTAAGGATTTTCTGTAAGGTTTTTTTATAACCTGATTTTTAATCATGGAGGTAACTTACTGTCCACATGAGCACAGGGGCTTGTGTACAAAACCAGATTCATATTGGATCCTTGCGTATACCAACTTCTGGTATAATATGGTTGGGAAGGATCATTTTGTTCTTTATAACGCTGCTTTTGGCAGGGTTGGGTTTTTTAATTTAAGAAAAAAACAAACAAACTCCGTTTTCTACTTCTCTGCTTGTTTTGGTGGAAAGTGTGGTCCTTATTGCACTAAAGAAAACCTCGAGGGGAAAGTTAATCTCACGGGGTCTTTTAGGTGCCTGTGTTGCTCTCTGCTTTCTTGGTTGGATGCACTGGTTTTTCTAACTAACTGGAAATGGGCTTTATAGATCCATTTTTTCAACAGGTTACACTGCTTTTATTTAATGTAACAGCACTTGTGTTCAGTGGTTTTTACCATCTAAACTTCAAACAGTATTGCAGATTACAAATACTTTTGTAAAAGAACCTGTGTACAGTTTAATGTAGCTGTATTGCAATGTTGTGTGTAGTCACTTGGAAGATCACGGTTTCAAACACTGCTGTATTAATGTTTGTTATTAATGTTTGTTCAGGATTTTCTTTGTGTGCATCTAAAGGATTTTAATATGCATTGTATTTTTTTTCTAGTGTCTGTCAGGCTGAGTTTGGAACCTTACAGTTTTATTTCTATTTCTAGACTAACAAAACTATTTGTTTGCAGGTTTTCTTTTTCAGATGATGAAACTTCTTTCAGCGGTTTAACTTCTAGTTAATAGACATTTTCATTTACAGATCCAGCAGAGACCAGATGCTAACACTTGTTTATTCACAGCTGATCTTCTGTACCATTGCATATAATTTTATTTATAAAGGAACCCTTGGATTAAGTCAACTTTTTTTTTCCTTTGGTACCCTCTGCCTCTCAGCTATGCTTTTTCTCATTTCCATCTCATTTGCCCCATTTTTCCATTTCCACAAGGATATTTGTATCCTTGTTATGTTCCTGCCCTTTTCCACTCCCTGTTCATCTCTGTTTTTTTCCTGAGTGCATTGCATTCAGTCTTCTGCTCTGTTTTCTGTTCTTCCAGCTCTCTTGAGGGTACCTGAAGCCTTTATCTCCCACCCTGAAATCCCACCATACCGTACTTCTCTTTGCAGACTTTGGTGCCTGAAGCTGAGGTTTCTTTTGTACAGGTATCACCCTTAGGCGATGCTGCCCATCCCAGAGCACTGGAGAAGCGTCACTTAACACTTTCGCTTTGCAGTTTTACCCATGCTGGGAAAATCAGACATTTCCTTTACATGCTTGAGCATTTAGCCAGGCTAAACAGGATTAACAACTATTTTATCCTTTTCACTTTTTCAGGAGCTCTGTTCTTGAATTCAGTGATAGTAATAGCACTTTTTCTCATTGCCACGTAGAAATACCACCACTGTCGACACGATTCTACCTCCTATTACTATTACTGAATGTGATCCTTCCTAACCTGTAAAGTCCTAAGCAGCGTATATATATACACATATATATATCTATATCTATATTTGGGTGTTTTGAGAATCATTTCAAATGTACTGCTCTAATCTGGATTGCAGAGTTTGTTCATTAGCAGTTCAGGATATAAATTCAACAGCCGACTGTATCATACTGACTGCACTGGGAGTGCGTCTGCCTCGTGTTTTCTACAGCATCCTCTGCACAAGGTGTGCACTGCTGATTGCTGGAGTGTAATTCTGGCCTGGAGGGTACCAAATCCTCCACGTGCATAAGAGATCTTTGTCGTACTTATTTAAGTGAATGTAAAAATGGAAACACAAAGATGATCTTGTGTACAAGTTTTTTTACATGTAAATCCATGTTTGAAATGTGAACATGTAAATATATTTATTGTACCTAAAATATGTCAATAAAACCTGATCTTTATAATTTCCTGCATTGTTGCTTGATGTACAACTTCAAACTTGTCATAAAAGGCTTCACACACTGGATTATTTTACCATTTTTATTATGGTATGATCTCTGGGCTTACTTTTACATCAGCATTGTAGCACAGGGTTCTTCCAGAGCTGTGCAAAGGTGCCCCAGATAGAAACAAAAGTGGCTGAGGGTAAAAGGAACTTGTGCTTGTGTGGCTAGTTCAGAGGGTCTGGAAGCTAAGAGGGATCTCATAACATACACACAGGAGGAAAGCTTGTGAGTGTTAAAGCCTTTCTGGTGCTTTTTAACCATACTGACGTGTCTAATAAAAGACCTCTACTTTCAAATATTGCCTACTTTAATTTATGACATAAAGAGGAGCTCTTGGCAAGCTCAGTTTGGTCACCATCAATTACTTCTTGAACACAATTATATCAACATAAATGGAGGCTAATTCCACTGGTCCATTGTAGATCAAGAAAAGAGGTCAGAATCAGCTGTCTTGCACTTTGTAGGGTTATTTAGTAGTTTGTTAACATTATTCACAAAGTTAAATCTAAAAAATCCTGGCATCAGTGGAAGTGGCACCTGTGATCCAGCATACACATTTCCAGGGAAGCATTACTAGCTTGTTACATAATTACTGGGGTAGATCTCAAGAGAACGTCGTTACCTGGGGGCAGACTAATGACACCCCAAATTGTTTGTTCTGCTGGTGGCCTGAAGGAGGACATACAGCAGCCAGCAATACAGTGACCTTAAAAGGCTCATCTGATGCCTTACGTTTTAACTTTATTTTTCAAATCCTGCACTGCCTAGTGTGTAACTCTGAAGTTTCTTGTAGCCTGTTAACTTCTCTCTGATGCTAGGTAGACATAACAAGCCCTCTCCAAGCCTGCTTTTCAAGGACACTCAGACCATCCTAAGCCCAAAATGTATAAACCAAAAGCCTCTGGGAGGGGGGGCAAGCTTGGGGAAATTACATAATTAACTGAAGCTTTAATTGGAGAATTAACCCTGATATGTAAATGGACCAAACTTATAAAAGTGTGAAGAACTCGTGACCTGTTGTCCATCTCGGGGTCCATCTTGGCAGCAGCCTCTGGCCTGCCCAGGGTGTACCTTTGAAGGCCCTTCCAATTAATACCTACCTTTATTCCCTTATTCCTGTCTAGTCTCTGTTTTTAGGTGGCCATCTCAGGCATCACATCAAGGTAAAAAAAAAAGCCTCTGATGCACTGATTTAAATAATGAGCCACGTAAGAATAGCCATCCTTGTGAGCAAAGTTCCAGCTTAGTTTTCAGCCTGTGATTTTGTCATGTATTAACAGTAGGAGCACACTGTAAATACCCATCTGACTGTAGTATTGCCTCTTCCACATCTCCTCCTCTAGAGAAGGCTCCAAACCAAAGTAAACCTCACCAAAACCCCTCAGAACCCAAACTTGATGAGTCCTATATCCTCACTTCCTTGTACCACCTTTCCCTACCTCTGTCAGTCCATAGTCTTGGGGCAGGAATTTGTGTTTTAGTGAAGTTGAAGCACCACTGAGGATCGACTCCAGTCCACTCCTGCCATAAACTGAATGGATTGGCCATTGCACAGCACAGGGGAAGAACAAGCTCCCTTTTCGAGAGGGCAGATGAGGATTGGGCATAGAAGTCTGTTGCTCTTCAGAAATTAAAATGTCCTGCTGATGAACTTTGTAATTTTGTGAGATTACAGGATTCATGCAGGGATGTGCTTTGAGGGCTGGAAGGCTGATAACCAGGAAGAGGGGGAGGAAATCAATGTGACTACAAAAGAGTTACTGAGGGGATGGAAAGGGAGTGACCGAGGGAGGTGCAAACAAACCTTTAAAATCAAATCTTGAGATGCCTAGTGGTGTCCTTCAAAAATTGGCCTTGATCGACCTTAATTAATTTGTAATGATTTGGGCAGGAAGAGTTGGAGCGTGCTCACCAAGTGTGTTGGGAGACAGATGAGGGAGGGCTCAGATGAGGGGGAGGACCGGAGTATCTTAGAGGAATTGGGTGAACTAGAGAGTTAGAATAATAGAGGTGAGATTAAATTTAATCTTGCAAAGTGCAAGGCTGTGCACTCTGGTATTAATAAATAAGGATTTTTACTGTAAGAGTCACTGGGAAAGGAGGAAGAGCAGTGAATTAATTGCGGATATCTGATCTACAGATGGGGTGATCTATGAGAAAAAAGAGTACTGCCTTTTTTAGGCTGGATGCATCAGGTACTTCCAGAATTGAGTTATTAGCATGTGTATGTGTGGTATGAAGATTTAGTCCTGGACTTCAAATATTGCAACCCAATCAACCACCTCCCTACTGCCCTAAGTAGAAACACCCTGTGAATATATATTTTGGGAAGCTTTTTTGAATGGTTCATCTGTCAAAGATTTCCTCTACTTTTGCTCTACACATTCAGCCTTTCAAAGACCAGGGCTTAAGCTACAGAAAACATCCTTAGTTGAGTTCAATGAGAATTGACTGGTCACACCGTGCCACTGCTCCTTGGTTTCACATGTCAATTCTGGTAACTGCTGAATATACATTAAATATTTTCGCCCATCCATGCTGTTCTGAAAAGATCCCAGGGGAATGCGTGCCTTCAGCTGGTGAAAAATTAAAGATGCTGACCAGGAAAATTGTTCTGTGGAGATGCTGTTGGCATTGGGGATGCTGTGGGGAGAACTTGGGAGTTAAGCATTTCTGTTTCTTCTGATTCTAGTCCTGTATTCCACTGATTGTTACCTAATTAAAAACCTTTTCATTAAATTACTGATGAGAGGATTCTCCTTTCATAAAAAGGATTTTAAGACAGCATGAGCATGGACTGAATAGCCCCGCAGCCTTTTCCAATCCTGTTTTCTTGGGTCTCAAACAAATTAGGCTGTGCCTTCTGAAACTGTGATGTTCCTGTACAGCATCACACAGTCTTTACCTGCAGCAAAGTCAGTAAGAACAGAGGGAGGGGTTTGGGAGACTTTTTCCTATGTTTATCTATGCAGTGAGTCAGGTGCCTTCCACAGCCTTAGTTAACGTGGATCCCACTGCAGGACTTGAGAAATGGGGAAATAGCTAAAAGCTTCAAAGAAAAAAAGTGGAAGGCAGCTCTTTAATTTGTTTTGATAAGACTCAAAAGGTATTCAGAGGTTTGGGATGCCTGGCTGCTCTTACAGCCCTCACTGAATTCTTTGTCACTTTTTATAACTTGCTTTTTTAAAAAAAATTATTATTGCTATCATTATTAACCTTATTGAAACTGGCACTTCTGCAAACAGTAGCTAGATGCAAAATCTGAGTCATGGGGACTGGATACAGTTTGAGAACCCTGGCACTGTAAATATGTGCTTTTCTATTTCTAGCCTGGATTTTTTAGCCTGTGGCAAAACCAGTCCTGGAAGCCAAATCCCAATTAACTGAATGAGAAGATAATTTCTTTGTATATTCTCCATCTTAAATACTGCCACAAAAGGGCCTCTCTGCAGAGTGATACCCACAGTTCCTACTGCTTTACACCTTTCAGAGTATTTAAAGATGCTGGCTTATTGCAAAGGGCTTGTGTTCATTCGCTTGGGTCAGGAAAATTCAAGGATTGCATCAAAACAAGGAAAATGTGGTCGTTCCCAAGTCTTCCCTGTGCTACTGTTAATCAGCCCTATCCAGAGGGAGGATGCACACTGCTTTTAGTGGGGGTGAGGAGCAGGAAGAATGTAATCATCCCTCATCAGTTAGACCCTCAATCACTGCACTTGAAACAGCTGGGGGTACGTAACCTCATCTTCATTTGAAAATTTTAGTACCTTTTCTCTTAGCCGCCTCCATTTTCTGCCTTTTTTTTCCCCCCTCATAAATTTTTATGATTTTTTTTTTTTTTTTAAGGAGAATTTATGGGCGAAATGGCAGAGACCGTGTGAAATGTGGAAGAGCTAAAAGGCTATCAGGGTGGTAAATGAGGCTAAATGGTTCTCTGCCACCAGCTGTGTGGAGTTCAGTGATTGAGTCTAACTGACAAGAAATAATTACCCCCTCTCAGGGAGGTGAAATGGGTCCTCACACTGTGAATGCTGCTGATGAAGTGGCTGTCCCGGAGCAGGCAGGATCCTCTCCGAGTTTTTATGCCACATCTTGGCAGCTTGAACCCCGTGCCAGCATCCCTCACTAAGGTTTTCTTGCACAGGGTGATGTCCTTCAGTGACTCAGCACATCCCTCCTGCCCTTCTGCTCCCGGGGAGGTTCAAAACCCTGACACCACATCTTGCAGGGATGAGCCCAGAGCCAAGACACTCCCTGCATTATTGATTGAAACTGGCAAGTGTCCCTTAGCCAGTTTTATTTCAGAGCAAGAGGCCTCGTGTTTCTTATTGCAAAGATGTGCATTAGGATCTAAAAGCACCTGGCTTTTTTCTTCTTGTCCAATCAATTGCAAGGGACAAATAGGATGAGTGCATTTGTTTGCAAGCTGGAGAGGGGGAAAGGAAAGGAAAGGAAAGGAAAGGAAAGGAAAGGAAAGGAAAGGAAAGGAAAGGAAAGGAAAGGAAAGGAAAGGAAAGGGGAAAGGACTTGCAGTTCTTTAGTCTTAAACCTGCATCCTCACAGATCATGCTGGAGCCTTAAAAAAAAACCCCACACAAATCAAACCCTAAATATTTTAAGTATGCAAAAAACATGAAGTCAAACACAAAAGCATGACTTTAATGCCTTGAATGCCACTACATTTCTCTGGCTTTATTAGCTCTGTTACTGCATTGATGACAATGCAAACACTTTGGATACATAGAAAATGATGTATCTGATATCTAATTAATTATTATTGTGCAAGAGCCCATCCAGGGTCATGCTGTGTACTGCCCGAGGGAAAACAGGTACCATCTGAGGGCAGCTCAGGAGGAGGCTGTGTTGGCAGCTTGACAATGCTCTGTCCCCAGCATTGCCATCCCTCCCCTGGTTTCTGTAGGAGATTTTCCATGTGGTCACCAGATGGCTGCCGTGAGCCACCGTGGTGCAAACAGGGCTTGGTGGAGCCTCAGCAGTGAGGGAGCAGCCCAGTGAGGCTCTGCATCAGTCTCTGTTTCATTGCTCCTCTGTTATGTGGCTGTTTCTGGTGAGACCCTGCATTTTGAGATGAGAATTTTACGCGTGAAGTGTCCAAGGTCCTGTGGCTGTAACATCCTGGTTAGTGCACGGTGTCACCAGCTCGGCCTCCTCCTGCTGAGAAGTGCTGCCTTCTTCACTTCTTCCCCCTCGGTTTGGCCTCAGAATGGGGGATGGGGTGGGCACACAAGGTGAGAGATTGCTGAGCCCCAGAGGCAGCATCCTCTGAGCATCTCGTACCTGCTGCATCCTCGCTTCCCCCCTCCTCTCATGGAGTTTAAATGAAGCAGATGATTTACTGAGCACAGAAATACTTGTCTTACCAATAAATACCCCCAAAAGCCTAAAAATACCCTAAAAGAACCAAAAAATCCCACAAGCAAAACCAGCCAACCCATGAAATGAAAAGACCCAACCAGGAAAGACTTCTGTCCTCCCACCCACCATCAGTTCCTCACAGGCTCCTGTCACCAGTGTGGCCCAGCAGCTCTCCCAGCTTCACGTGTCTGCTAGAACATGAACACTGAGGACAGGATTTTCCCACTGTGAACCCACGGTGACTGTGCCTGATGATTGTATTATTCCTTAAACGCCTTTCTGTAGTACTCAGTATAATCTTCTCCATAATTTTTCCAGGAACTGACATTGAACTCAGGGTCTGTAGCTCCCTGGGTCTTCCCTCACACCCCTTTTTTACACTGAGTAGCTCCCACCAGGAGGGACCTTCCCCAGACTTCCAGGACCTTTAGCAGATGATCGAGAAGGGTCCTGCCATAACATCTGCCAGCTCCTTCAGAACTCCAAGATGAATCCCATCAGCTCCCATGGCCTTGGGAGCATTCAGCTGACACAGCTGGCCCTTTACCATGGAGGAGACAAACCAGACCCTGGGCCTCCATCCACAGGGTGAGGGAGGACTCAGGTGAAGGTGATCCTCTCCCAAGGATCAGGAGGGGACCTGAGGAAAGGTGAGGAGCCCTTACAGGCCGTGGGGTCAAGGTACTGAAGGCAAGCATTTCTGAAACATCAAAAACTTCAAAGCAAATGAAAAAATGTTGATACTTTCTCTTCAAATCCCCTGGGTTTTATTTAAAAATGCAGAGTAGCCAACACAAT
The DNA here is from genome assembly GCA_013397055.1 of Pachycephala philippinensis. Classification (NCBI taxonomy): domain Eukaryota; kingdom Metazoa; phylum Chordata; class Aves; order Passeriformes; genus Pachycephala; species Pachycephala philippinensis. Next base: position 212,737 of record VWZT01004650.1, read on the forward strand.
GGATGGGAACCTTCCCCATGAAGGTGGTGTTTATTTACAAGATATTTGGGGTTGCTTTCTGTGTGAAGGTGTGAAGTTACCCATGACAAGATACATGAAAGCCAAGTGTCATAAAAGTCCTCAGATTTTTTTTAGGTTTCCTTATGTTGGTGAGTGAATCTTAAGGAGGACATGCCAGTGTGAGAGACAGTGAATGGCTGTTGCCAGCTCTGTGATTTTTTTGGCCCTGGTTGCAAGGACTCATGCTGGGCATGAAGCTACAAGGGTTTTCTTCTTCTCAGCCTCATAAAATTAAATGTCTGGTGTACGTCCTTCAACCACACCTTTGCCCATTCCCAGGCTAGCAACCCATGATGAAATTCTCTGAGAAATTCTTCCCCCAGGACCTCCCACTCCCCTCCCAAACCCTCTACCCAAACTCTTCTGCCTCTTCTAGCACAGCCATTGGCATGGGGGAGCCTTGTCCCACCTGGGAAAGGAATCCTCCATCCCTGGAAGAGCCAGTGCCCATCTCCAACCCCTTTTATGGGTTAGAGATCCATTTGTAATGCTTACCTTCTCCTTCCTCCTCCTGCCTCTGCAGCAAGATCTCATGATGGAAGGGCATGGACCCACATGGAGCAGTGGGGTGGGCACACTGTGGGTATCACCTCCTCCTGGGGAGGAGTGATTCTGAGCGAGGTGTTGGTCGTGCTGGAGTTTTGCCTGCTCCTGCCAAGCCCAGAAGTGCCAGGAGAGGTGTCTGGTGTGCTGGGAGGTGTGCAGTGGGTGGATGAGCTGCCCAGCTGGGCACTGCCAAGCTTCCCAGGGGAGCAGAGGGTAGGGAGAGCAAGATTGTGTTTCCCACAGGAATACGGTCCTTGTGCCATGATTTGAAACACCCCAGGGAAACACAAAAAAAACCCCCAGAGAACCCCTTGTTGCAGTTTTATACCGGAATTGTTTACACCAAATGTCCCAGAATATGCTCAGAGAACCAGTTTTAACATGTGATTTTGGAAAGGGCGTGAAAAAAATCTTACATCAGACTGAGCCAGAGACGTAACCAGACTGAAACCCATTTACAGGAACTAATTACCAGTGTTTTGGGTAGGGTTTTTTCTTTTTCTTCCCCCTGGCATCCCCAACAGTCTTTGGACAGAAGCATAACGAGCAGGCAAGGAAGCAAGCAGCTCTGGAAACGCAGGCTGCTGCAGTCTGGGCTGCTGGGAAGGGCACTCCTTGCAGGACACAGCTCCTGGCCACGCTCATGTTCCATGCCAGCCTTCCTCCTGGTGGTAAATCAAGGTATCACAGAACCACAGAACGGCTTAGGTTGGAAAAGACCCCCAAGATGCCGAGTCCAGCTGTGAACCCAGCGCTGCCAAGCCCAGCACTAAACCACGTCCCCAAGTGCCACAACTGCATGTCTTATAAACACCTCCAGGGATGGGGACTCCACCACTGCCGTGGGCAGCCTGTTCCAGTGCTTTACAACCCTTTCTGTGAAGCAATTCTTTCTTAAAATCCAATCTAAACCTCCCCTGGTGCAACTTGAGGCCATTTCCCCCTGTCCTATCACTTGTTCCTTGGGAGAAGAGCCCGACCCCAACCTGGCTACAGCCTCCTTTCAGATGGTTGTAGAGAGTGATATGGTCTCTCCTGAGCCTTCTTTTCTCCAGATTCAGGAGATCAGGTAGAGAACAATAGTTTAACTCCAGTTTGTTGCTCAGTTGCAGCGTTTGAGGGATGCCAGAGCCTGGCTCCTGTGAGGCAGAGCAGAAGATCAATACAGGGAGAGGTGGGAGGAACGAGAGCAGACTGCTGCCACTGAAACTTCTTTACCTGCTGGCAGAGGGCAGGAAAAACCATAACACACCACAAGCTGGGTCCACTGACACCGTTTCTTCTTTGTATTTCACAGAACCAAAAATTCCCAGGCCCTTGTGCCATGTGGGACATTTTAGGAGCAGTGTTGTCATTTGGTGCTGAGCAAAGTCCTGACTGTCAGCCCAACCTGGAAAGGGGATTTGGATCATAGTGGGAAGGAGGGGCAATACCTGCAATGTGCTCTCCATACTGCTGGCTGCTTTTGAAATGAGCTTCGTTACACACGTAATTAAAGGAAGAGAGTTGAATGCTACTTAGCCATGTTTTAGGAGTATTAATTTCAAGATTAAGGGCACCTGGAGATTAAATGAATTAACTCACAACCGAATCAGGTTAATTGTCATTTTCTTTACCTGGAATGAAGCTGAAAAAAGGGAAGGTTTTAATTCAATAATCACTGTGGATGTATTAAAGAGCAGATTCTTGAACAGAAGGAAACTTGCTGTGAGAAATAGTGAATTGGACACCAAACTGGACAAGGGAAAAGCTGGGTGGCAGTGTGGGCTTCAAGGTTTGGCCAGGCAAAAGTCCCCTCCTCATACTGGGAAGAAACTGGGCTCTGGTTCTGAGCTGTGCACTGTTTGTCCATGCAGGAACTGCCCAAAACTGGACCCTAGAGCAGGGGCTGCCCTGTGCACCTTTCTGTGATGGGGTGATGTTCCTGGACAGGAGCAGAGCTGGCCTGAGCCCACTCTGCAGAGGTCATCACTTTCCACCCACATCACATCAGCTCTTTGACTGCAGCCACCAAAAATAACACCAGCCAAAAGTGAGCGTTCCCAGGGCCCTCACCTGGACATCCCCTCCAGGGATGCACATCCTCCTGGAGCTCTTTCCTGCCAAATCCCTGTCCTCTGGGTTCGACATGCCTGATTTACCAGAGCTTGGATTGGGATGGGTCTCTTCAGTGTGACCCAAACCTCTGCTCATCTCCTGGCTGCTGCTCCAACACCCATCGGTCAGGCTGCTCAGCCCTGGAAATCTCTCCTGACATGTAAGTGCAAGCTAAACACTGCTTTAAAGAACAAATAATTAGCTATAGAGATATATGTGAAACCTGTTGAAATTCCTGGAGAGACGTGGTGTGTTGCTGAATGTTTGTTTTTCCATGGGTGGTGTGACTGACCAGTGTTAATGTACATAAAGGATGAGAACCTTTCAGCAGAGGGCCCGTCTCTAATCCTCCCTCCTTCAGAGTACACAACTCCCTGACTTTCTTCCTCCATCTCCATCATCAGCAGACTCACTCTAATTGAAAGCAAAAAAATTCAACCCCAAAAACCCTTTTTTCCTGTGCCTATCTGCTGCTTCCCAAACTTTTTCCCCCAGCTCTGGTGGAAATACCACACCTGATACCTCTTTAGCATCATACTGGCTTTTTGCACAGGCATGCCACATTCCTGATGGTTACATGGATGTGGTTAATGCCTGCAGGACTCTGTTCTCCCTTCTTACCTCCCATTTCTAACACAAATAACTGTTTTTACTCACAAGGAGCACTTCTGTTTATCATTTCCTCATAATTTCTATTATTTGGTCAAGGTTGTCTCATGCTTCCTGACCAGTATTTTGGTCACATTTATTGACTGTGTCAGCTTTCCTCTTGTCACCCACCATTACATACTCCTAAATTCCTGCCAGGGCATTAGAATAGATAAGTGAAACAAATCAATGTCACTCTCTATCCATTTGTTTCCTCCTTCCATTTTCAGGGTGAGCTCTTCACAGCCCCTCATTGCCAAGCCTTCACCTTGCACATCAGCCCTGCTTGTTTCCATCCTCTCGGGCTGAGGTAGCACATGCTAATGTAACATCATTGCAAATTCACCTTAGATCAATTGTTCTCTCTAAAAATAAAATAAAATCGCTGACTTTATCAAAGAACCCTTCTACATTAACTGGCCCAATCTGGTACTATAAATCCCATTTTCTGTTTGGCTCTCTATCTTTGATCCTTTTTTCATCTAAAACCTGCTCTGTTTTCTTGTGCAATACCAGGGTCAAGATATTTGCCTTGTGCTTGCTCAGGCCCTCTCCTCCCCACCACAAATTAGTTTCTACTTTCAAAGCTGCCCTGCCAGCCCGGCTGATTTGATGGGTCTGTGGAACATCACCCTCTCTGGATGTGTCATCTCAGATGCTGGTTCCTGTCTGCTCCTGGGTGGAGAGCTGCAAGGCTTCTTGGTGAAGGGTGTAAAATTAAATTTCCATGGTGGATCCAGTAATTTTCCACAGCTATCCATGAGCCATTTCTCTCTTCCTCCCATGTCCAGTATCAGCATTCTCCTGGAAGCCACAGCAAGGTGCTTTTCAAGCTATTCTTCAGTTATCTTTGACTCGCTCCTCCCTGCAGGGTGAATGAAGCTATCCCTGCACAGCCTCATCTTCACCTGGACATTTCAGCAACCTTTAGGTTATTCCTAGGCAAAGTCAAGCTACAAAACCTGGTTTATGGTAATTTTCCTTGTGAACCTCCAAAAAGATTGGCTTTGCTGCTCAGAGGCTGGCCAGGTTGTCTCTGGGAGTGAGGTCTGCCTGCAGTGATGTGTCAGGTTCTGCCTTGTGCAAGGGTGGCTGAAGAGGACTGGAAATACATTTTCAACATTTCACAGGTATCACAAAATTGGCCAAACCAGAGACACAGCCCAGGGAGATACAGGGAGAAGAGCCATTAGTCTCAACACCATCAAAGGGCTTCACTGTGCTTTCAGGCATTGTCCTTTCCATCAGCATTAGGTTTTGTTGGTAAAGCTTTTTTTTTTGTCTGTTTTTGGATCCAAAATGTGCTTGGCAACTTGTGCAGCCCCACCAGGACCAGGGAACCTTGAGCTGTTGTAACATTTTGACTCACTCCCCTCTGGCATGAGGGAAGCCTGGAGGCTGGCTCCATTTGGAAACCCCTGTGGGAGACGCTGGGGGGGAGCTGAAGGGACCCCTCAGCCCCAAAGTTTGCCCTCCTCTCTCTTGCTTCTTCCTTTGACCTTTCTGAATCCACTCTCGGGGACCAAGGCAGGAAACCCAGATCTCCACAGATGGTTGTGAGGAATCTGCAGGAGCACATTGTGCAGCCCTGATTTCTGTCTCTGATTTTCCTGTCTCTGTTCCTGGGCAGTCTCTGTCCCTGCACCCCCAATCCCTTCCAGCCCCAGTGAATTCAGTGAGACGTTTGCAAAGGAACAGATTGTCAAACTCCTTCCCTTAGGAAAACTTTCCTTCAGACAGCAGTGAACCTTTTATAAAATATTCAACACCATCATGTTTCTCCTTCTTCAAGCAAGTGCCCACGGAGGACCACGGGGTGACACACTCTCTGTGGACAGGCTGTTTTTTTTTTTTTTGTACACTTTTTACACTGGTTTACACTTTTTTATTGTTTCCAGCATCAAAGAATTTAAATGTTGCACCCTGCTACTTTTGAATCATCTCCTGATTCCAATTTCAACTGTACGACTTTGCCATGACATAAATACAAGATCAACTTTTATTTTAATTTCCTTATTTCCTTTTTTTTTTTTTTTTAACATTTCAGGTGCACGTTCTTAACATTTTTGCTGCAGACAATGAAGGCTGGAAGTTAACTTGAAAAAACCAACAAAATCTGAAATTGACATGCAAACACATGCTCACAGAGTTAAATTTAAAAATGCCTCTAAGTATGAGGATATTCAAAACAAACAAAATAAAGGTTTAGTAAAAATACTCTAAAAGGTCAACTTATTATGCAGTGTTGTTATCTGACAAGTTCTGTCATCAAGACAATGTTTCAGCAGCTTTAGACAGATGAGATTTCTAAAGGGGATGTCTAATTTGTATTTGTTTTTAATTTGGGGTTTGGATCACAGCAGCAGCAACAATTTGTTTTGTTTTGTATTTATGGCTGCACATGTTTAAATGGTAAATCTGCACTGACCTATTAGACCACAGAAGTGAAACTAGCTTCTGTATTCTCATTCCTTAGCTGGAAAAGTAAACCCACAGCATGCATGTGTAAAATAAATTATACTTTAACAGCTTTCAGGGTTGGTAACCAAAGGCTATGCAAGTATTTGGATTATCACAGTCCGGGCTTTAAAAATAGGAAATGATCCTTTACCAGAAAGTGATTCTTTCAAGACAATATGCATTTTTCTAGCTGCTGCCTTTCATTAAAATGATATCATTTAATCCAAAATGAGAATGAAATTTATAAGGAGCTTAATAAAATGTGCATGTTTCTTTGTGAAAGAAATTAACTGAAGCACAGAAGGATTCTGGTTTGGTTTAACACCAATAAAGATACCTCAGTCTAAAAGATAACTCGGAGTTAGCACCAGATCATCCTGGTGAGTGCTGAGCCCCCTGCTTTTTCTTACCCACCTGTTTTTATTGGTTTTGCTGCTCACAACAAATAAAAATGTTTCCCTTCAGTCTCTAAGCCTTAAAAGCAAACACAGATTGAGTCATATTTGACTTCACACAGAAATGTGGATGGGACCTGCTGCTTGGCCCCCTGCTGTAGCTCTGTAGAAGGTTTACCCAGGCAGAGCAGAGCCTGGGCTGGGACTCTCGGGTATCTGGATTCATTATTTGAAGACAAATAGGTTTTGTCTGGCTGATTTTTGGCCTTGGACAAACACGTGCATCATTTTGCTCATTCAAGTTTCTTCCTGCCCCAGGATGGAGGAGGCTGAATTCAGAAGATGCTCCTGAGCAGTGGCAGGTGAAATCATAGGCTGGCAATAACAGCCCAACACTCAGGTCCAGCCTGGGCATTTTGGGGGTAGAGAGCAGTGTTTATTAGGAATACAGCCTGGTTTTACACCATGGACACCCCAGAGAGGCAGCAGGGTCCCCAGCATCCCTGGCAGGACTGGTGGGGCAGGCAGAGGCTCAGGCCGAGACAGCGAGTCAGACAACACCCATTGCAAAACTTCTCATTTCCATGTGAAGTCCTTCTGAAGTGTATCTCAGGAATGTCCCGAATACTGGCTGGTGGGAGTGGAAGGTGCTGACAAATCCGGGGGAAAAAAAGAGATCGTTATTGCAAGTGGGTGATCAGCCTGGCACTGACCACAACAAGGGAGCTCGTTTCATTGCAGCGGCTGCAGCACAGCCTCCGTGAAAATTACAGGGAATGCTAAATCAGCCCTGGAAAGGAGTCAAACAGCAATTTGCTCTCGGCACGGCCATCGTGGAGAGCCGACAGCAGGGAGAGAGAGCAAGACAGAAGCAGTGTTCTTGTCCTTCTTCCTGCAGATGTCAAACCTCATGGTCTTTAATGGATGTAGAGATAGAGCAGGAAAGAGTCAGAGGTTGGAGGTTGATTCTTTGAAACATGAACGAAACTAAAGCAGCTGGGTGGGTTTTCTTCTGGTAGGAATAGGGTCCTGGTTTTCACCCAGCTCTGATTCAGAGATTGACACATCTAACCTATGAAAGACTTTTTTTTAAAAATATCTACATTCTGAGTCCCAACAGAGCTCAGCATCTCCTGAGCATCTCCTTCGTACCCATCCCAATCTCCTGTGCCGAAGGAATCAATGATTTTTTCTGCCTTCCCCAACCCTGAAATATCCCTGGGGAATATTAGGACAGAGCACACAGCCATCTTGCTGCTGACAGATCTTCTCCTGCATTGCCTCTGAATGATGACATCCCATTTCTAACCCCCTTTGCTATTGATTTTCATGGTAAACCGACATAATTTGGCTGATACACAATTTTCATTTCCCCCACCGCTGATGAATTGTAACATCCTCTCTCTATGCTCTTTTTTAAAAAAAACCTTAATAGTCTGGGAGAGAAAAGGTGACCTTGTAGAGGTGATAATCTCTCTGGCTAAACCTGGGGATGGATATGGCTTAGCCCCACAGCAACACTCCACACTCCCTACACAACTGGTAATAATTTTGTGATCAGCCTGTGACTGTTCCAAAAAGTAGGAACAAACGAGTTAAGTCACAAATCTAGTGCACTTCCTATCCTGTCTATTCCCGAAGAACAGCACGTCAGCAGTGCCAGAAGACACATGGACGATAAGTCACTAATAAATCCATTGTGTTGCTGATTTTTAACGGGCTGATAAAAACACTCCTTTTAACAGTGCGCAGCTTGCATGAAAAGAAATGGCAGAGTTTGGGAAAATATTCTACACTTGAATTGTAAGAATTGCTATTGTAACAGCTATTAATTGCCGTAATTTTTCATTAACCAGGTATTGATTGCATTTTTACCAGCTGAGAGAGCAGCACACGTCCCCTCTCACGCCTAGAGCTCAGTGCAGGTGGCTGCCGAGCTGCATGGTTAACAGGGAATCACTAGAGGTCACTTGGATTCCACCTAATGCAACAAAACCTGAACGATCTGGGGGTTTGTTTCTGCTTTTTTTGTTGTTCTTGTTGTTGTGAGACGCTTTTTAAAAGCCGACTCTTTTTGCACATGTGTATAAGACTTGATAATAGAAGCTCCTTGGGCTGAATTTTATTCTGGTGTAAAGAGCGAAACTTTGAAGAAGTTTATAAAGCTGTGTCTATATTCATCAAGAGGAAATTTGGCCATGAGTTTCTATTTTAATATGAAACATCTTCTACTGGATTTGATATTCCTGATAACAGATGTCACTATTTAACTCTCAATAAATAGTTCTGTCCTGTCAGGATCCATATAAGTAGGAAAAGAATAGCTCCGATGTATAATCTGCAAGAAGATATTCCAATTTTGCTGCATATTCATTTACAGCCAAAGGAGAAGTAATATTTAGGTGTATTTCATTCCTAGCTTCAGTTGATAAACAAAGTACACACATTCCCTTGCTAAGAGAAAAAAACACCCCTAAAAAGGAACACCTTGTGATCAGGCAAAACACTTCCCTGGTGCAAAGAGCAGCTCCATGGGGAGTCCAAACTTGGGGTTTTTTTACATTTTTAAAGTGAAAATTTGCCTCCTTGGAAACCTGTAGCATGAAATCTGACTTTTCTTTCATTTTGGACATTTGAGACACTTTGGCACACTTTGGTCCTACCCAGTTAAATATTCTTGCCACAGGTTCACAAGTGCCTGAGACCCAACTGAGGAACCCATGGCACATCTCCCTCAGGAATGGCATCACTGCTGTCCAGATGCCTGTCCTGTGTCAGGGGCTGCACAGACATCCCCCCTGCCCTGAAGAGTGGCAGCATCCTGCCTGTTTCTAAATGCAGTTGGTTTAATCCTGTGTTGGGAAAAGCATAAACACTTTGCACATCCAGAATCTTGGTGGTGCTTAGGTCCTTCTTGCTGCACATAGGTCAGCTTGTGCTGCAACTAGCAGATCCCACAAATCTACATGTTTTTTTCTTCACCTGGTATCGTTCAGCATCTGCTGGAAGGCACCAGAGCACCCGAGGGATCTGCATCACCCCATGCACTGGTGGGTACCAGCTGCATCCCTTCCACAGCGGCACCACCAGCTCAGCTCCGCGCTGCTCAGCACTGACAAAAGCAAGACACCTGATTTGGAATGAAAATGTTTCAGAAGGGCTTGTCCCGTATCCTGTGCTCAGTGCAGAGGATGTCTGTACTTGTGCTTGGGAGCCAAGGAGCCAAGGACGCCACCTGTGATGCTGCCTGTCGCAGTGCTGGTTGGGGCACTCGCTCACTGTGAACAAACCCTTTCACATCCACACACCACAAAAGGCAAGTCCCAGTGAGTCCCTGGTGTCTCCACGAGTGACTCAGGAGCAGGGGGTGGGAGAGCTGTGGCTGTTCTGTGCCTGATGCCCAGGACAGCTCCTGGTGTCAGCGCTGAGTCACTCAGACCGAGCCCTGGTGCACAGACCCGGCCGTATCGTGCCCACACCCAGGCACTGGGCACTTCTGTCCTTTCCATGAGTTGCCCTGAAACCGGGCTTTGGAAGGTGGGAGGTTCCCAAGATCCCCAAAAGTCTCAAGCAAGAAGTCTGTGTTGGGTGTCAGGGCAAGCCTCTGTCCATATCTCCTCACCTTAGGGAGCAGATGGTCTTGGTCTCCTGTTATCCCTCCTGGAAACACATCACCTCTTCCCTTTGACAGTGCACACGTTAAGAGAAGTTCCTTTCCAGGCACAGTTCTCCATGGTGCTCCTCAGCCGCCCACAGCTTTTTATCCCCACAGCACTGCATGTCCCCCTCCAGATCACATTAAGCAACATGATGAGCACCTCTCCCATGAGCATCTATCTTCTCCCTTCCTTCCCCCAGGGGAAAATTGAGTGGGAATAGTTTTAATTAACTACACTGTACGTGCATGGTGTTTATACCTACGCAGGCAAGGCTGAACAAGTGTGCCTTGCTCTTGGAAAGAGAGGCACTGAGGTTTGTGGCCTCTCTGAAGTCCTAATCCCACAGTGGAGAACCACCTCCAGAGAAAGCTCTGGCTTTGCACTACACTTGCCTTACCCCAGCACAGAGAGAGGGGTGAATGTTTCTGGGCCCAGAGCTTGGTCACTCTGCAGAGCTCAGGAAAGTCTATGTGCACCCCACACCAGGACCACTGGATGAGCCAAGGATGCCCCAAATGTAGCCTGGGACCTCATGGGGAGTCTCTGCAGAGGGCTGACATGGCATTTTAGGCAGGATTCAGAAGTAAAGTTAGGACACCTACATTCAGACATATTTGCAGGTGTCTCTGTGACCTCCTGGTGTCTCACCTCACTCATTAGTCCATAGAGATCTTGTCCAGCCAGACTCCTCCAGCCAGCAGGTATCTCCTCTCCATGGAGGAACATGGAGACACAATCAGAGGCCAAAATCGTTTCTTAGCCTTGATCTGGCTAAACCCTTGTGGGTCCTCCTTGTGATGTATGTGTGTAACGCAGAGTCTAACATCATGGAAAAGCCAGCTGTCCTCTTTTCCAAAGGTATTTAGAATGGACTTAAAATCTGGTAGGAAGCATGCTTGTTTTATATATAAGAATGCCTAATACTGGCAGCTGTGAGACACCTAGAAATTAAATGAGTTTTTATTAATGTATAAATTAGAAGGGCTTTCAAATAGTCTGACTGTTTGTCAGTAAAGGTTTTGGATAGTCCCTGCATTTCACCATGTGCCCACAGAGGAGATCCCTCAGAGTGGCACATGGGCAGTAGATGATACCTGATTCACTGTGTTTTGCATCATGTCGACTCCACAGATGGTGGAAAATTATCCTGAGAGATGTTTTTCTGCCCATCTCTGGTAAAGCCAGGGAGACAACAAGATACTTGCTCCAAATCAGAAGAAACCCCATCAAAGGGGCAAGGACCAAACCTGGTTCACTCAAAGCCCAGCACTTTTCTGTCAACTTGTTTGTGTGTAATAAGGAATTTTTTTTTTTTACTGTTTTCTCCTTCCTACAGCTATTTATAGTTTCAGTTCATAACCAGTGGTTAATATTTTCAAAGCAGTCAGGCATGTGGTCACCCACACAGAAGATGTGACTGATTCTGCTGCACTGCCTAAGAAATGTTGCCCATGATATTAAGGATCTTTCTGCAAGGATGAGTGGGCAGCTGTTGGCAGAGGGCAGCAAAGAAGAAGGTCTTTCTGAGCCTACTCCACTGTGCAAGGCTCTGAGTGAGTTTGCAAAGGTGTTACCTTCTCCTGAAGATGCTCCATGTTGGATTTTCATGGATATATTTATTTTTTACTGAATTTAACCCCCCCTTTTCAAAGTGCAGCCCAAAGCTCCTTAATACATGGGTTAAACCTTATTGCACTCTGGATCAAAGACTGGTATTTCGTGCCTCCTCCTGCACTGTTGTGTAGTGGCAAAGTTCCTGGTGACTTAAGTGGGAGAGAGGCTGTGTCCTGGGAGACAAAACTTAATTGAGTGTAATACCACAGGGCACGTAAAGTAGGACAACACAGTCTGACCTCATTTTGCCCATGCATAACCCTACTGACATCAGTGGGAGCTGCACATGTGCAGTCAGGAGATGACATTTGCCCACTCTTGGCTGCTCTAAGAAATTCTTACTCGCCTGATAAATTCTATTATTTCATGGTGCAATAGGAGAGCGATGGATACACCAGGTAAAGCTGAGCAAACACAGCTCAGCTCCCTGCCTGATTGAAGTTGTGGAAAGACTCCTTTTGACGCTGGTGGTTGTTGGATTGAGCCCACAGTACACAATGATTCATAATCATTTTCCTCAATGAAAGCAACCAGGTTGGTTTGTTGTTATTTGTGGGATCACATACTCATTATTTGCAAATATTTGAATGGCAGTTGGACTTTCTGATGCCTGTGAACCCCGTAGCTTCCACTGGTGTTAGCACAAAATGGTTATTCTCACAAATACTGTGCCAGAACAGACTTGTTTGATACTGTACATTTATTACTCTCCTGTTTCCAGAAAAACTTCGCTGAGTAGAAAAGGCATCATTTGGCAAAGCCAACAAAGCTTACACCAAACCAGTGACTATTCCAAGAGAATTGTTCATGAGCAGTCCTGAGACTAATATTTATTTGCATTCATCACTGTCTAATAATTAAAACCAGTTCTTACTGCTGCAGAAAACAGGATGGGGCTGACTTACAAGAAAGAGGTGAACTGGGTGAGTGAGGTTGCAGCTCCCTGCTCAGGGCAGGCTGCAGGAGCAGCAGCAGAGCTTGGCAGAGCTCTGAATGTCCCAGATTTTGAGCCTGAGATTTCTTAAAACTAATCTCGTTTTAACTCTTTGGTCTCCTTCCTCTCAGCATAAATGCAGAGAGAATATAAAGATTCTTGATAGATAGGATGCAATGCTGCTGTATTTAGGAAAACTGTTAGCTTATTGAACAATGCCAGTCCTCAGAGGGATGGAGACACGTGGGACCTGACAGAGGGAGGCCTCCAGCAGCCTGTTCTAGGCTGGCCTGGGCTGAGATGAGATGAGAGCTGGGACCACCAGAGGTTGCTTACAGCCTAAACTGCTCAAAACAAAAGCCCATGAAATGCTTTAATGCTCCAAACTAGCCAAAGCCTGAGCTGCCTGAGCTGTATCCTGCTTGTAAATAAGCTTTCTGCACCCAGTGAGACCCCACGACAGATCTGTGACACAGTGTCTGTCTGCCATGAGACCAAAAGGATGTTGCTGTAATTGCGCACAGATGGATCATCCACTCCCTTGCAGAGACTGCCATCAAAAGACTCAAAGCTTGGAATGATACAGCATTCCCAAGGATATTTTCCTGTGAGTACATCCCCTTTTCAAGGGGGCATCCTGGTGTCCCAGGGGTCTGGTCCAGGCAAGCTTTGCCCCAGAGACGGGCTGAAGAAGGGGTCCCTGTGCCATTCCCAGTGTCCAGAGAGCTGGGCAGAGCTGCATGAAGCACACGGTGTTCTCACAGCATCCCTGTGAGATGTTCTCACAGCATCCCTGCTCCCCTGTCCATGTCCAAGCCCTCCTGCCCTCGGGCAGCAGCCAGATGTGAGTTTGGTGGCCAAGGAACCCTCCATGGTCCCACCACACAGAGCATCCCTTGTCACCTCTCCGCCTCAGTGATACAAATGGACATTTGCTCACACCAAACTGAGCAACTCTAATATTTATTTCACATTTAGGTCACAGGACATGAAAACAAATATTTTTACCTCAAAAAAGTTTCCTGACCTTGTGGCTTCACTCCTGATTTGCGGTAATATTTGTCCGAAGAGATGTCTTGCTCTCACTTTAAAAATGAAAGGAAAAGAAGTTATATAGGGTCCTGCACTTGGCTTTAAGGTGCACAATTGCCTGTGCACCCAGATCACCTCTGGATGCCACTCTTGATTTCACTGGAACCAGGACAAGATCATTAAACTCATATTTCCTAGATTTGCTCACTATTGTTCATCCCTGAAAACCAAAATTATTTAAATACGTAAGCCCAAACACCCCAAATGCAAAGCATTAAAAATTATATTTAACAATCTTGGCACAAACAGTGGCTGTGGGGCTCCTGTCAAATCTGAGACAATCCCATCGCTTGTAAAGATGCATTTTTTAAAGATGATTTTTTTCCCTTTCAGCCTGCATAGGCCAAGGATCACATTAACACTGCTCCTTTGAAAGCTCTGAAGGGCTCTGTACATGGAAAATTGACCTTTTTTCCAGTTAAGTTTGAACTAGTTTTAAGGCAGAAACTGCTGAAGAGAGAATTTCAAAAGCTTAAGAAATCTAGTGGTCCCTTATGGCTTGCAGTAATGAGTAAGATAAAATGCTCTTTCTGGTTTCCTTCCCCCTGTAATTGAAATAGATGCTGTACTGGGGCTGCAAAACTGCTGCCCAATTATCGCCCAACCAGGCTGATTTACATCTCCTGCTCAGCCTCGGCGTGGTGTGAAATGCTCAGGAGGGCCAATGTAAACATATTTATATCCTGCTAGGATATGCTGAGCTCCTAATACCAGGATAATAATATTTTATGTGTGTACATACATGTGCATATATATGTCTAACGATCCAGCTAAGCAAACTTTCCCTTGTGGGGGCACAAAGAGCTGCTGGCTGAGGCACAGCACAGCTACCTGGCTGTGAAAGACCTGTTTCACCCCGATGCTTGGCTTGGATTTTAGCACTGTGAACGTGATCCTCTTTTACTGGCCCGTCCAAGCTTCCCCTTGGAGGGTTTAGCTGGTGTCTGAGCACCAGGGTGGGACTGGAACTGTTGGTCAGGTAAACACAAACTAGTCCCAGTCTCATTAGGGTCATTTCTCACGTTGGCTTGGGTGAGGGAGGTGGAGAGGACAGGCAGCTGCTGGTGGGCTGCCCTTCAGGGCACCTCTGCCTCCCCACAGAACCCTTCCAAATGAGCTGGCTTTGCAGAGCCACGCAGTATTTCACAGGTAAATGACAGACTGTCTGCATGGCTCTGGGTGGGAGGAGAGGGACGTTGTGACCACCACACGAAGCGGCACCAGCACAATTCCTGGCATGTTTGAGAGTCCAATACCAAATCCCACAGGACCCCCACTCTGCGTTTCAATGTCATCAGGGTGAAATCCTCAGAGAGTGTGAGATAGGAATGCCATCACATATCAGACGTTTCAGGAAGTCTCTGTAATTTCTTTAATTATTCAGACAACAGAGCACAAGGATAATAGCTTCAAGTACATTCTTATACATTATTTTGACAGTAATAGATAACGTATTTAGTCATAAACTATTCTGTAGCCACCACTATGTGTACATTTTATACAAACTATTGCCATACTTGGACCCTGAAAATGGACAGTGACATCTCCTAGACGTTTTGCACAAGGTTATGGCAGTATATCCTTCATACGAGAGCTGTAGCTATGGGTTGGATTGGCCCATCTAAGGGAGCACTTCTAACACACCACGGAGGGGTGATCCTGACGAGAGGCGCCGGAGGGAGAGGTGGAACAGAGACATGGTGAGAGGAAGACATAAATCTGCTTGGAGTAAGTGCAACGGAGAACATGGCACAGCATTTCTCTGCTCAGTGAAACAGGCTGACCCTGGTGCAAGAGCACCTCAGCTTCTCTCACACCACAAAGCTCTGAGCTCATCTCAGCCTTTGGGTGAAGATTAAATGAGGCAATGTCTGGTGTGGTCCCATCCAGGCATGTGCCCTGCCCTGACACAAGCATGGGCTCTGGTCTGATGGCTCTTTTGCATCTCAGCTGCGATTTAGACTGAAGCCCTCGAGCCAGTGGCTTTAAGTCTGATCATTGACATCCCTAAACACCTCCACCACCCAACCTCTGGAGAAGACACCTTCCAACACGGTCATTTCTTTGAGTGTAAAGGCCTTAAAAAATGGCAACCACCTCTCAGAGACAGGGTAAGAGAGCTCAGACACCCAGACGCTGCCATACTAAGGCCAGACTCTTACAGCAGAGACCCATTTGTTCCACGATCACATTCTCACATGCCCCAAATCAGCCGGGTTTGCAGCCCTCAGCACACCCCAAAGACAGGGAGGCGGCAGAGTCCGAACTGGGGTGGGCAGCAGGCCCTCAGCACCCACTAGGCAGTCCACAGTCCCCCGTGATGCCTCATATCAGGTGGGCATGAAGGCGGCCTGGTTCCTCTCCTGGCGCTGCAGCACGCTGTGGTCACTCCGAAGTCTCATCACCTTGGCCATGTCCGAGCTTTGGAGGTTGGAAGCGGGCCTGGACTAGAGGTTGACAGGAAGGAGAGACCACATCCATCTGTTGGGGCTTGACACAGCAGTGCTCGTGTGTGGGGCTCGGCCATCAGCTCCCGACAGTGCTCCAGAAGCTCCTAGGATTTCAGCGTGGAAGAGCGCTGTCTACACTCTCTGGAGACAGCCCCAGGCAGGGACATTCCGGGAGGCCCTGAAGCTGCCGTCCATCCCAGCAGAGAACATGGCTGTGTCTCTGGAGCTAAAGGCCTGGTGGATGAACATCCTAGACTGGCGAGCAATGGAAACCAAAGAAAAGGTGAGAAGACATTCAAGGCAAGCTCCCTTCCGGCACGGTCCCGTCGCAGACGCGCACACATGCACACACAATGTTTTGCAAAATTTTTAAAGGGATCCTGGAAACCCTCCACGGAGGAGCACGCGGCGCAGCAGAACCTCACTGATCAGCACCTGTCACGGATGATCCCCTCGGAGTGGGTTGGGGCTGGGACCAGGCAGGGGATGCAGCGCTGGCCACACCACTCAGCTCCTAAAACACATCTCCAGCACATTCACCCGTGGGTGGCTCGGGATGGACTCCTGCATTACAGCTAAGGAATGTCTCTCAGGATAAATGAACAAATCTTTATCCTTTCATTTGTTTTGCAAAGGGTGTTTTGCTCTGTTCTCAGTGGCCCCAAGCCCTGTGCTGTTACTCGAGTGGCCAGTGAAATCAGGTGGCCGTCTCCTTCTTCCAGCATCAGCCACATGAATCCCTCTAACTCACCAAAGTCAATGTCTCTCCCTCAGGTTTCCATCTTCTGGGCACCCAAATTGAAGCCCACTGAAATCCCGGTGTTGCCACAAGGTGAAGGCAGCTGCTTGCCTTCACATTAAGGTGCTTCAAAGGGAAAACTTGCTTTAGCATCCTCAGAAATCAATTTTAAGAACCATCCACAGTCTCCAGACCAGACTGGGAAGTGGACACGGAGCCGGGGCTGGAGCTGGAAGAGAGGAGAGTTGCCTGAGCGCGGATGGGGAGCCAGGGATCTGGCAAAGGAAAACCCGTCTGCCGGTCACTCGTGCAAATAAGTGAGGTTCTACTGTCAGTACAAGAGATTCCAGGTTATGCACAGATGTGATGGATTCGTTTCCTTAATTAAAGTACCAAAATTAAATGTTATAAGCAACACATCTAAATAAAATAACGGGCACTCATTTAGGCATCATGTTTCCTAAACCAATAAGCAAAAAGGAAAAAAAAAATGGGATGCACCAGGAACTCTTAGTTATTATATACTAACCAAACTGTGCATGGCACATTTTATTTCTATAAAACTATTAAAACTATTACAAAATATTCAAAAATACATTTTAGTAAATTTACAGCAGTTATTTCTCAATTTATTAATGCAAAACATCCTTTTCCCCCCTCTGTACAAACTACCATCTCCATCGTCACAGAATTGCCGCCATGTGCGCTTTTTAAAAAATATTATTTTCTAATAAACTTTTTCTGAAGTTAAAAATAACAAAGTTTCTTACGGTTTTTGCAAATAAAAAGTTTGTGTAACAGTCTTGACTTCCATGAATGTGGCCAAATGGTGTTTTTACAAAGCAAAACATGGAAAACAATACAGGAAATGATGTTACATTTGAAACTATTTAAATTAAAATAATATATTCTCATATTTTACACTATTTCAAAAAACGAAATGTGATTCAGTTAAGTATTGATCTCTCAAAAAAATCTAATTTACAATTCTGTGTATAAAAATATAATTTACGGACCCCCATGAAGTTTGTCTTTTTTGTGTGTGTTTGTTTGTTTGCTTGCTTGTTTTTTAGACTTGCTGAAATGAAGGAGCAATGTAATGGAGAGATGGGAAAGTACAGAATTTTGCTTTCTGAAAGTCAGGACACACGTGACATGTAGAAAAATAGACTCTGCGCAGTTTTACTTGGCCTCACAAAATAATTTTTTCCCCTGTGAGTACAGTTCACATGATAATAAATTATCAAAGAAACTATTTAAGGCTCTTGAAGGTCCGGTTCATATCATTTAAAACATCTATTCAAAATACCAAAGAAATAAATATCCAGGAGAGGAGAAAAAAAAAAAATACAACCAACAAACAAAACAAAGGAACAAATAAAAATATATATATATTTATAAACTAAACAGAACAGAACTTCCAGGGGTCTTTGTTTCCCTTAAAGTCTACTTTGGACTGTCCTACTTAATTATTATTATTTTATTATTATTATTTTTAAGTCTTAATCCGTGCTCTCTTTTAAAAATATGGGTCTTTTTCTTTTTTTTTTTTCTTTTNGCGGCCAGCAGGCCCTGGAGCAGGCGGAAGGGAGCGAAGGCCCAGTGCGCCCAGCTGTGCTCCTCGATGACGGCGTAGCACGAGGCCAGCACGCGGTCGATGAGGATGGTGCCCTGGGCCGTGAGCGGGGCGTAG
>VWZT01004651.1:0-24872 GCA_013397055.1 Pachycephala philippinensis
AATTACTAAAAATAATTTTAAAAAATCCGCCCAACCCAACCCAACCCTTGGCGAGTGGCAGGGAACCCGAGGGATGGGGCTCTCAGAGCCTGCCCTCCTGCAGCCCCTGCCCGGGGCAAGGACAGCTCGGGGGTCCCGCTGGGCTCCGGGGGGCTCCTGCTGCCCCTCGGCCACCGCCCGCTGCCCCGGGCTGCTGGCTTTGCGGAGCATAATGGGNCCCGGGAGCCAAACCGAACCGAAACCCAGCATCCAACCGAACCAAAACCCGGGAGCCAAACCGAACCGAAACCCAGCATCCAACCGAACCAAAACCCGGGAGCCAAACCGAACCGAAACCCAGCATCCAACCGAACCAAAACCCGGGAGCCAAACCGAACCGAAACCCAGCATCCAACCGAACCAAAACCCGGGAGCCAAACCGAACCGAAACCCAGCATCCAACCGAACCAAAACCCGGGAGCCAAACCGAACCGAAACCCAGCATCCAACCGAACCAAAACCCGGGAGCCAAACCGAACCGAAACCCAGCATCCAACCGAACCAAAACCCGGGAGCCAAACCGAACCGAAACCCAGCATCCAACCGAACCAAAACCCGGGAGCCAAACCGAACCGAAACCCAGCATCCAACCGAACCAAAACCCGGGAGCCAAACCGAACCGAAACCCAGCATCCAACCGAACCAAAACCCGGGAGCCAAACCGAACCGAAACCCAGCATCCAACCGAACCAAAACCCAGCATCCAACCGAACCGAAACCCAGCATCAAACCGAACCAAAACCAGCATCCAACCGAACCAAAACCCAGCAGCGAAACTGGACCAAAACCCAGCAGCAGGGGCTGAACAAAACCCCAACAACAGGGGCTGAACAAAAGACCCAGCCAAACCCAAACTTAGCAGAAAATAACCAGCAGTAAAACAGAGGCAGAAGCAGCACGTGCGCCTCCCAGACTCAGAAATATTTATGATGGATGATGGCTGCAGCAAAATGAATGAGCTTTAAAAAGGAACAAACCGTCCCCAGGATGGCTGGGAGTGGGAAAGGGAGGGCAGCTGGACATGGGGCAGACGGGGCTGCTCCATCCCCGTCCTCAGCGTGGGCTCACGCGTGGGTCCCCGCAGGGGTGGCACTGTCCTGGTGTGGTGGCACCGTGCTGTCACCGTGCTGCCACCGCGGTGCCACAGCCCGGCTGCGGCTGGGTAAGGTAACCAGGGTCAGAATGAGCTTGTTTGCACTTGGGAAAAGTTCCTTGCTGGCTGCCAGGACAGCAGGGACACGGTGCCATCGGCTGGAAATGAGAACTAAACTTTGTGTGGTCGTGGAGAGGGGCTTTGGACAAGGGCATGGACAGGACAAGGGGAGTGGCTTCCCACTGCCAGAGGGCAGGGTTAGATGGGATACTGGGGCAAAATCCTTCCCTGGGAGGGTGGGGAGGCCCTGGGCTGCTCCTGGCTGTCCCTGGATCCCTGGAAGTGCCCCAGGCCAGGCTGGACGGGGCTTGGAGCACCCTGGGACAGCAGAAGGTGTCCCTGCCCGTGGCTTTAAGCCCTTGCCAGCCCCCTGTGCCAGGGAGATGCTCACCCCGGTGGTACCTTCACTGCCAGCCACATTCCAGCCCTCCTGGGGCTCATCCCTGGAGCCTCTCCCATCACCCGTCCCTCCAGCTCTGCCCTTCACTCACAGGTGGCTGTGAATTAAAGCTCTGAGCAATCTGCAGATATTTAATTATCTGATTACCCAGGGTAACAGCTCGATCCTGGGGCAGGGAAGGCCTGGGGGAGCAGCTAATGGGAAGCGATGGGGGTTGTGGGGGTCCCCAAAGAGATGGGGACACAGCAGAGACACAGAAATCTCCCTGGAGATGGGTTTGCTCAAACTCCCCCACACCCCAGCTCCAGACCCAGCTCTGCCATCCCCACCTAATCCGAGCCAGGCTGGTCTCCGGGGCACCCGGCTGCTGCAGACTTTTTCCCCTTCCTGCGTGCGTCAGTGAGTTTAGAGCCCAGGTGTGATTTTCTAGACCCTTTTGTCTGAGGTTTAGAAGCAGAATAAGCTTCATTAGCAGAAGGGAGGATTTACAATAAGTAATAGGTAGGTGCTACCTCGTGAGCCGTCAGCATCGTGCTAAATTACCAGCTGAGCCCATCTGCAAACAATCAGCTCCTCACCCAGAGAATAGAGCTTTAAA
Organism: Pachycephala philippinensis; assembly: GCA_013397055.1. Classification (NCBI taxonomy): domain Eukaryota; kingdom Metazoa; phylum Chordata; class Aves; order Passeriformes; genus Pachycephala; species Pachycephala philippinensis. Next base: position 2,191 of record VWZT01004651.1, read on the forward strand.
CGGCTATTTCTTTAAAAACCTTTGCTTTTAATCTTTATTTCCCAAAAGCTAAAAATCTGAATTAGCCCAAATGTACAAACTATAATTGCTTTGAGGTTTCTGGTTCGTTAGGATAATTAAAGCCCCATGCGCTCGCTAACACGTCTCTGCATCCTCGGGCTCTGGCTCTGTGCAGGTGACTTCTGCCCTGGGCCACCCTGACCCATCCCTGTGCTCAGCTGGTGCCCATGAACCAGGGCTTTGCCTCTTGTCCAGGCAGCCAGGGGCAGGACAGGAGGAAAGGGCCTCAAGCATCCAAGCCAACTGCAAACCAAATCCAACCCAGTCCAACCCAACTAATCCAACCACAACCCAGCCCAGTGCCAGCCCAAACCCAAACCCAGCCCAACCCAACACCAAACCCAATCCAACCACCACCAAACCCAACCCAAACTCACGGTGCACTTGTGGAATATTGGCCATCGACGTGGAACCTGGCAGGGCTGCCCAAAGAGACTCTTCTGATGCCAGTTCCAGCAGACATCACTGCACCCTCTCTTTTTTTCTGGTTTAATGCCCACAGTGACCGGCCAGGGGCTGCAGGAGAGGCTCTGCCCATCAGCAGTGTCCATCAGCACAGCTTTCGTTTCATTTTGATGATGATTTAATATTAAGCATCAAATGCTGTGTCAGGCTGGTTTAAAAAAGTATTTCCTATCTTTAATTTCTCTTGGAATAAACCAGTGTTTACTACAGTATTAAAGCTGGCCCAAAATGGGAACATTTAGAAAGTGTTCCAGACAAGTTTTTCTTTTTGGAAAGTTTTAATTAGAAAAAAATACTCCACTGGCTCTCCTGTAAGAGCAATAACTCCTGCCTTGGTTTGATTTCCTCTCCTCCAGGAGACATCTCGTAAATACATCTGCGTGGGACTTTTGTTCCCAGAAACTCTCTAGGTAGCCCATCCAAAAGCCCCCAAGTGCCTCTGAAAAGGAATTTACTCCGGTCTCAGCGTAACTGGAGTATCCAAGGAGCTGAAGGGGGACCCTGCACGGAAAGGTTTTGTGGGGACACGGCGGGAGCAGTGCAGTGCTGGTGCTCACACAGCATTGCTAAGCAGGTCCCTAAATGCCGTGTCCCCAAACAATGCCTTTGGGAGGGCTTTTGGCAGGTCTGCAATTCCCATTCATCCCCAGCATCGCTCTGCCCCGGCAGCATCCCGTGAAGGCAGGAGGGAGTGGCTCAGGACAGTCCCAAACACAAACAATTAGTGCTGACAGATGAAATACTAAGGGTTTTTTTAAATCCTTTCTGTTAGTCCTCCCCATCCCTCTCCCACCCCGGGGAGGGGCTCTCCCACCCCGGCCCCAGGCAGCGCCAGCCCCAGCCCCAGGTCCCAGCACAGCCACAGCCATGGAGCGATGCCTGGGCTGGATAAAGCCCGGCCTCATCCTCAGCCAAGGCTGGACACAGCCCAGCCCCATCTGATGCCAGGGCTGGATAAAGCCTGGCCTCATCCTTGGCTTCAGGAAAGACAAGAAATAGCACAAATGTTGGCTATTCAATCCCAGGGTGGAGATGAACCAGCAACATGCTAGGGGAACACCGGATTTCATCCTTACAAACCTCTCACCCTCTTCATCCAACACCTCAGAGCAGAGACCACGAGGCAGTCTGGGGACTTCACCCCTGCCCAAACCACACCAGCCACGTGAGAAGCCCAGAGTGTTCCCCAAGGGGTCAGAGTGTTTTGGAGAGGGTGTGATCCCATGGGAATGAGCTGTGCCACCCACCCTGGAAAGCAGGAAAAACATGATCATCTTTTTCCTCTTTTTTTCCCCAAGACAAAAGCCCAGGAAGTTTAATTACTGTGGACGAAACGTGACGAGGGCTGAAATTTCAGCTCCCCTCTCTCTAAGTGACACCACGGAGTGAAGGAAGCAGCAGCTCCAGGCTGGGGTCAGGGGGTTTGGAGCCTCTCGGTGACCAGCTTCAAATGTCCTTTGCTTCTCTCATTACAGCTCTTCTAAAAATATCAAATATAGATCTTTTCCTCATAATATTTTAAGATACTCTATTTATACATTAATTCTTTCAAAAATAAAAAGTGACACATAGAGCAATTCAGTCACTCAGAGTCTTTAAAACTGTTACAAAAAGCCACGACAACCATCCCCAGCACCACGGGCTGGGGGCTCTTGTGAGACTTTCTTTTATAAAAGATGATTCCAGCTCTCAAAATCCCGGCTCTGCAGTCAAACAGGGCTCCTCCTCCCACCCTGCCCCTTCGAAACGACCCGGAACGAGGAGGGATTTGCACACTCGCCCTGCCGAGCCCTCGTGGCGTGTCCATGGAGGCAGGAGCTGGCCTCGTGGAGCTGAAGGGCTCGTCCCTGGCTCTCCACAGCCCCACCTTGGCCACACCAACAGCAAATGCCCCGCGAGGATGGAAATAATTCACCTGGCACAACCAGCACTGCACAGACTTGGCACGGACAAGGCTGCAAGCAAGGGGAGGCCTGGAAAACATCGCTGGAGAGAGGCAGAGGCAGCTCCAGCACGGCACATCAGCGGCCTGGGCGCTGGGATGTGTCTGTACAGCGGGATTTGGGAAGGGAGGTACCAAACAGCCAAACACCAGAGTGGGGCTGCTGTGGGGCTGCAGCGGGAAGGCAGCATGGGCTGCTCACCTCACACAGACTGAGGGTCACCCCACAAAACCAAAACCTTGACAATAAAAAAGGAGAGTTTGAGAGGTTTGGTCCAAAACATCCTCTCTGCAGCGAGCAGGTGCCTGCCGAGCCCTGAGCCCTGCAGAGCCCCCCGGGGCTCGCTCTCGCCCGCAAGAGCCGGCGCTGCGGTGGCACAAGGAGGGGTCACCTCGGGGGAGCTCAGCCCCTCAGCCCTGCCCCCAGAGCTCCGGGTGCTCCCCAGCAGCGCCCAGAGCTCTGCTTGGGGCAGTCGGGAAGCACAGGGAAGGCTCTGGGAGTGCAGGACTCAGCTGCTCCTCCTCGGTGGGACCCTGCTGAGCCGGGGCCCTGGGCTCAGGGACGCCCTGCACAGCTGGTGAACATCCCCGTGCAGGAACACCCGGCTCGGGGTGCCATTCCCAGTCTTCAGCTCGGCCTCTTGGAGCACTCGGCCATCCCTTGGCTGGTTTTCCATCGCTGGGATGTGGGCTTGAAGCATCCCCACCTTGGGGCTGGGGGAGTCTCTCCATCTCCCCAGGACCGCTCCCCCACAGCCCAGCAGCACCGCTGGAGGGGAGGAGAGGTGACATCCGATCCACACAAACATCCAGCAGCGGGCACAGGGATGTCCTCACCCCGTGTCACACAGTGGCAAAGGGCACAGGGGCCTGCAGGACTCCCCATGGATACCATGGAATGCTCAGCAACGGCACTGTGCACACCCACAGTTATAGGAATTCCACGTAGTTCTCAGGGATCAGTCCTGTCTTGCCGTTGAGGGTCCCCTCCAGCCAGCCAGGCTCCTGGGATGGGTGAACTGCAGAGAGAGGGAAAGGGCAGGTGAGACCTTCAATCTGTGTTGATTTTAAAGAAAGGAAACAAACAGAGTTAAAGATGATCCTCAAGGTCCCTTCTGACCCAAACCATTCCCTGACTCTGTGACCACACCGAGGGGCTCAGCTGAAGTGCTCTATCCCTGCCTGCTCCCCATGGGACTCCTTGGCCTTTCCTTCCCCAAGTGAATCCCACTGCAGGACCGAGTGAGCTGCAGGCTCCAAATACTCCCTGGGGCTGCTGGGCTGAGGGAAGTGAAGTATTTGGGATAAAAACAGGAGCTCAAAACTGCGTCCAGATTTGGGCTAAGATCTCTTGGAAGTTGGAGAGAACGTGGTTAATTCCATCACATGATAACCCTGCACATCCCGGCTTGGCCTGGGCCCAGGCTGGGAGGGGAATTGCTTTAAGGAACAATCCCGGCGGGAAAGCAAACCCTGCCACCTGATTGTGTGCAACCAGAAACCTGATCAGTCCTCAAAAGCCTTTCTTTATCCAATCAACTCCCAAAAATGTGCTGATTTTGCAGGAGCCAGGCCAGGGTTACGCCTGCAGGCAGAGGAATATCCCCCCTCCCACAACAGCGGTGGGAAGTTGGTGTTGCAGAGCTCCCGGAGCTCCCCGGGCTCCCGTGACCCCGCAGGTCTGGCACTCGCTGCCTCACTCCGTGTCTGGATCAGCTGCACCAGGCACCAGCTCAGCTGGGGCTCTCAGGGTGCCACTATTGCTCCGTGGGTGTTGTTCCCTGTGGGCAGCAGCAGCCCCAAAGCCCAGCTGGATCAAGCTGCCTCATGCAGCCTCACAAGCTCAAAGTCAAACCAGAACCTGTCTCCAAGCATTGCCAAGATCCCTTTGCCTTTGCTGGCGTTTGTGAAGCTGCTTGATCACAGCAAGGCTCCCACCAAGCCAGGCTGGTTCTACCTCACGTCCTCCAGCCAACGTGAGCCCCGGCTGCGCTGCTGAGTGACTGGAACACGCTGTGTACTTTTTCCCTTGAATAATCCATTGATTTTTATCAGCAAACATAATGTATTTAATTCAAACTTGTTCCCCTCCTAGCTGCTCTGATTCCCACGGGCCCTCAGAGGGGAGACCATGTTTATTTATAAGATGACTATGGAGCTGCTTCGGAGAAGGATTGTCTTTAATTCACATGTATTCATTCTCCTCCCCTTTCTGCTGCATTCGCCTCTATATCCCAGGGCAAAACCAGTGCCTGTGGTAGCAGCTTCCCAAATGACAATGCTTAACATTTAAAAGCCAAGAATGACTTGGAAAGTAGTAAAAAGTCTTTTCTTGACACTGGGATTATAACTAAGCCAGAGCTGCTCAGTTCCATGGGGTGCAGCAAACACCAAATCTGTGTTCATTAAGGTGGTCTCTGACCGAGCTAAGCCCCCCTGCTCCAGCACTCATATCCAGAGGGAAAAAGCACACATTGCTTTCCCATCTCCTGCACACAACATTACAGCAACTACACAGAGTATTTCTGGTGCTGATACCTGGAATCTAATCTCCCCTTCGCAGAAGCCCTCTGGGAATGGCTCTGTGCGTGGTAAACACCGGGGCAGGCACAGCTCACCAGGGTCTCCCTTAAGCCTAGAGGAGGGTCCGGACCCACGGGAGGGCTGTGGAGCCCTGGGCTCTGCACGGTCCCAGCACCCTGCAGCTCCCAGCCACGCTGGAAGCAGAGCTGTGGCCTGAGAGGAGCCCCCAGGGCAGCACTCACCGTTGTCGAACACGGTGCCGGCCGTGAAGGAGAGCTCGGAGTCGTGCTCGGCTTTGCAGGCGTAGAGCGCGCGGGCCTTGCGCAGCGGGGAGCTGGAAGAGAGGCACGTGTGGGCACAGAGCCACCCCACACACCCACACTCCCACCCCCTGCACGCTTCTGCGGGGGGCTGCTGCTCTGCCGGGGTCTGCGCTGCCCAGGGAGAGGGAGGGAGACAGCGGCAGAGGCTGAAGGCTCTCGGGGACGAGCCACGTTCGCCACAATGCAAATCCCAGTCTGAGCCCAGCCAGCACCGCCTGGACTGGAGCCCACACTGGTGCCCAAACAGCACCGGCCCAAGCCAGGGGTCCCCAGGAGAGCTCCAGGCTGGAGCTGGAATGTTCTATATCTGAGGGACTATCCCTGACCAGAGGCTGGCACAGAGCAAAGGTGGCAGCAGGTGCTGGCCATGACCCACTGCCACCAGCCCTGCTCTGCCAAACCCATCCAAGCGCAGCTGCAACCACAAGGAGAATTTCACAAGGAAGAATCAGCACTGGGGGAAGGTTATTTCAAAGCAGAAAACCAAGCAAGTCTGTGAAGAATTTGCTGTACTTCCTTAGAGCCTGTACCTGAAGGTAACAAAGATTTAACAGCCATTACATTTTGCTGGAAGTGTCAGCGTGCCCACGCTGCAGGGGAGGGAGTCAGAGCAGGGAGAGCCAGGAATGGAGCGAACTGCCAGCAGAGAGGAGAAGATGAGGGACCTCAGGGCTCCTCAGGCACAGCACAGGCACAGAGAGCTGTCCGTGCACCTGGAATCCCCACCCATCCTTCCCAGCTTTGGGCCGGAGCAGGGCAGGTGGAAAGCTGGGACACTGCCAGGCTGTGGTGACAGTGACAGTGCCAACCTGGCCAGGCTCTGGGCCGCTCGAGCCACATTCAGCACTGCTGCTCAGCTGTGACACGGCCAAGGGAAGTGATGAAGTGCCCCCAGGAGCTGCTGGGGTGGGGAGCAAGGTGTGTGGGGTTACAAGAGTAGGCTGTAGGCAGCCTTGGCCTTGATGGCTTGCAGCTGTGTCCCTGGGACAAGGGAAAACCCGGGAGCTGGGAATGTTCTGGCTTTGCTGCGAAGAAAGCCCCACAATGGAGGTTTCTCCTCTCCAAATTCCAGCTGCCTGACATGAGCAGCTCCCAAACACTTAAAAACCAGGACGGGCAAACAATCCTCCCACTCCAGAGGGTCCTTCGCTGCCGGGGAGGCACCGCTCACGTGGAGCACTTGAGACCATCAGATGGAAAACAAAAGGTGTTTTCAGGCTCCTGGTGCACTCATGGCACGATGGCATTGCCCGTGCCAAGGGCAGGGGACCCCTAGGCAGTGCCCGCTCCAGTACCAGGCACCCCAGGGCACAGGGGGACCCCACGGGGCTGGCACAGCTCAGCCTGACCCGCTGCTCAGGAGTGGCTGGGAATCCTGTGCTCGTTCGTCTGCAGCTCCCAGGAATGATTTGCTCCAGTGATACCCAAGCACCTGGGCACCGAGCAGCCTGCCCCGTGTCCATCACCCTCCTGGGATCCCAGGCGGGGCAGTGGTCAGAAAACCAGGATTGGCAGTGCTTTCCAAAGGCTCTTTACCCCTCGCAGGACACTTCTTACCTCTTGCAGAGCAGAGCAAAGCCAGCGCAGGAGCTGAGCTGAGCCCAGCAGTGACACCGAGCACCACAGGCACAGCTCCGCTCCCCTGACCCGGGGGGCTGCGGGCTCCAGCCAGGGCTCTCCTGGGGCAGGAGGGTTTGAAAGCTCCCCTCTTGCTGAGTGCAGACAGCTGTGTTGGGAAGGTTTGAGCAGGATGCCAAGGGAAAGGGAAGTGAAGTGAGGGAAACCGGGGAAATTGAACAGAAATAGCAAAAGCAACAAAAAGCCAAGCGAATTGTGCAACAGACCTGATGGGGGATGAGTCGCTGGACGTAGAGGAGGTGGGCATAGGACTTGATGGCGCAGAGAACATGGGCCAGGACGGTGAGAGGGGTGACGTTGGGCTTGGATTCTGAGGGCTGCAAGACATAACCAGAGACCTTATCAACGTGCAACCACAGCAACAAACAGCAACCGAGAGACAGAGACGACAGCCGACGATAGCGAGTGCCTTGGGAATATTCCGAGAATGAGACACAGCTACGAAATGAAGTGCCAAGACCTTGGGAAGTGTTTCAAGGCTGGATCTGCATTTGTCTGGACAACAAGAGCTGGATCTTCCAATTAACCCTCGCTCCATTGCCCCGTCCATCGCGCCCGGCACCCCGTGTGCCGAGGGTCTGTGCTGGCAGCACAGCCACTTACCTGCCTCGTGCTTCCCCCAGTGCTCCCAGAAATAGCTGCTGGTATTTCTGGACATTAATGATGCCTGTGAGCAGCCTCCACCCCCTCTGTCTGTCACGTGTGGTGCTCATATATTCAGTATATAAAAATGTCATTGATTTTGTTTTCCATCCATTTTTCCCCTTGTGCTGATTCCTGGAGCCACAGCTGTCAACTGAAGCTGAATCGAGTTACTGAACTGTAATTGCACACAGAAGTTCTTGGGTCCTTCCAAACTGTTCGATTCAGGTCATCCTTAGGTTCACCAAAAAGCAATTATTGTACTAAAATACCAATTTGACTCTGATTCATTTACTGCTTCTCTGCTCAGCACTCACTGGTATTCCCTGTCCAGTTCAGATTAGAAACTCCATCCCTGATAAAACACCAGAAATCTCCCTCCACACTGCAAATGCCTCTGTAAAAACAAGAAGTTTTGTAAAAGCATCATGACTTCTGTTCTTTCCTTGGCAGAGGGACAGTACCTCTGATCACACAGGTCTGTGATGAGGTGGGACAACCCCCAGGATGTCCTTATCCCTCAGCTGGTGCCTCCTGAGGTAGAGGGAAGGGATTTTGGGCATGGTGGCTCCAGAACACGTGGGAGAACCTCAGCCCTGCAGGAGTTGAGACCAAAGTTTAACCTTCCCCAGTGTCCTCTGGCTGCCACCACGGCGGGGTATTTATGACACGGACGCTTTCCCCTGGGAAATGGGACCATCTCTGCTTAAGGCCAAACTCTTGGCTTGACTCCTTGCAGAAGCTGTGTCACTGGATTCAACAGACACTGATTAATTCCCTCTGAAATTACAGACAACACCTTTATTATGTCAGAAGATTACACATATAGAGAAATGGGATACAGCAGTGCAGCATGACTTCACCAGAGGCTGGGAAACAGGGAATGCTGTCAGGCGGGCTATCAACGAGATCCTCAAAATGTTCTGCTAATAATCACCACTATTTAAAAACAATCCTTTTGCATTTCTATCATCAAAACTGTCCATCTTCTGAAAAATGAGTTTTCCTTAGTCTGTAACAAACCTGACAGCCATTGGTACTTACCTGATACTCCACCTGTTCCCACCTCCAAACAGGAGGTGCTACCAAGGTCACCAAGTCATCCCAAGCTGCCAAAATTAACCCTTTAAGCATCAGTTCTTTCAAAGAGATTGCCCAGCAATTCCCTTCTCCGAGAGGAGCCCGGCCAAGGTGGGACTTGGAGGGGTGATGAGCTGGTGACCAAAACGTGGCTGAGCCTGTCCTGCTGAGAGTGGCCACCAACACCCACCAACCCTCCCACCACTGCTCCCAGCGGGGCTGTGGGCAGCAGGCTCGAGGTGCAAGAGGACATGGCACTGGGTGTGCCAGTGATGGGACAGCCACTGTGACATGGCACTGGGTGTGCCAGCGTGGGATGGCCGCTGCCTCTGCCGCCAACCCTGCTCCTCCTCACTGCACAAAGGAAGGAAAATCCAGTGGCACAGGGCTCTGGGACTAGAAACTGCTACTGCACTTTTTGAGATGAAATCATGGCAAAAGAATGCAGCTCTCATTTCTCCTCAAGTCGCTCTGTCATCGCTCCACAACTGCACTCCCGCTCCGCTTGTGACAGTGGGGAATGCACCCAGCAGGATTCTCGGAGTTATCAGGGAAAAAAGCCCAAGAGCAAGAACCAGCACTCGAGCCAGCCTCTGCCTAAGAAGTTTTCACTAACTTGGAGCACGATTTTGGTGTCTTTGGATCCTTGGTGTCAAAGAAAACACACCCCATGCCCAGCAAATCCACAGAGAGAACTATTCACTAGTGCCAGAGTGTGCATTGGGGTGTGCAGAGCACCCTGTGCCCATCAGGTGCTCACAGAGGAGATGAACACGGTCCTAGGGTGACTGAGCTGCTCTGCAAGTCCTTCCAGAACATTTCCTCAAGAAGAACCCATGGATAGCTCAGGACCCACCTGAGCTGCCCCCCAGCACCCACAGCCCCTGGGGTATGATGGGTATGAAGGGTTCAGCTCCCTTCCATGAAACACAGGGATTTATTTTCAAGCTGCTGCTTGAGTATCACCTTCCTGAGCTTATGTGACTGCCAGACCCGAGTCCTGCCTCACTGGAAATGTCAGTGCACACAAGGGAATAGGCTATCCCGAGGTCTCTGGCGTTTTGGAAAACAGTTTTCTTGTAGGATCCAGTTTTCTTCATTTCTCACAAAAGGAGCAGAGGTGGTGAGAGGCTGGGGGAAGTTCTGGCTGCTGCCTGCAGGCAGCGAATGTCAGCTGGACCTTTTTTTTCTTTCTTCTTACTCGGGAGGGCTTTGCGAGGGGCTCTTCCTGTTGGGTGCACAGTGGAAACAAAACAGAGAAAATTGCTAAGAACAAAAACCATCAGAAGAAGGAAACAAAGAAATGGCTCAAATTAGAGTCTTCCAAGGTGAGAATGGACCCTTCCCCAGCAGAAGCAGCTGGGGGAACTCCTCGAGTCCATATCCCAAGGCATCCTGAGGCTCTTGCCTTTCCCTCTGGTCGGACTGCGCCTTGGAAGCGGTGGCTGTGATCCCGCAGGGAGGGAGCCCTGCTGGGCACGGGCAGGGCGAGGAGGGCACTGTGCCACAGCACCTGCAGGGGCACCTGCACCTTCCACTCCACGTGTCCCTCCAGAAATCCCACTCCTCCAGCAAACAGAGTACTTGGAAATTAATTTAGGAGCTAAATCCTCCTCCCTGCTTCCCGTGCCGGCCGTACACACTGCCTTTTCCGTGTTGATGTTTAGTTTGCTGCCCAAACATGTGAAATAAAGCAGTAACTCTTGTTTCAAGACTCTGCTGGAGTTGCTGGAGCTAAAAAATCTCTTTTGTGATCCCTTCTCCTAACCTGCCTCTTTCATTCCTCTTCCTCTGCCCAGGCTGCCTCTGGCGCTCCTCACCCGGCTCAGGCCCCCGAGGCATGTGCAGCTCTCAGAGCCCTCCTCAGCAGGTCTCCAGACAACTTCTGTGCTTTGTTCTCCTGGCTGAGAGGACATCGCTTCCACTTCAAACATGTTTACAACTTGTTTATTTTTGTGGAACTCGGGGCTATTTCTGCCACAGAACATCTCACAGCTATGGATGGGCAGAGCCCACTGATGGATTCCAGCCCTTTCATGAAATCACCTCAAGAATAAACAACAATATTCCCGTTCTGACATGATCAGTGCCTGACTGCAGTAAAATACATCAAGGGCCACCCAGCCCTTTGCTCCCTGATCTGTTCCTATAGAACAAAGCTGCAGAACATAAGGTTCTTCTCAAAGGTAACAAGAAAAAAGAAAATTACAGCTTTATGTAATGCCAGAGCACTTCAGCTCTGCGGAAACAAGGACAAGACTGCAGCTCACCAGCAGACATGGCTCTCTTGCCTAAATGAAATGGAGGCAGCCTGGGTTTGGGAAGCTCATGGAGCTCAAGCAGTGCTGCAGGTCCTGGCAAAGCCTGGAGCGACGGATGGGCTCTAGGAAGCAGTTCCCAGGCAGCACCACCCCAGAGCTGACCACCAGGTCACAGGGCTCCGGACTGGCAGGGCTCTTCCTCTGCTTGGTACTTTAATGCGAGAAAAATGTTGTTAAACTCTCTGCAGTGCTACTCTCTCTCAGGAGTAATGTTGCTGCATGGTCATTTGAGTGGAAAGAATGACACATTTAGGGAAATAAGCAGCTAAAATGGCCTGAGGTCAGCATCACTTGACCAAACTGGTCCAAAAAATCTCAAATTCTTCAGCACAGACTTTCCCCACGTCTCCATTTACCAGTTCCCCATCTCCATCAGCACAGTTTTCAGGATCTTCTTTCCAACAACACGGACGTGTCCCTCTGTAATCCTGATGACACCCAGCACATGGGTTTGTCTTGTCACTTTGCTGCTTGGCTGATTTCCAATGTGTGGGAATATTTCCCTGCTTTAGTCATTTCATAAACCATTTAAAAGCTTTTCCACTTGAGTAAGAGAGAGACCAGGATGAGTTCAGACTCTGGGGAGGAGAGCTGGAGCTGCTGTCCCACATTCCCATTTCCAAGCGCAGATGGATGATGCTCGATGGTGCAGAGGGAGGAGATGGCAGGGCTGGTGTGGCACAGAATCCTGGCACGGATCAGAGCCTGCTGTTAACGCTGGAGACAGTGAGGGAGCGAGCAGAGAGTCAGCAATGGATGAGTTCTCAGCATGAGCAAGCGCTGCAGGCACTGCAGGAAGGAAGCTGCAGGACCAGCCTGGTGCCAGCACAGGTGTCCTCCTGCCAGCTGAGCTCCAGGTGATGGGAGCACCGGGACACCTTAACAGGGAACAGCGTTTCAGTAACACCTGCACACCTGGTTTGTAACAGGGAATTAATTACCAGTGTCACCAGCAAGGAACAGACCCAGCAGTGACTGCTCTCACACAGGGACAGGCACGGGGAGACGGGGCAGGGGAATGGAGGCAGCCACAGGTCCACACGAACCAGCCTGGACAGGACACAGAGTCACAGAATGGCCTGGGGCTGGAAGGGACCTCAAAGCTCATCCACTCCCACCCCTGCCACAGGCAGGGACACCTTCCACTGTCCCCAAGCCCTGTCCAGCCTGGCCTTGGGCACTGCCAGGGATCCAGGGGCAGCCACAGCTTCTCTGGGCACCCTGTGCCAGGGCCTCCCCACCCTCCCAGGGAAGAATTTCTCCCCAACATCTCACTCCACCATTTGCTCAGCAGCTGCATTTTCTGCTCCATCAATACCCCCCTCCCTCTTTCTCTCTGCCCAAAAGGCTCTCAGCAGGCTGGAGGGTTTTATGTTGAACCAAGTGCTTTCAAACTGTGTTAAAGTTCTTAATTATTAATAGAAAAGTTGTAATGTGGCAGCAGGGAGCCAAACTGGCAGTTTAGGAGGGAAGTGTTGGTAAATCAGAAGCCAGCATCTTAGTCATGGCTTCTCCATCGTGCCACAGCTTTGAACACGCGGTAATGCTGCAAGGCTGGGTGCATTAGTCACCAACAAATTGTGTTTGCAATTAAGCAGAACTCAACAGCCCTCCAGAAATCTCTCACTCCTCTCTGGCATTCAATGCACTGCTATCTTACATCCCCCAGAAAAGAAAACTCTCCCATCTGCCACCCCAACAGCCATATGGGATCCTTGGAAAATGAAGGAAATTAAAGTCCCTGTGGGATCACAGCTCCCAGCTCAGCTGTGGGGGGTTTGGGAGGATCAAATATTTGAGCTAAACACATCCTGTGCCCCGGGCGGCCCCGCGGCGCTGCCGAGCTGGCTCTGCCAGCCACAAGCAGCTAAACCTGAGCTATGTGGCTGAGGGTGACCTCGTTTTGGGAACTGGGAGCTGCAGGGAAGCTGAGGGATATGGAAGGACACTGTCCTTGCTGCCAGCCACCATCACCTGCCCGAGGGAGGACAGCCCTGACCCCTGCCCGAGGCTCTGGCAGGACCAGCCCTGCAGCACCCACCCCACACTGCCCCACCACCCTGGGAGCCTGGCTTTGGGTGCAGAGTGAGGGCTTTTGGTCCTTATTGCCCCAAACCAAGCCCTCCTCTGGCTGGCAGAGCTGTTCTGCTGCAGGGAGCCAGGAGAGATGCCCGGATGGCGCAAGGAAGGCGCTGGGGGATCCTCCTGCCCTGCCCCATGTGCTCCCAGGGTCCCACACGAGCCCCAGAGGAAAAGCGATGCTCTGCCACCACCCAAGGAGGGCACAGATTCCAGGATGGCAGCAGCAACATCCTCCAGGAGCTGGTACTGCCAGCTCTCCAAAGGGAGAGAAGTTCCTTTCACTTTTTAAGCAATGTCTGGAAACAACCAGAACAGCTATTCCTCACTGTAAAAAATTCATTCCTGGCTAAGGAATATTCCCACATAACTTGATAGGAGGCCACTTCCAGGCTCAGATCCTAACAGAAAACATCAGCACCATGGTCTCAAACTCTCATTTTTTAGCGTGTAAATCTCCTCCCTGCAGCACAAGGAGCCAACACTGCCCACAGAGGGCACACGCAGGGGGGAAAACAATGGAGATTATTTGGGCCTGAGAAGGTGATTTAAGAATAATGGGTAAGTAAAACCACTGCATAATAATTTTCTGCATTTTCTTGGTTTCCCTGATTTTGTTTTGTCCATCTGGCCTCGTGCTGCTTTGCTCTGCAGCATTCTGCAAACATCATTTACGAGAACTGATCAGAGCATTTCACTGCAAACCCCGAAGACCACAGCACTGAAACAATCCAACTTGATCATATTTATCAAAAGAAACGCCATGTTTGTTCTGTTCCTTTTTTCATCTTTTTTTTCACTTAAAACCACCAAGCTTTGTAATAACATTTTTGCCTCAGCAGCTCCAACCAGCAACTCTCCTCCTGCAGTCGCACAGCCCCTCCCAGTGCAGCCCAGCTGGGAGGTGTGAGCACCACAACCCTCCCAGTTTACTGGCCCAGCCTCAATTTCTCTTCCTGCCATCAAGCTGGACATGCAGCCTTGGAGAACCCTTCCCAGTAACCAAATACAGCAAAGATTAATACATTCAATTCAGTTTTTTATGGTTGGGTATTTTTCCACTTATTCCTTGAGCTTTCCCAAATCTCCCTGTGCTGCACCCACTGCTGTGCTGTCCACCCAGCACTTCCAACCCAACCTCCTGCTGGTGCCAGCTCTTGTGCTGCTGACAATGTCCCAGCTTAGCACTGCCCTGTCACCAGTGTCTGCACAGCGGCCGCGGGATTGGGTTACCCCCAGGTGAGGGGAAAGCGGTGGCCTGACAGCTCCAGCTAATTTAGGAGATTAATTAGGCACAAGGATCTCCTTTCAGAGGAGACACGATGTCTTTGTGAGCCAGCAGCCCTGTTCTCCTCGGCCCCTTCGGGGGAAATTGTCGGCCTTTTGCTGAGAAATGGGATCGTGCGGGAGGGGGTGGCCCCCGGGGTGGTCCCCATCTGAACCCTGCTCATGTCCCCTCCATGCGCCAGCTCCTGCCAGCGCTGGCAGCTGGAGCTGCCGGCCACGGGGGAGCTCTGGATGCTTTCAGCACTCCCAGTGCCTGTGTGGTGCGGCTGGAGCCCGGCACTGCCTCAGAAACACTCCCAGAGCCGTCAAAAGACTTTTACAAGGGAGAGTCTGGGCTACATCCCTCGTTTTGAATTTGATCTCCCTGCAGAAAGAGGAACCAAAGAATGCACTCGGCCGTTTCTCTGCTACATTTCATCTGAGGTGACATTTATAGGTGGCAGGAAGACCTAATGTACCATCATTTTGCTTTCAGCGGGCTCAATAAAAGTTTTGGCCGGGCTCACGCTTGAGACTCTGCCCAAAGGAAACTCGGATGCCGACTGAGCAGAGGTGCTGGGAGCAGAGCTGGACGTGGGGCTGAGCAGGCTGGGGTGAGCAGAATACCCCGGGACACCAAAATCAAAGGGGGGAAGGCAGGCAGGGGAGGAGAAAGAGAAGAAGAGAGGCCTGGCCAGCAGGATGATAATCCTGAGCTGCACACACCCACTCAGCACACACAGAGTGCCTGTGACTGCCCTGGGGAAGGCTTTGGTGGAGCATCTTTGATTCCTGCATCCATCCCCCCACAGTGACTGGGATGGATTTCAAATCCTGCTCTATTTGAAAGTAAAATTTCCATTAGCCAATATTTGTCTGAGGCAGTTTCTTTGAAGAAGATGCTGCTGTGCAGCGATCTCCACACTAATTACAGGAATTAGGAAAGCAATGGAGTGCAAGATCTCTTTTTTTTTCCAAGGCTTTCCAGAAAGCTGCCTCCAAAGCATCATGTGCCGCTGAAGTTTAAGGTGCTTTTTTAGAACTCTTGCAGGGAAATCTAATTTAATTCAGCTTGCGAGAAGCACCCTTAGATGTTCGCAGAGCATCACCCAAATAGAACAGAGCTCTTCAAAGGCAGAAACATCTGAGGAGTCTCCTGAGGGGCAGCGCTGGGAAAAGCTGTGGATGGTGGGAGTCAGGCTGCAGGAGCTGCGGGGTGGCCTGGAGTGTGGAGCCTCTGAAGAGGCCGTTCATCTGTCCATCTGTCTGCCCATCTGTCCGTCCATCTGCAGCCACCCACACACCCCCTGTGACACCAGCCCCCAGAGCAGCACAGCCATGGCCAGGGCACGGCAGAGGATTCGAAGCCACCCCCAACTCACTCCTGCTGGGGAAGGAGCGACGGGCGCCTGCTCCCGTTAGCAGAGGGCTCCCAGCCCGACAAATTACCTTTGTTTTAATGGATGGGCCGGGAGAAAATATTTTGGTATATGACCACTGTGTCACATGGGGTTGGCCACAGGGCTCGAGACTTGTTTTATGGGAATATTTGGCTTTATTTCCAAGTTCAATTTGTGGAAAGTTTCTAGACCAAGAGCTGATCAAAAAAGTGAAGGAGCTAAAGCTTTGCACAGTTGTTGTGCCAAACTCCAGGGCCCATGGAAAGCCCACACAGCAGGAAAACAGATCCCACCTTTGCCTCCTGCGAGCCCGCAGCAGCACACGGAGATGCTGGGGCAGGCAGGATCCCACTGCTGGGGGCTTCTCTTACCCAAACAGCCTGAAATATCCCACCTCAAATGGAAATTTGTCACTTCCCTCTGCCCTCCCCAAACCAACCCCTGCTCCTGTGGCCCACAAGCATCGTTCTTTTCCACATATCTTAAAATACCTCATGGAAGGATACAGATGCTTAGAAAATAAATCCTGGACTATTTAAACACAACAAGGGAATGAATTCATAGAATCATTAAGGTTGGAAAAGACCTCCAAGATCATAATGAAATCTTCTATCCGAAATCTGTACATATACATGTATATATATACAAATTTTAAGATTATATGGCCGTCAGCAACTAAGCCTCAAGTATATTTATCTGTGGAGTCTACTGAGTTTGCTGCTTGTGTTTTCAATGAGCCAGGTTTAAGGATGTTTGCCAGAGCCCTGAATCACTTTGGTTTTCAGAGCTTTCTCACCACAGGCATGATCTAGGACTCCCAAGCTAAAACTGCTCTAAAAGAAACAAACACACAGACACCCTCACAACAGTCTGCACCAAAAAAAATAAATAAGTCATAAGATAGTTTGAATGTTATGTCATCTGGAATCAGCCAAGCAGCAGACTGGGAATTTTAGGAGCTGTTCTCGAGTAAGAGGACTGGGAGAGAGGAGGGTTCTGTTCTAACCTGGCAGCAGTCTCTGCTCCTCCTGAGCACGAACCAACCCCTGTCTGAGATATAGAAGGTGCAAACTCTGAGCAGCCACATGAGGAGGTATCGAGGGCAGGGGAGATGAAATAACTGAGAACCCTGACCCTGCCTGGAGGGCAACAGTTCAAGCAGCAAAAGCCTGGGTTGGGGAGGTTGGGGGCCACCCAGGGCACCTCTTGTACCAGCTCCAGCCACCCCACCCCGCTGGGAGCACAGATTCTGGGTGTAAAACCCCCTGCCCCAGCCTAAGACCACAGCTGGGAATAGGGTCTGCTCCTCTTGAAGAGCAATTTAGATAAGGCTGTTCCGGAGCTGCTCTGATTACAAGATTTTACCTAATCCTCCAAAAATGCCATTTATTGTTTGGCAGCCTGAAGATCCGCCCCTCGGGGCTGGCCCTGGCAATCCAAACCCAGATTAGGCAGAAGACCAGAGTTTTGGGGTCTGGGCAGAGCTTTGAGTGGCTGCAGGGAGCACGATGGAGGGAGACGCTTCCCCCAGCCCCAGTATACAGCTGGGGGTCCCTGCAGTCACCCAAGGGTGCCCAGCACACCCGGGGTGCTCGGGGTTCAGTGCCCCCAGGGAAGGGCAGCAGGGGACACAGCAGCAGAGGAGGGTCCCTGGGGAGCCCCAGCCCTGCTCTGCTGGCCCCAACACGCCTCTCCCAGCTCTTGGCTTGCTCCGGGGCCGCGGTGGCTCCCGGCCAGGCGGCCACAATACAGTGGAAGGAAGAAGAAACAGCTTTGTTTTGCCCAAAGCCTCGCAATTAATCAAGTTCCTATTTCCTCGCTCAAGTTCCACGTTCCCCACCCCAAAAGCACCAGGCAGCTCCCAGCCATGGCAGAGCCCCCACGCCAAGCACAGGGTTTCCTTTGCAATTTCGTGTGAACAGAGAACCAGAGAATGAAATTAAAGTGAAATAAAAACGTCTTTGCTACAGTGAGAACCACTCAGGGCACTTGGAGTCCAGTGCAACACGGAGCCTCTGGAGCAGGCTGGCAGCCCCATCCCCTGGGACCCCTCCCAGGCACCAGCTCTGCCACCCAGGAGGAACACACGGAATCCCAGGGTCATTTAGGCTGGGAATGACCTCCAAGATTATCAAGTCCAGCCTGTGCCTGACCCCCACCTTGTCCCCAGCCCAGAGCACTGAGTGCCACCTCCAGCCCTTCCTTGGACACCTCCAGGGATGGGCACTCCAAACCTCCCTGGGCAGCCCCTGCCAATGTCTGACCACCCTTTTCAGGAAGAAATTCCTCCTGATTTGGACCCCTCTGAGCACAAGTCACTGTTCTTATAGTGACACACAGCAAAACAAAACACCAGTGCATTTTCCTGGCCTTTTTCCACATTAAAGTGGGGCTGTATATCAGGGTGGGAGGAGAGCGGGTGAGAATCCAGGTTCCTCAGGGACAGAAGCACTTGATTTATGAGCAAATTTCTTAAACAGAAGTCCCAGAGATGCCATTTCAGAGGGACATTCTCAAAGTGGCTGCCGGGAAGGCAGGATGAGGGTGGGACCCGCTCCTGCGCCTCTGATTGCCATTATTCTTCAGGAATATAAACAACAGGAGCCACGGAGCAGAGAGCTGTGAAAGCTCAGCAGAACCAGGGCCTGGGAGCACAGGGAGAGGAACTGGAGGTCAGGCAGGCTGAGGACTCATTTCTGGCTCACCACAGCCCCTCTGGATGAGCACAGATGGGCAGGCACAGCACAGCAGGCACAGCCTGGTCTGTCCTGCAGCTCTGTCCAGCTCCCCTGCAGAGGAACCAGCAGCATTTAAAGGTCTGCTTGCTTCACCTCACGTGCTTGTGCTTTCATGTGTCCCAGCTGGTAACTGTCAAAGCTATCTGCATTTTTGAGAGACCATTTTTCCAAAATCATCCTACCCTCTCCTGTTTGATCCATTGCCCCATCCGTGGAGGTGCCCAAGGCCAGGTTGGACGGGGCTTGGAGCAGCCTGGGGTAGTGGAAGGTGTCGCTGCCCATGAGACGGAGGAGCTTTAAGGTCATTCCAAACCAAAGCAGTCTGTGGTTCCAGGATTCTGGGATGCTGCACTTGGATTTGGGATGGTGAGGGCCTTCAGAGCAGAGCACAAGGATGGAACAATGGGGGCAAGGTGCAACATCCCCCCAGTCCCATGGCTCTGGTGTGCTGCCCCTGCCCCACAGCTCCCTGCCAGACACTTGGAGAAGTCCCTGATGGAGACTGTTTTGCAAATTCAGTAATATTTGAAATTTCTCTCATTTTCAGGCATGGAAAGAGAAATGTTCAGTTTTAGCTGGGATGCCTAATGAAGATTTATTCCAGTCCTGCAAATGAAAAGCATGTGGGAATAACCACTCTTCCTTGGAGTAACTGGGTTATTTTTTCATGACCACTAGACCTTAGATCTGCTCCTCATTTCTTTCCATACCCACAGAGGGCAAGAAATAGCCATACTTGGTCAGTGAGAAAATGAAATTAAATGCAAATAGACATGTACTGACTAAATCTGAGTTTCCCAAGGTTCTTATTTCCCTAAATGCCAAGTCCCCAGGGTGAAGGAGGGGCAGCACCAGCCTGGGCCAGGGCTGGCAGTGTGGGGGCTCAGCCTGGCCCATGGCCCCCATGCCACCAGTGCCCTGAGCCCGAGAGCAAGGATGGGCACCAGCACTGGGAACACTGACAGGTCTGGAGGCACAGATGGACATGGGAAGGGTGTTAAACTGGTTGTATCTCCTTGGCTGGAACCACCCAGTGCCACCCCTGCCATGGGCAGGAGCACCTTCCACTGTCCCAGGCTGCTCCAAGCCCCGTCCAACCTGGCCTTGGACACTGCCAGGGATCCAGGGGCAGCCACAGCTTCTCTGGGAAACCTGTGCCAGGGCCTCTCCTGGCAATCCCACCTTCCTCTCAATCCCACCCTCACAGGGAAGGATTCCTTCCCAATATCCCATCTGACCCTCCCCTATCAGTATGAAGCCATTCCCTTGTCCTTCCCCTACCTCAGCTGAACTGCACATCTCTGCTGGAAACACACTGCTTTCTGCTTCATGCTTGGCCATGTTTTCTAAGGAAGTTGTTTTCTGCAGGGCCAGGATAAAGACACTCAACAGGATACAGAAACCAACAGGACACAGAAACCTGGTGGGACATAGAAACCTGATGGGACACAGAAACCTGATGGGACACAGAAACCCAACACTGCTTTGGACACAAATCCCTGCCCAGGGTTTGGTGGCCCTGGTCCCTGGGCGGCCGCAGCCACAGTGACAGCTCCTGGCACGGGACAGCAGTCCCGCTGACTCACCCAGTACAACTCCTGCCCAGAGCAGTTTTTCCATAAAAATAAACCCAGCCCTAATAAATAAATGCATTCCCATCGTAAAAGCCCGATTGGTGGCTGGGAAGGAAGAGCCTGAGCCCTGCAGCAAAACAATTTCCCTCTGGATTGGAGACTCTGGACTGTGCTCCACAGAAAGCACATCAGAAGGAGCCCATTTCCCTGGGGAGGGGGACAGGGGGACCAGCACTGAGGTGGAGAGACCTCAGCCCCAGCACAGCCACTGCTGCAACAGAGGCTGGGAAGAAGCGACGCTCGCTCACGAGGGGGATTTAGGAATTGGCGCAGCTCCCGGCGGAGCAGACCTGGGGGATACACGAGCATTTAGCAGGGAGCCAAGGGCTTTTGTAAACAGAAGCTCAAACAAACATCTCTCATTTCACAGATGGTGCTCACAATTTACAGCTGGCACATTTAAAGGCCACCTCGGACACATTGGTGCTCATGGCCGCAAACGGGACACCAGAAACGCCCTGGGCCTGCAGGTCCCAGCATGTGCACTCCAAGGAGCCTCCCGCTGACATCCACAGGAGTTATTTCTACAGGAATATCAATAGGGCTCCTTAGCAGGAATGAAGAACATCAGAATGACCCAACTCCTTCCCCTGCAGCTTCCCAGTTTGGGTGAGTACAGGCTCCCAGCTCAGCAGCCAATGTGCTCGTAGGGGCTGCCAGGAGAGTAAGCCCCTCCTGAACAGCTCCCCAGCACCACGGCCCCGGTCCACAGCTAAAAATTACAGGAAATTGTGAAGAACACAAGAAAAAACCCCAAAGTCCTGACCAGCAGAGGATTTGGCAGTGTTTGAAGGAGTGCAAACCCAAAGGCACCTCCAGAGCCCCACCATGGCCACAGATCCTACTTGTGGTCCCGGCAGTTCCAGGGGAGCACCAGAACCCCTGGCATGGCAGCACCAGAACCCCTGGCACGGCAGCACCAGATGCCCCAGGCCGGGGCAGAGTGCGTGGCTGCCCGAGGCTGCCCGCAAAGCCCGCATTGCTCAGCTGCCTGGGCAAACAGAAGGGTCTTTATGGAGACACGATTTGGGCAGCCCCGCGGAGCAGCGGGGACGGAGCCGCCGGACACTGGCACCATTCAGACACCCTGCCCTGGGCCAGCCCGCAGCCACAGGGCAGGGCTGGGGACAGACCCACTGCTGGCAGCCCTCCTCACCCTGCTCCATCCTCGCCACTGCAAACCCCGTTCCCACAGAGGGCAGAACCCCACGGAGCTCTCAAAACCACGGGCACAGCCCTTGCTCCTGGGCAAGCAGGGGGAGTGACATCCATACACACTTAGAATAAAATCAAGTCAGATGCTTCATTTCTTATTGGAAGACTGGATTAAAGCCATTTGATTTAAATAGCTGGGGTCACAGAGAATATTTGCTCTGTGGTATTAGCCCCCTTAGGATCCATATTTCAACCTTTAGCTCAACACAGACCAAAACCCGCTATGTTCCTGCAGAATCCCTGGACTTGTGGAAAAGCACCGAATGCCACCAGCACTGCCAGAGCCACAAGCTGTCAGTGCTGTCCTGCCCAGCCCCATTTCACCTCACAGATCTAAAGGCTCCGGAACTGGCACAAGCACCTGGTTCAGTGCCAGCCTGCTCACCTAATCCCTCAGGAACAGCATGGTGCCTCCGCTCCCCAGAGCCTCACGCAGCTTTAACTGAGTTATTCTGCTGAATTTCTTTGTAACTTCTGTTAAGAAAGAAATCATCAGGAAGAGGCAACTCTTGGAATCTGAAAAACTGTGTATTTGGCAATCGATCCCTGTAAGGTCCCAGCAAGACTCAGGCTCACAAACCTTATTCTGTGATAAGCCACGCCATTTTTTCCCCCTTGAAGGATAAACTAAAGCCATCCTGTTGGGGGAATGGGATGTGCCTGACTCCAGAGCTTCAACCACGCATGAGAGAGAGAAGCATCTCTACTCTGTATGTACCATATGTAAAGCACAGCCTTGATTTGGAGGTGTCCTACCTTTGGGTGCTCTGTCCTGCCCTCACGGCGCTCCTGGCAGGGGCTGGGCCTCCCAACCCCGCTCCTGGGCACGCCGAGAGGCCGCTGGTGCAGCTCAGGCATTAGTGGCAGGAGGATGATGATGGAAGCAGAGCAGATGGTGAAGCTGGATGAAGCCTGTGTCTGTTCCACACTTACCTTCCCACCTGGGAGAGCCCAGCAGGGCATGGAGCCATCATACACTGCAGCGAGAGCTGCACCCCAGACCCCAAACCCAACCCGGCCAAGGCAACAGCGACAGTGTCACCATGCCCATGGCATGGGCCGTGCCAAGCCCCCAGGGGCACCCAGCCACACCAGGAATGGCCCTGTCTGCCCTCAGGCCATGGGGGTGCTTCGGGTGAGTGGGAACTGGAACTGTCTGGGCCGTGGGAGGACTGGAGGGGTGGGAAGGACAATGGTGTCCCTGCCTGGGAGGGCCTCGCGCCCAGCGGAGCCGTGAGGAGAGCAGTGTTCCCTCCGGTGCCATGAGGGGAGCGGCGTTCCCACCGGTGCCATGAGGGGAGCACCATTCCCGCCGGTGCCATGAGGGGAGCACCGTTCCCACCGGTGCCGTGAGGG
>VWZT01004651.1:25380-60114 GCA_013397055.1 Pachycephala philippinensis
CGTGAGGGGAGCAGCGATCCCCCCGTCCGGCTGCAGGGATGCAGGAGCACCGGGGGAAGGGGCTTCACCTCCCAGAGAACTGAGCAGATCTGCACATGGCGGGGAGGGGAGCTTCTGTGGGAAAATGCTGCGAGGCCTGGCAGGAAGGAAATTCCCCCAGCGGAGCCGCCATCGCGCGAGGGCTCCGCCGTGGCAAGTTCAGGGACTTCATAAATAACTGGGCCGTCCCCGGGGAGGCATTGCTAAGGTCACTGTTTTTTCCCTTGAACTTTCCAGATGAAGGAAGCAATAGCAGAAGCAACAGCACAGATTTGGCCAGAGATCAACTGTACTGACAACAGTCACAGGATTGAACTCAGAAGAAAAGTCCTTTGTGTGTGTTGGAGTTACCACCAGATGGGCCGGGCAGCACTGGGGAGTTCTGCTCAAAAATATTGCACATGGGCAAAGCCATCAGAGCTGGAACTGATGGCAGATGTAACCCACAGTAACTAATTCCACTGCTTAGACCGAGTTAAAAATGCAGGGCACATGTTTGGTGCCCATTAAAAATTAAAATGTTAAATTGTATTCTTCAGCAAACTGCTGAGATTGAGAATAAGAAACAACTCTGATTAAAGATTAAGGATGGGGAGTCTATAAAACACTAATTACCACTGTACTTACAGGGAATTTGGCCTGTTGGGCTTAATTACTTCTAGTTCAAGATCACTCGAGTTCAGGCTGGGCTGGGGAGCGCTGTTGGAGTTGAGGAAGCTGTTTACGTTTGAAGAGATGACGGATTCCAGGCTGGAGTTGATGATGCTGTTCCTGTTCTCCTCTAAAAAACACCAAAACCCAAGAATCATCACCTGCCACTGCAGACAGAGTGAAGAGCAAATGGCTGTGAAGGCATGGAGCGTTCCCAGGAAACCCTGTCCCAGAGCAAACAGGGACAGCTCCCCAGAGCTCAGAGTTAGTTACAGACACATTATAAATTAAACCACAAGAAACAGCAGGTACTCTTTGGCTCTTTTGGGCTTAAGATGCAGCTACATTTAAATGAACACCATTTTTAGCAGGAAAATACACACTTTTCTCAAGGTATTAATATTTTACATTCCCAAAGGCATCCAAAATGCCACAACCTGATAGAAATTGGAATGTAAACTATGTACAGGAATGGATTTGTGTGACTGAAATCAGCTCCCAAGGGACGGAGTGTTTGGGTGACAGAGCAGGACAACATCTTAGATCAGGAACAGGGCAGATCACCCAGCTGAATCTGCTTCAGCCTCGTATTTGACACCAGCTACTGTCTCTCTTTCCTGGCCAGGTCTAAAGGGGAAGGGGATGGGTCTCTGCTCCATTTTGGCTCAGCTCTTCCCGAAACGCAGAGCAGCAGAAGTTTGCCTTTGGATCTGATCTGGAATGGGATGTGCTGGGCGGCCCCCAGTGCTGGGGAAGTGCTGCCATTGCTCTGCAAACAATCCAGAGCCTCTCAGAGATCCCTGTTTCCCTCCAGCACATCTGCTGAGAGATTTCCCCACTGTTTGTGCAACTTCAGCAGTGAGCACTGACAATACTGTGCATCTCAAAGAGCCACCACAGCACGGCCCCCTCCCCAGCTCTTCGCGGGTCACCGACAGCCCCATTAACTCATTTCCTGGAGACGCCTTTGCCATCCGAGCAGTAATTGCAGTTGTGAGAAGCAATTAGCAGCACTGATGGCACGAGAGCAGCCCCAGGCAGAGAGCGGCTGCTTCTGGGATGCTGCTTTCCTGAAAGACTGGCACCAGCTGGAAAACACAGAGTCCTACTTCAATGATACATCTTTCCAAAATTATTTTTCCAGTGCACAATAACATGGTCAAACTACAACCCCAAAGCTTGTAGCGATAGGCAGTCCTTGCTGTCAATCCCTTTAAATTCCACCTCTTTTTGAGTGAGGAGAATGTGCGATATAAATTTGTTTAAAGGGGGGTAAAAGAGTGCAAGAGGAACTCCTGGGTTGTGTGAAAGGTTAATTCCGAGCATATAGCAGAAGGGAACTGCCTGTAAAACAGCCTGGCAGCAGGGTTGTCTTGGGGTGTTGGGGCAGCTCTCCAAAGGGAAAAGCCACCTCAGCCAAAGGACTGTGGATGCCCAGAGCAGAGTCCAGTGCTCCTCATCCTGCTCCTTCTCTGGAGCTGTTGCATCTCCTGGGTACCTGGACAGCATCAGCACCTACAGGGCAGCAGGACAGGGCTTGGCTTAGCTCAGCTCAGGTTGAGCTTATCTTCCAGAGATGAGCCAAAGCCAAGGATGTGTGATGTTGATACACGTCAATACGTTCCTGAAATTGGATTTCATTAATCTTGATCTGCAATGAGTCACCATGGGAACAAGCAGCACAGACATTCCTCTGTCCCCAACTCTGCAAAAGTTGAACCCTCGGGGCTCAGAGGGCACCAGCACCTTGTGATGAAAAAGATGATCCACGCTGAAGACAAAGGGAGAAGTGAAGAAAAGCAGAGCACTGACCTCCACAAATACTGACGGGCAGATGTGGGAGCCAGCAGATGAAATAAGAGAGAAATTAAGCCGTCTAAGGACCTAAAAGCCCCAAATGCCTCTGGTTTTGTGTCTGCCAGAGCAGGTTTTAGGCAGCCCATGACAGACCACCTGTACACAGCTGGGCAAGCCCAGGAACTGCCTGTGCTGAGCCCAGCCGGCCCTGAGGAGCTGACCTGAGGCCCCGGAGCGTGGACTGACACCAGTTTATTATTTGCAAACATCTTCTGCCCAAGGCTGAAGGCTGGGAATAAGCTCCCTAAGCTTGGCAGATCAGTGTGGATTGTCCCTGTAATCTCCAGAGCAGCCACCCGCCAACAGCGAGCTGGGAGCCCCCGTCAGCCACAGAACTGCAAGTGCCTCAGCTGAAGGGGAAGGGAGACGAATGGCAGCATCTGAAACTCCTGCTTCATTTTATTTCCTCCTTTTTACGAGGCTGAAACTGTATTTTGCTTCATGTTTTTGAAAGCTTATGTGAAGGATTCTTCGTTGGAAGATTTAATTTGGTCTTACAGCTACGAGAGCAGAGCTGCTCATCAGCTCAAGAGCATTTCCAGCATGCAGAGGGCAGAAGAGCCTTTCACCCCTTACCCAAACTTTGTATCTTTAGTGAGAAGAGCCACTGAAGCCTCAGCAGAGCCTTTGTCTCCAGAAACATCGTGCTGGGGCAGGGCTCTGCCTGATAACTGATCCAGGGCACTGTGGTGACAGTGACCCCAGGGAACAGAGAGGGGATGACAAAAGAACTGATAAGGAACAAAATGGTGTTTGCTGTGTTGGTGACACTTGTGTCACGAGAGCCACTCCCTGGGTCAGATGTGGATAAAAATGTAAATGTTTAGCAACAAAATAATCACTATAATCATAGATTAATCACGATTATCTAATCTGCTCCCTGTCTGTTGAACATGACAATTTTTGACTTACACACAGCTTGGTGTGATGAATGCTAGTTAAAATGTTAGAAAGGCATTGGACTTCGATGAACAGATTTCAAGTGATGGAAAATCCACTGTCCCAGTCCACTTCTTTTTATGTCAAACTGCTCCCAGTCTTAAAAAATGTGCACCCTGCTCCCATTGTGAACATTTCGAGCTTCAATTTCAACTTTCAATTTCTGTGGTGCTCAACTGGGCTTGAGCTGCTGCCTAAGCCCTTGTGCTTCACCCCGACTTAGAGCCTTGGTCTGTCTCCAGACCAGTAAGAAAGGAAAGGAAGAAGAAAAGAAGAAGAAAGGAAACCTCACATATTTCTCAAGTGATGTGCAGCAGGGAAGGCAAGCACTGAATAAAACAGTGGTGGCTTCCCAAAGACACAGGAGGTTACAGACTGTCAAGAGGAAAACTACAAAAATGTTGCTTCACATGGGAATAAATAAATGCAGAAATAAAGAAATGAGCTCAGCTCCTCTCCCAAGCACGGGGAGGGTGGCACACAGAGGCTGACAAGCCACTGCTTAGTTAGCAGCAAATAAATTACTGGGGCTGAAAGTTTTCAAAAGCAGCATTTGATATTTGAGGCTTCACTGAGAGTCATCCCACACCATTTCCAGAGCACGCTCTGGGGCCACCACTGCTTCCTCAAACCCACGCGGATCTTTCTGACACCCTCCGAAAGGAAAGTGCCTGGTAATTAACAGTAACTTAATCAGACAAACCCACATGTTCTGAGAGTCAGCAAAGTCCACAGCGACCACTCTTGTCCACCCCAGGGAGCTGGCTATCCCCAGCCTCCCCTGCTCCTTGCTCCACTTGTGCTTGTCCTGCTCACCAGACACTCTCCTGCTTTTTACCAAACTGGGAGAGCTCCCTGTGTGCAGCTGGCTGGCTCCAGGAGCACATGGGCAGGAAGAACCAGAGAGCTGGGAACTGGGCTTACTCTGTAACATGAAACAACAGCCTGAGCAGACACATTTCTGCCACCCCAGGAGCAGGGCTGGGGCCTTGGCTCCTTCACCCAAATATCTGGAGCATCAATTAGTGACAGAAATGGAAAGATGAGCTCCAACATTTTTAAACTGCCATGGTACATAACCCTCAGGAAAATGCCGAACCTCCTGGCCGAGTTTTCCTGTCTGTAAAAGGCAAAGTGCCTGAGGGCATCCCGAAAGGGCCTCCCTGTGGGGACTCCGACGGGTGGCCACCCTTGCCACAGGTGTGGCACCCGGGGCCCGCAGCTGATAGCAGCGATGACGGGTCCAGGAACATGAGAAGGGGACACGCAGGGGCCCGTCAGGTGGGGAGGGGACAGCAACACTTTATCCCGTGCTGAGGCAGCCTCATGTCGAGCCCTGGTTAAGGGCTTGGATGCCAGGAGAGATTCCACTCCCCACCAACGCAACAGCGGAGGAAACCGAAGCCTGACCCTGTTATGGAATCACCCCTTCCTCTGACAGCAGGAAAACTGCACGGGAATGGCACAGGAATGACAGGCTGTTAGGCATGATTAGGGCAAAGCTGGAGGGCTGGGAGGGCACTCACGCTTCTCGTTGGGCTGGGGCGTGTGGAAGAGCGTCAGCGGCCGCTCGCTGCACGAGGGAGGCTTCGACTCCGTGCTCTTCTTGCGGGATAACAGCAGCTGCGAGTTCGACGCCGGAGCCTCTGGCACCGTGTTAAATATCTGTTAAAAATAATAAACAACTTGTTCTTTGGCATCACCCCATGGAACAGGACAGCTGCTCACCTGCCTGGGCTGCACCACTCCACAGCGCAGCCTCTGAGGAAGACATGCACTCAACAGGGCAATGTTTTGGGTACAGATTCCCAAATTCCACATTCCCACTCTGACTGCACTCCTCGATTTTTCACCCAAGATGCACGCTGCAAGCTGTGAAGAATCCTGTCACTCTGGCACTCTGCTGACTTTTGGGGGTGCAGGTGATGATGAGCAGCCCAGACAGACCAGCCAGTGTCCCCCTGTGCTCCCCCACAGTGTGACCCCGGCGCCCGCACTCCCACGGCTGCAGACCAGCTTGGGAAAGTCTTTGCAACTTCCAGCCACAGCTGTCAGAAAACTGAGTAATCACATTTTTCTCAAGGGGATGAAATTTTAAAACGGCATGAACCCAAAGAGCAGCAGCCTTGTTGGTTGCTGATATTTGGTTATGTATTGGTCCTTTTCTGCACCCCCGGGCTCAGACAAGGGCAGTGACCCCTCCAGACCAGCTCTCTCAAAGTCTCCCTCCATTGCTAGAGTCCATTAAACCCATTCCTCAGTGCCTTTCCTGCTCTACCTGCCCCTGCCAGACAGACAATTGGCATGGCCAGGCTTTTCCAGTAGGAAAAGCACGTGTTGGCACAGCTCTCTGCTCAAGAAATCACTGGACGTGGACTTAGAGCAGTGATGCCACCCCAGCCAGGGCAAGCTGGTTTCTACTTCCGCCTTCACTGCCCAAACGCACAAATTCATTACTCCTTTCCAACCAAAACCAGACTAACAAAAGATCATAATCAGGGAACTGGCTGAATTTAGAAGAAAATGGTATTTTTTAGCACGTGCAGCCAGGGAGGGACAGCCAGGACCACGGTCCCAGCGAGCCACCGCTGCTCCACTGACAGACCACAACATCCATGGCCAACAAACACAAAAGCATCAGGATTCAGATCAACATTGTGGATAAAGCCAGTGCTTGGATAAACCTGGATTTAATCAGCCAAGCAGGAGCCAGGCCGAGGTGTGCATCTCACACTGGTTTCATTTAGCGCTCACCTCTCTTGAAACCAAGGACAAATTCCCATTTAACAGTGGGAAGCAGGGAGAAAGGGAATTTCTGTGATGGAAACATGGACGTGCTGACTCACACTGGGATGACCATAAACAAGGCTGGCTACCAGCAGCACTGGTTACACAACTACGGCCCAAGAGCGAGGTGCCAGCTGCCCCCTCCCCGGCACAGCCCCACCGCGGTGCCACTGGCCAAGGGGAGAGAGGGGGGCCCAGGAGAGGGGGCTGCCTTGGGCAAACAGAGACCAATTCCTTTCCATAAACCGCTGGCATGAAAGAAGCAAGGGAAGCCGTTACCTTCTCATGGTTTTCTATTAAAATTTCAATCACAATGTTCTGGAATTTGATGTCCATAATGGCAGCAACTGTTTCCTCTTGAGGTCGAAGCAGCGTCGGCCCAAACACCACACCCAGATTAGCAACAGTCATCAGGTTCTGTTTGTGATTATCTGCAACTCTGGGAAAAAAAAGAGAAAGAAAATGAAGTAGGTGATGGAACTAACCCACAGGGAACCCCCTCCCTGCCCTCCCTGCCTCGTGGCTGGCACAAGGCTTACAACGCTGTTTACATTTTTCACGCTCCTGGTGAGCTCCTTGAAGGCTCAGCCATGTGGAAAAGTACAAATTTAACTGTTGTGTTCCTGGAGACCTTTCAGTCTCCATGAATTGACTAATCCCATAAAACCTCAACCCCACGCCAGCCACTGAGCCTCATGCTGCAAACCACTCCCAGGAAAACATCTTGAATCATTAATGCTTAAAACCCTTCTGAAAACAAATTGTTGGACCTCTGACACACACTGCTCTCCAACTCAATGAGTGACCTCATATGTTCCAAAGGCCAATTCCTTCCTAGCCATTCCAGCACCAGAGGTCAATCCCATCCAGTCCAGCCAGGCTGGCTGGGAGGCCAAGATGGGGCTTTGCCCCCAGATCCCCGTGCCCACGTGTTCCCTTCTCCATGGCACGGGGAACCCCCCCGAGATGGGGACCCAGGGACACCTGAGCCTTCCTCCTTGCCACCTCCATCTCTTCTGGGTCACAAGAGGGCACAGACCAGCTCAGCAAAGTGAAACAGCTCACACTGAGGATGTGACACCCTGGTTATGGTGTTTGAGGGGTTACCCTGGAGCAGAGCCAGTTGGCACCTGGTCTTAGAGCAGCCCTAATGGGACACATCCTCTGCTCTGCCTCACCCCGAGGGGACACCGCAGCAGAGACACAGCCAGGCACCCCTCGGCCATGTCGGGCTGCAGGTGCTCGGCTGCTCCAGGCAAACCCCGGGCTGAGGCCTGGAGGGAGCTCCCGGGGAGCCCTGGATGCTGCCGAGTCACACGGGGACACGTGTGTGGCTGGGACCTGCGGTGCAGCCCTGCAGCCCCAGCTCCGGAGTCTTTCTTGTGGTTTGCTTCTGACCTCGTCAACCAGGAAATGTGGTGGCTTCAGGCTGTGTGCTTGTAGCCTGAGGGGGTTTTAGTGTCTTCCTTCACGTTCTCTCTTGTTTCCTTGGACAAATGCAGCAGGCCAGCACAGAGTGAGGCTCACACTCACTTGCTGGACTGACCCTAGAATTTATTGCTCTGAGTTTCTACTATTGATCTTGGGGCCGAGACATTTGTGTGCAAGCTCAGCATATTTCAGCACACTGTGAGCCCAGGCTGGCTTAAAACAAAAGATGCTTTCCATCCTTTTCCATCCAAATCTCACTTGAACCAGCAAAGAGCTCATCCCTGTATCAGCTCCTAAGGCAGCAGACAGGGGCCTCATCACAAGGGGGGCTCAGGGACTCAGGGCTGCTGGCTTAGCTCCCCCAACAGCAACGTCAGCCCTACTCACTGCCCGAGCAAGAAGCGCCATCCTGGTGCATGTTACATCCCTGGGGAACAGGCAGAGCTGTCCCCTCCAGGGTCTGCGCTTGGGATCCAACCTCAGAGTGGGGAGGTCCTGGCCAAAGCCCTCGGGAGCTGGCGGGACCTCCCTCTTACCCGTAACTCCCCCCACTGCCAGGAAGCTCTGAATATTTGATCACCAGCCTGCGGGAAATCTCCGGTGTCAGTAAATGGCATGGGGAGATGGGCAGCCCCCAGACGGGCTCTGGTACAGAGATGACAACCCTGCCAGAGGTGACGTGCTGCCCACATTGCCACCCTGCCAGGCTGCCCATCCCCATCCCCATCCCTGGGTGGGCACAGAGCCTCTCCCCAACCCCATCGTCATCCTCATCCTCACCACAGCCAAGAGCTCGCCAAGCTGCTCATGGCCATGCCAGCACTGCCAAGCTGAGAGGGGAAACAAACTCTCCTTAGGGAGTCACAACCTTATGGAGCAGCAAGAAAGGCAGAAGAAGTCCAATAAGAACCATTATATACTATATAATACTTATATGGGGATTCAAACCTTCCCCCACTCCCATCCGCATCACTCACAAAGCCCAATGACATTTTTGCATTGCAAAACTGCATTTCAGACACAAGTTCACGTGCTCCTAACTGGATATGGAAAAACGCAGCTGCAGTTCAAATGGCTTTGAAAAGCACTAATAAAATAATAATTTTAATGATCTTCTGTGGTTAGTAAAACAATGTTCATTTATAAAAAAACAACTGAATTGATCTGAGTCGCACAAAATTAGGTGCCTCCATTTCTCATTACCGTTACCGTGTCCTACATCACTCTAATAAATTGCACTGTCACCAGCTCATTACAGTGAGGCAGCTGAGCGTGGTCCTGGTAATTATTTCACTCTGGGCTATTAACGGCTTCCCAGACAGGACATGGTCCCACAGCACCAGCCACAGACCTGCCCAGGGACTGCCCACTCACCCGTAGGGTGCTGGCCCTTGCCTGCACCACCAAACCCTTCCTCACTGTACTTTATTTTGCCTCTGGAAGCGTGGGAGCTGTTCTGCAGCTGTGCAATCTGGCTGCTCTCTGGAATAAACCTCAGTGGCACATGAACTCCTGCTCTGCACCCCGGGTACTTTTCCAGCAATAGCCATCCCTGTACCGGGTCACCACAGCCATGCTCCAAAACATGATTCACCTTTCACATCCTTCAAATTCCCCATCCATTACCCACAGGATAATTTACTCTAAATTATACCTCTTCATCATCCTTTGTACTAGGAAATAACGCCGCAGTTTCTAAAGATGGGTGTTCTCAGCCCAAAGTGGGCTTAATGCCGGAGCTGTTCGGCAGGGACTGTCAGTGCCATTCCTGAGCTGCTCTTTACAAGTTTTCCAAGCATTCACTGTATTTTCCTTTTAACCTGCTGTTTCTTTCCAGCCCTTGATGCACTCTGAGAGACCTGCACTGTCATTAATTTCTATGGGTTCTTTTTCTGCTCCCCACTTCACAGGAGTCACTTCCAACACAGGAGAAGGCAACAACTAATGGAGGAATGTGCAGAACCTCTTCACTCCTGCTCGGGGCTCACAGTGGGCCAGGCTGTCACTGGCTCTTGGTCTCTGGGCTGTTCCTTCTCCTCACAGCACACGATGGTTCCCATGTGCTTCCCTCGGGGATTGCGGGAGATCAGCCTGGGGGTGTGGGACAGGCAGAGCCCCTCGGCCAGGGGAATGTCTGTGCTCAGCAGTGCCCCACAACGAGCGGCTCCATGAAGTCCTGACCCACTTGGTGCTGACCCAGCAGCCGTGCTGGACACTGCCAGCACCCAGCCAGTGTCACTGGGACCGAGCCCTGCCATCCCACGGGGACAGCCCGGGCCGGGAGCCCAGGGAGCACCGTCCCCACAGGTCATTCCCGGGGTGTCCCTGGACACCGCTCTCTTCTCACTCCCTTTCAGCAAAACAAAGGAGAAGGGGAGCGGAGTAAATCCATGTTGGGTGTTAAATTAGATTATGCCCGGGTTGCCTGGATACTGTATAATCACTGCCATGACCAAACACAATTTAATACGGGGTAATTGGTAGCCAAGGTTCAGCGCAGGGGAAGCAGGGAACAGTAAATATTCCAGTGTGGTCGGAGCTCCAGTGGGTGCCACAGGGGCTCCTGGCTCTGCTCCCACAGAACTCCTGCTTCCTGTGTCTGGAATTACTTCCTACATGTATTTTATATATGTATTTATATATATGTATACACTGTTGTGTGTGTATTTTATATATAAATATATATTTAATATATAGAATGCATGTAGCTGAATCTCAGCCAAAAGCACCATTATTAGTTCAAATATCTTCCCTGATTCAGAACAAAATCTCAGAGCAAACAACCATCTGAAGGGAACAAAAGGCAAGTCTGGAGTGTTTCTATTTCCATGCCTGGGACAAACCTTTGCAATCAAAGTGCTTGTTGTGGCTAGCCTAGCAAGTCCTCATAGGATGGAAAATAATGCAGCTCGTTCCTCTTGCTACAGGTAAAAATCCATCCCCTGTCTGCCACCACCAGTAGAGCTTCTGTTTAATGTGAAAAGCCAATCACACAGAGGCCAACAATTCCCCAAATTATTTAGGCTGCCTGGGTGGTTTGACAGAACTTAAACACTCACCTTTGACTCTGGACGTACACGGAAGGTAAAAAGCAGAGGGAGCAGAGGCAGCACATTGGGTGGAGGCACCTGTGGCACCAGGGCCACCAACCTTGTTCCCACCAAGTACGGGCAAAGAATCATGGAATCATTTAGGTGGGAAAAGCCCTCCAAGGTCACTGAGCCCAACCGTTCTCCCAGCACTGCCAAGGCCACCACTAAACAATATCCTCAGGTGCCACACCTACACAGATTTAAATCCCTCCAGGAATGGTGACTCCACCACTTCCCCAGGCAGCCTGTGTCGGGGCTGGGCTTTGTGCAGTGGCTGCAGCTGGGACCCCGCAGCCCCCTGCCCCCACAGCCCCCACTCCCAGCCCTTTAACCTGGACCCCACCAGAATGGACGGACGGACACGGCGCCTGTGAGCACACACAGCTGGGGACATTTATCGGATACAATCCAATGAGTTCTGGGAAATGTTCCTGGGTGCATTTAACTCGTCCCTGCACATTATTGAGTTTAATTGGGCTGCGGCTGATGAGCACAGAGGGGGAGAGAGAAGAGGGGCTGGGCTGGCCACCGCTCAGCTTCCCCCCTCTCCAAGGGGCTGGTGGAGCTGTGTCCCCAGAGATGGTGGCCCTGCAGCTCCCTGGGGATGACTCACTTCTCACTCAACCCATGGTGGGTTTCCCAGCCTCGGGAATGTGTCTGATGGCAGCAAAATGAAGGTGTTTATTGCAGGAATGTTGTGACTGGCACCCAGCACAGAGCTGGTGAAACCAGTGATGCAATTCCAGCTGCAGCAGCACCCACTGGTGTCCCAGGCAGCTAAATCAGTCAATCACACATTCCTAAATCGTTCCTAAAGGGCACATGTGCGTCAGAGGAGGTGACAGGGACACTGGTCCGCAGTGGCTGCTGGCAGACGGCCGTGGAGAAGCAGGGAGCACAACCAGCTCCGCTTCATCCTGTGTTCAGAAGCCATGTGGACGTGGCACCTGGGGGCATGGGCTAGTGGTGGCCTTGGCAGTGCTGGGGGAATGGCTGGAGATGATGATCTTAGTGGGCTTTTCCAACTTTAAAGATTCCCAGATGCCCAAGCCGGAGCACAGATGCACAGAAGCGCCACACTTCAACATTGCACAACCATCCCTTCACCCTGCCTGTTCACCAAAACCTGCACTCCTCAGGCTGCTCTGGACACAGGGAGCTCTGCAAGGGCCAGAGCAGCAGGAGCAAACAGGGCTCACTCAGCCACACTGTGGGAATTGGGAACATCAGGAATACGGACAAACCCTGCTGTCTGCAGCCAGGCCGTGGGCTCACAGCTCCACAGCCTCCCCAGCCCCGCCGCTCCGGCGAGGAGAGCCGAGGAGAGCCGCGAGGAATGCACGCGGAGGCCCCTGGATCTAGAAGGAGGACAGATCACCAGGGAATGACAAAACCTCCCAGTGAAGACAAGGGGAAAGTTGCTGAATGCAAAACCCTTGCTGCTCTCGGGCTCCCTGCTCAGCTGGGACCAAACCTGTGCCTGCACTGATTCCGGGTGCTCTGACTTGCTCCAACAAGACTCGTTTTTTCTCCCGGGTGGATCTGGCCACAGCTGGATGCTTGGGTTCACTCCCAGGGAAAAAAAAAGGGGCTCATGTTGCACTGAGAAGACACCGAGGCCAAGTGTGAGGTTCAGTATCAGCGAGCCCGATCAGCTCGAATACCAAACGTGCTGCGACTTGCAGGGAAACACGCGGGGAGCTCAGCGCTGCTCCAACTAAGGCTTCCCAGACAGAGCCAGCGGGGCTTCCAAAGCCATCCACTCCGTCCTCTCTGGCTCTGGGCAAGCTGAGCTTGATGGGGGATCTCAGAGGAATCAACCCTGCTCACCAACCCTCAGCCCAGGGCTGACTGGCATGGGGCTGGCACGTTCCCTGTGCCCGGCATGGCAGCACTGTGGGTTTCCACTGACACCCTGGTGAAAACCACAGGCACGGCCAGAGCTGATGTTAAATGTCACCATGGTTTCTACCTGCACAAACACAGCCAGCAAAGGGGCCTCACCCTCAAACACCCCTGGGGACGGGGCTGGAACGGGGCCTGCCACGGCTGCAAACTGTGTCACTGCCACCCCAGTGCCAGCCCCGGCGCCTCAGCAAAGCCCTGCTGTATGGGCAGGTCTTCCCTCAAAACCAGACCTCCCTGGTGCTGTCACACTGCAACAACAAACCCACACGGCCAGCAGGGCAAGGAAAGCCCCAAGGTGCAGGTCTAGGTTAACAAGGAATCCTTTGAAAGACCTGCCGCCCCGGCAAGCGCCGCGCCGGAGTCTGCAACCTGCTGCATGGAAAACAGCCAAAGTAAACGGGCTCCCAGAGAGCCTCCCGGCAGCAACAGCACCGGGCTGAGCAAGTGCAGCTCCCACAGCCCCACAGGGAATCATTCCAAGCCGGAGCCAGGTCACAGGGCCACGTGCAGGAGGAGCCTGGTGCACACCTGCACCTTCGCACGAGTGCAGCGGCCACGGGGAAGAGCAACAGCGGGGGGTTGACCTTTTTTTTCCCTTAGAGGTATTTTGGACCTCGTTTACTTCACAAATGCAAGGTTAGGGCTCTTCTCTCCAAAAGACTGAATTCCTAGAAGACCATACTGGAAGAAAGGGACTAGAGGAATAACCAGCTTTCAGAATTAACGATGTGAACAACAGCAGGAAAAATGCTTGTCTCACCTTTGCCAGCGGGACAAGGTTTTGCCCAATGATTGGAAACACCCCTCACTCCCCCAATTCTTTGCCCCCTGCCACACACACATGGGTTGGAACGAGATGGCCTTTAAATGTCCCTCCCAATCCCAACCTTTCTGTGATACTGCAGCCCAAGGATCACTCAAGCATCCTGGCAAAAACTGCAGCTCCAAGATATCTCAGCAATGGAGATTTCCAGTCTGCTTTCTTCTGCTGAAAAACTATCTGACTAAAATCTCTCTGACTGAGTTTGGTTCAGTGCTGGGTCTGTTCACACA
Organism: Pachycephala philippinensis; assembly: GCA_013397055.1. Lineage (NCBI taxonomy): Eukaryota > Metazoa > Chordata > Aves > Passeriformes > Pachycephala > Pachycephala philippinensis. The sequence goes on from VWZT01004651.1 coordinate 39,138, forward strand.
GAGCAATCAAGGGATGTGCTCATGAAGATGTCTCCGTCCCACACTGTCTGCGGGGACGGCGCAGACACCACCAGGGAGACTCCAGCCAGTTATTGGAAATCTTTTGCTCACTCTCGATTCAGTCTCTTTCCATACCCAGTTTCAGTTTCACTGTGATAAACAATTAAAAAGAATCCAGATAATTATGTGCTATCAACAACCTCTACTCAACAACACCAGGTTCAGACACAAGCCCACAAGAATTCACACCTGAGGAATGCAAAATGTCTGGTGCTGCTCCCGGAGATCAAGCAGGAGCTCAGCAGAAATGTTCAACCACACAAACTCCACAGCAAACCCAGCAGGTGCTTTGTTATGAGCTAAAACATCACGCCAGGGTGGTGATACCAGCTTTAGTCCAAGGCCCCCATTATCCTGTCTCCAGCCTCGAGTCTTGGGCGGGATGTGGGTGCAAAAGAACCCAACAAGGGACACTGCAGGCTCTGGAGCACATTCCCCTCCAGCTAGAAACTGGAGAGCCTGCATGAAATATAAGGAGCTTTTAGAGAAGCATGGAGGGAAAAGCTACCAGCACCCACACGGCTGCTCCAGGGACAATCCAGACAGAGGGGGTTAAAAGTTCATTTGCAGAAGCAGAACAAAACCTTTTGCTAATTTACACATTACAGGAAGCCAAGCCCAAAAAACCTAGTGAACACCTACAGGGCTTTTTGTGGTGGTTTTTAATTCTGCAGAATCTCATATCAAAAACAGAAGCAGAGGAGTAAGAGGGAGGCAGAGCTGGCGAGGGCAGGCAGAGTGCTGCAGGGCTGTCTCGCCTCTGCGGAAGCATCACCGGCTCCTCACCAAAACACGTGAGGGAGAGGAGAGCAAAGGGGAAGCCAAAGGTGCTGCTGCTCCCTACCAGGCTCTGGCACCTCCGGCTCCAGATCACAACTCATAGAATATGGAACCACAGAATGGGTCGGGTTGGGTCGGAAGGGACCTTAAAGCCCAACTCGTTCCAACTGGGGAAAAAGGAAAAGGGGTAAAAAAAGCACAGCATGAACCTGACCCGGGACAGCCAAGCCCCAGGCAGGAGTCTCTCAGCTGCTGCAAGGCAGCACGTGCCTACAGGGAGTCTCCTTCCATGCCACCTTCCCTTTTGCTACCCACAGGAGCACCCAGATCCTTTGGGTCACTTGAACTCCAGGGCTTTGCTTGGATCCAGCACTGCCAGGATCCAAAAGGAGCAGAAACAGGCACTGGGCACAAAAATGGCATTCCCAAAGGCAGCAAGGAGGATCACTGCCTGGCGCAGCCACACCGGCCCGGAGACAGCTCCCCGTTTGCTTCTGGCAGCCAAACCAGGCGAGCGGCACACGAGACTGGAGCATCTCAGAGGCCTCAGTGGCCAGTGGAAATTTCCAGAACGTCCTGGACAAGAATGACTTACTGGAAGCAATACATAAATCAAGCAAATGAATAGTTACCAGACAGCAGCATAAACAGCTGCCACGGGGATGAAATCAGACCTGCTGTGCCAAGAGGCGTCAGCCTCCTCGCCGGCTGCACCTTCGGGGGAAACCAGCAAAACAATCCAAGGAAAAGCACATTCCTGGGGGAGCTGCCACCCCTGGCCCCGCACAGGTGCCCCGGTGGGGTCCTGGAGCTGCTGGGCACAGAGGCACCGTGCTGAGCAGCGGGAGCAGCTCCCGCAGGGCTCCGCGGGGCAGCGCGGCCCCAGCGCAGCACGGAGCTGCCAAGGCAGGGGCTGCTCCACGCCGAGCAAAATAAGCCCTGCTTGTATTTTTAGGCAGAAGACCTGGAGGAATTTTTTCTTCTTCTCCTTTGCCAGCAAGCCCTGGTTGAGCAGCGAGCCCTCCGGAATGCGCCGGGCTCCCTGTGCCCCGCCAAGGGTTTTGCTGGGTCCCCATGAGTTTTGCTGGGTTTTGCTGCCCTGCAGAGCCCATGGAAACCACCGCCCTGATAAACAGCAAGCAATTTGTGTAGGAGATAACAATCACTGTCATCTTGGTTAAAACACGTAAACTAGAGAACACCGCCACAGCAAAACCAAAGGGAACCAGTTGGTGTTGGCCAGGCCACAGCTGGGAGCGATTAGAGATAATTAATTCTGCTGAGCACACGTACACACAGCTCGGCTGCAGCCTCCTCGTGGTCCTGACCTTGGCAGGAGAGGAGTGGGTGCGAGGATCAGGGGTTGTGTGGGGCAATGGCAGCGATGCCAACCCACAGCACCCTCCAGACAGGAGGGTCTGGGAGCCCCGCAGAAGGGGCATGAGCCTGGCACCATCTGTGCTGGAGAACCTGGACTCGCTGCCACAAGAACAAAGCAAAGCTCAGGTGTCAAATTAATGGCCATGCATGAAAAACAATTCCCTAAATGCTTGAAATATAATCAGAGTGAAATCCCCCTGCTCTGCACCTCTGCAGCACTGACTCCTGGGTGAGAAGGTACATTTCAAAAGAAGAAAGAGACAGATATTGCAGCTCCACTAACAAAAATGGCAATTTTCTGTAACCAGCTCCACTCCAGCAGCACCCCTGGCACAGCCACCACCAGCCCAGCAGCACCATGGGCACCTCATTTCACTTCGACTTATTTGGCATTTAAAAAAATTGGTTTAATCACAGAATCCCAGACTGGTTCAGGCTGGAAGGAGCAGGGATGGGGATTGCTCTCTGTGCCATAGTGAACAACTGCCTGGACATATGGACATGAGGCAGCACAAATGGGTCTGGAGATGCAGTAAGAGGCAGAAATCAAAATAATTTTCTATCAAAACACTCTTCTCCCCCACCCTGTCTGTGCCTGTTCCTGAGATTTGTCCTCTCCCTCCTCTGTGGGCCCCTCTCACTACACTCCAATTCTGTGGCCCGCAGTTGCCATGGGACCACCACACTTCTCTGCTGCACAGGAGGAAGGGCACTGCTGCACCACCTCCCAGGCACTTATCCTGTCTAATACTGGGGATAATAATTGCCATTTTTGAACATTCCAGCTTTCTTAGCAGTTGTATTACTGTTATTAAAAACTGCAGCTTCATCCCATGAGGAGCTCCACGTCCCTCATCAGTGCAGCAGAGCACGTACACCCCAAAAACACAGAAGTCAGAAACCACCCAAGACAGGCTTTCTTTACTGGACCGACTCAGCCCCAGTTCTGGTTTTAGTGTCAGAAATCTCCGCAGCAAGACTGTGAGAAATATTTTTTTAGCTCATCTGATAAACATGCAAATCTTGATTATTCATACGTTACTTAAAATAAAAAACCCAGACAGAAACAGATGAGACAATCCCCTCCAAGCAGTGCAGCCCAGCTTGGCAGGGCCAGCCAGAGGCCCTTGGCTTTGCCCACGCTGGCTGTGGGTGCCCTGCTCTCAGCAGCACCCAGACCCCAGCTGGTCCCCCCCATCCGGAGCATCCCCCTGGGGCAGCCAGGCCCCGTCCCTTCTGCAGCACAGCCCCTCCCTCCAAACTTCTGCTGCAGATGTGAAGATTTCTCTCCATTCTTGTCTTTAATCTGGCTCGATGGCACTGCAGCTCCAAGCAGCTCATTTAGGAGAGTTATGGCAACGAGCCCTGGCCCCGACTGCCCCATGGGCGCTCCCGGAGCAGGGTGCTGCTCCTTGATCAGGGTGCTGCTCCCAGAGCAGGGGCTGCAGGACCAACCCCAAACGGATGCTGTGACCCCATGCCTGGGGCTGGCTGTGCCTCTGCCCCCACAGCCCAGGATCCCCCCAGGAATGGCACCAGAGCTGGAGAGCTCAGCAGGCTCTTGCTCCTCTGCCTCCTGCCTTTCTCTGAGATAATTTTTTTCCTATTAAATAACACTATGAGCTGTTTCTCTTCCTAAAATAGCACACACCACCACACACACAGTTTGTTTTGTTTGAATTCCTTCCCCACTAAAGCAGCACAAACCCCACTGTAAACCTGACTCCACATTTCTACTCCATCACCAGGTTCTTCCTTTAGATGGAAAACACTTCAGCAATTACAGATTCCCTGCACATACAAAATCACAGAATCCCAGGATGGTTTGGGTGGGAAGGGACCTTAAAGCTCATCCAGTTCCACTCTTTGCCAGGGGCAGGGACACCTTCCACTGTCCCAGGCTGCTCCAAGCCCCGTCCAACCTGGCCTTGGACACTGCCAGGGATCCAGGGGCATCCACAGCTTCCTGGGGCAATCCCATCTGGCTGATGGGAGCACCTGGAACCACTTGGCCTTGGCTTCAGGCTGGAAATGCAGAAGGTTTGAAACCAACACCTAAACCAGCAATTTGGTGTTTAACAGCCTTGCCAGAGACCCCATGGAGCAGACACAAGCCCCAGCCACAAGAAAGCATCTGGAGTTGTGTTTAAGCCTATTTCAAACATCATTTGTTATTCTTCCTTTTAAACAGATAACTTGGGTTCTTCCAGATCTCCCCCTAAGCAGTTATCCCGATTAAGTCATTCCCCAGGTTTCCCAGTCCTGCCTCAGCCCTGCTGCTCCTGCAGCACTGGTGCGGACAGCAAGGGCAGGTCCAACCCCACAGCCTTGAGGCTGCACAAACACCTGATGATGCTTTCACTTCTAAAACACTAATCACAGGTTTCCATGGGAACCTGCAGGAGCAGGAAGAAGATGGGAAATTACAGGTCAGCTCTACCACTGAAAGAAAAAAATTATCCCATTCCTTCGCCCTCGCAAAGTTTCAAGGTAACACAAAAATATTGATTCATCAGGGTGCATAAAGGCAGAAAATATGCCCCAGAGTAGTCGTTTGTTGAGCAAAGAAATCACTTTTAGTCCTTTAATGGCAGGTTTGCTCTGAAACCACACGAGGAGCTTCACCTCTGCTCTGCCTCCTGGACAGCCTGGGCAGCCAAACCCATTCCAGGCCATTGAAAGCAACACGAGATTCCCAGGAGCTAATGGGTTCCTGGTGCTGCCATGGGGCTGGCTGGGAAGCCGGGAAGTTCCCATCCCTCATCCCTCATCCCTCCCTCCCACCCCACTCGGTGTCTCGGCCCTCGGTTCACTCACACGCAGGTTTCCAGTTGCCAACCAGATATGAGTCAACACCACACACACACAAGGAAACTTTTCCACCACTATTAGCTTTCAGAGGAAGTGGAAAAAGGAGAGAAAAACACATCAGTCATAAACGTACTTTGCCAAATGGTTCATGAGCAAGTGCAGCATCTGCCTGTTTTTCTCCGGAAGCCGATGAACGAGGCTGTGGATCTCCGACACCCTGGACTCCTGATTCTCCAGTTCTGCACGGGGATAGAAGAGGATTTATCTCCACATTAGGGGGTTGTTTTGGGAAGAGGCCGAACACTGTCCCTGACAGACATCCCAGGGAGCTGCTCCATCCCACACCCAGGCACTGCAGATTCTCCCCACGGCGCTGCTCCTGCCTACCAGCTCCAGCCAGCTGTTCCCAAAGGGAGACACTTGATGGGCTGAAAAGGTGAGTTGGGAGCAGAGGCCATGTGAATAGCACAGTGGGCAGGGCAGGCTGGCTCTAACCAGAGCAATTCCAGCAGTGGGAATACGGGCACATTCCCATGGTCAGTGGGCGCAGTGCAGGCCAGGCTGGAGCCTCTGGAGCTCCACAGGCTGGCTGGGTCCATGGTGCTACCTGGGAGCTGCTGGAGGAGGCCAGCACTGCCATGGCCATGGTGCTACCTGGGAGCTGCTGGAGGAGGCCAGCACTGCCATGGCCATGGTGCTACCTGGGAGCTGCTGGAGGAGGCCAGCACTGCCATGGCCATGGTGCTACCTGGGAGCTGCTGGAGGAGGCCAGCACTGCCATGGCCATGGTGCTACCTGGGAGCTGCTGGAGGAGGCCAGCACTGCCATGGCCATGGTGCTACCTGGGAGCTGCTGGAGGAGGCCAGCACTGCCATGGCCATGGTGCTACCTGGGAGCTGCTGGAGGAGGCCAGCACTGCCATGGCCATGGACCAGGGCCCTCCTGACATCCCTCTCCCCTCTCCACAGGCTGCACAACGGAAAATCCCCTGCTCCCAGCAAAGCCCCTTCTCTGGGCAGTGAAAGGAACGTGGCCCAGACATCTGAAGCACCAGTGAGCCCCTCAAACACCGTGGGTGCTGTTTAACAGCAGCCAATGGTCAAAGCCACGGGAGCCGTCAGCACCGCGCTCCCAGCACCATCTGCGCTTCCTCCTCCTCCTCCTCCTCCTCTGGTCACCTCCCAGCAACAGCTGCCCCGGCTCCCGCCCTGCTCTGCTTGCCCAGGAGGGCAGTGGGGAGGCAGAAGGGCAGGGGGATCGCAGGTACTGGGAAATGAGCCTCCTCTTCAGGAGAGGGGCCACAAACATCAACAAACTCACTCGCTGCTTTGATGAAGCTCCTTTGAAACTGGTACATCATGAGGGGCCCTGGGAGCATTCTGGAAGATAAAAAGGAAACAGGCACAAAACACATCTGAGGAACACAAGCAACACAAAGAAAGCTTTGCCCCTACAATAAACTCAGCCCCATTTTGAAAAGTGCAGAATTAAGCAACACCAACTCTAATTAATTCCCCTCATCAGAAGGAATAAGATCTAGGCAAGGACCTTTGATTTATTCACCTCTAAATTAATCTTTAATTTTAGCATTCCTTCAGTAACACAGCATCAGTGCATTACTGAGCCTATGATTTTCAAGCAAGTTTGAAAATAAATTTAAAAGGTAAAGACACCTAACTGTAAAACTTTCCCAATCCCCATTCCCACTGCTGCATCCCTTCAGAGGGACACACTGCTGCTGCCCACACTCCTCTTTGCTTTGCCAACAGTTCTGACTCCAGAGCAAAGGTTGCCAATCATGCAAAATTCTGTGATTTTCTAGGCTGAGATCCACCAGGCTAATTACCCTTATCACCCTAATTGATTTTGGCTCTCTCTTGTGCTCCCTCGCTCCCTCAAACCCAGCCCAGCACCCAACAGTCACCAAGAGCAAGGAGCTGCGGTCACAACAGGTAGAAGCACGTTGTGGATAATGAGATGCTGCTGGCTGCCAACACCCAATCCTGTGGGGAAGATCCCCAGGATGATACTGGCTCGCCTGACACACAGAAATCAGAACTACAATAAAGCTCAGCACCGGCTCTGGAAAAGCTCTACAGCCCCTGCCCTTACACAGCACTGCCCTCCCCTTCTGCCACGTGCTCAGAAGGTGGAAGTCCACCGGGAAAAGCTTAAATCAAGGCAGGGGATGCAAGAATGAGCTTTCAATATTGTGTTTGTATAATGTGTGCATCTGTCAGAGCTGAGTGTGCTCCCCAGATCCTATTCAAACATGCTGGAAAGTCAGGGAAAAGCCAGAACAAATTCCCTAAGAGCAGTTTCTGCTCTATCAAAGTGCTGTTGTTAAGGGTCTGCAATAATGGGCAGTAACGTCCCAGACCCCCACCAAACCCCTCCTGAAACCAGGTAAGGCTTTTCTCCTTACCTCAGGTACGTTTTCAGTGCACTGGTAATGGTCTTGATCTCCCACTCTGCACAGATCTCTGTGTCTGTCTCTGTGGCTGTTTTGGGATCTGTGGAAAAAGACAAAAAAGCAGTAAATGAAGGAAACCGAAGACAATTCCAGCTCGTGCCAGCTCAGCTGTGTGGGGAGCCCATCACATCCCATTTTATTTGCTGTTCCCAGCTCAGGACACATCTGCAGGGCCGTGGGGTTCATCACCCGGGATGGGTCAAACTCACAGGCATGGGACCAGAGAAAGGAAAGGGAATCCTCCACCCCGAGCAAGGACAGGAGCAGAGTGGCTTGGAGTGTGCCAGGACACAGGGCACAGCAGCCCGTGGTGCCCAGTGACAGTGGTGACAGCCAGGCACAGACACGACAGGAACCCTCTTCCCAACAGTGTCCAGCATCATCACCCTGCAGCCACCTCCCCACCCAGCTCTTGGCTGGAAATTCCAGCCACAGGCACCTGCACAGGCACCACCAGGCCAGCAGGAAGTGGGCTCAGGCACAGCACCAAGTCCCAGATGGTGACAGCTCTGAGCCGGGACCAGGAGCACCAAGCCAAGGCCAGGAGCACCAAGCCAAGGCCAGGAGCACCAAGCCAAGGCCAGGAGCACCAAGCCAAGGCCAGGAGCACCAAGCCAAGGCCAGGATAACCAAACCAAGGCCAGGATAACCAAACCAAGGCCAGGAGCACCAAGCCAAGGCCAGGAGCACCAAGCCAAGGCCAGGAGCAACAAGTTGAGGCCACAGAAAAGCCAGGCATGGAAGTGCCCCCATGTGCTGATCTCTCCTGCCTGGGTGCTGCTCCACCAACGCTCTTTGCTAACTCCATCCTGGGAACTCAGCCAGCACCCTGCTCCCACCAGAACCCCAGGAAAGCCCCTGTGGGGTCCCTGGCTGCGGGTCCCACCAGTGCCAGGTGTCCCTGGGGAGCAGCGCAGGCACGGGGCTCTCACTGTCCCCGAGGCCCAGGGTGACACAGCCACAGCTGCTCACACCATCTGCTCCCACGGGCTCAGCTCAGGGGTGTTTTGCCTTTTCACAGACACAAATAATGCACTTTCGAATTTTATAGCTCCACGTTACCATTGGGCAATTTTCAACCTACTTAAAAGAATGCCCTGAATAGAGTTCAGCTTTCCCTCAGGGCAAAGGGTTTATTTTAATTAAAAAAAAACATCAAGAGGTGCTCTTGGAAAAGTAAACACATAAGAAATGCATATTCACACTCAGATCAGATCATGTGTGTCTCAGCAATCACACAAATGACCTCCATCCTCCTGAGTCAGTGCCCAGGGAACTTCCTATGGCACTGCCTCTACAAGGAGAGAATTTTAATGGAGTCAAGATTAAGTTTGGCATAGCAAAAAAATCAACAAAACCCCCCAAAAGTTTCATCCTTTAAAAAAACCCTTTTTTAACCGAAGTAGAACAAACAACTCCAGACCGTGTGTCTTTGCAAAAGCTCACCCAGCAGTTTCTAGGCAGGATCATGGAACATGAGGTGAAATTCCACAGTCGGTCCCATGAAAAGGCTCAGAGCAGTTAATCAGCTCCCCTTGACCTTCAAATTTATGAGTCTGCAAAAAGTTGCCGCCGTGGGCTCTGGCTGCAGCATCTGCCTCCCCGGGCAGCGACACCGCGGCCAGCGCTGCACCAGCCCTGCCTCCCACAGGGACACACTTCCAGGGGAACGGGGGCCACTGGGGAACCAGGGGCTGGAAAAGCACCCACAGCCCACAGCCAGCACTAACCCTGGAGCCGCTTTTTTGCTGCCAATCACTGGTCTGGATCTGATGTCTCTCACTAATTTCTCCAGGGTGAGGGGAACAACCTGGGGAACCACCTCATCACCCCACTGTGACGATGGAGAAACTTCCCACACAGCCTCAGGGATGACAGATGCCAGCAGTGAGGGGCTGGCAGGAGCCCCACTCCCAGCCCTTATGGCCCACGTGGCAAAGGAGCAAGAGCACATCAGATGCTGTAACTCACCTTCTGCAGGGTTCAGACCTGCTGGGGCCCCCACAGTGCCACAACAAACCCTTTCGTGGGAGCTCCCACTGATGAAAGTTTGGTTATTTGCTGAGTTTTGTCCTCATTGTGATGGCACATGGTGCCAGTGAATGCTGGGGAGATGATCTGCCCCCCACCAGCCCTGGGAGCACCCCCCACTGCTTCACCCCAGTCCAGATCCCGACAAGATCTGCCCTGAAACCCAACCCAGGGGCTGGGGCTGCCCCTGACCCGGCTGCTGCCCACGGGGAGCCAGCGCCCTGCGGCCACCACGCCGCCCTCCTGCAGGGACACGTCGTGCCAAAGCCCTTCCTGGCAGCGTCACTGACACCAGCTCAGGGAAACTCGATCTTTTTGCCATTTAAACTGTATGTGAGGCACTAACGCTGCCCACATTCATTTCTAAATATAAGGGAAACCTGACAGTGTAAGCACAATTTGGCTCTCCATTCACGAGGAGCCCCGAGGGCAGCGAGAACAGATGGGGTTTGACAAGGGACACGTTTCCGTGTGACACTGACTTCACAGACAGCCCAAACACCGAGGCTGATGAAGATTTAATCCCCCACAATTTGGAGAAATTATGGAGTCATGGGTTTGCAAAGCATCCCAACGATCGACACCACAGGGGATTCCCAACAGGGGTCCCACTTCCAGCCCTGACTCGCTTCCAGAGGGGCTTCCAGCATCAACAACCAACGGGGACACGCCGGGACAAAGGAAAAGCACCAGCGATTTATCACCGCCTTATGAGACACGCAGGCGACAGCTGAGTGGCTTCAGTGGCTGAGGAGATAATGGATGCTGGATGGTGGCCAAAACTGAATCCCTCCCAGCTCCGCAGAGCTCTTCACCCAGGCGAGCTCTGCCATCTGCCACAGCCCCGGGACCAACACCAGGACTGACACCTTTGCGCCAGGAGAACGGGGTCCATGGCCCTGCCACCCGGGGGATGAGGTGACGAGCATCCCAGAGGATCTGCCAGGACCTACCCTGGGGCACCAAGGCCAGCCTGTTTTATCAGCAGTGCCCTTCAGTGGCTGCTCTCCCCGTGCCCATTGTGAGTGCCACGGGAGAGCGCTGGCTCCCGCAGCCCTGGGACCCAGGCGCCTTCACACGTCCCCAGCCTGCGCCAAACTTCTCCAATAACAGCATCAGCCACCGGCTCTCGTGACTGCAGTGAACTTTCCAAATGCCAGAGCAAAGAGGGCCCCTGCACCCGGATTTAGAGCCGTGCCCTTCTGCTCCAGTCACCTGGATTATCAATTTTCCATAGGTTAACACTGACAGCTGTAACAGCCACCATGGGCTTTGCTCAGTGAACACCTTAATGGTGGAAAAAGAAGGAGGGATTTGAAATAGAGAAGGAAAAGGTGTTCAAACACAACAGATGAAAACCTTCTGCAAGAAGAAATATGCAGAGAAAGGAGCACTGGAGTTTTGTGAGGACAAGGAAAAGGAAATCATGTAGCAAAGGAAAGAAAATAAGTGAAGGGAAAGAAGAAGATGACCAGAAATGTCACTCATTTCCCCCAAGGAGTAACAAACACATTCAAGAGGGCACCAACAAATTAGTAAGCATTTGCTTCCCTATTCCTACAGCTATTTCATCCATGGCTTTGCCAAGTCTGAGCAGCATCAGACAGGACTGGCGAAGGGCAGCTGCCATGCTCCAGCCCAGCTCTGTTCTTTCTTCCACTGTTGTGTCTCAGGCGTGTCTGGACAGATGGACAGACTGGTCCAGGGCTGCAGCTGTGGGATGGATGTGCTGCCTGTGAGGTCAGGGCTGAAATGGTTCTGTCCACACAGCCAGAGCAAACCTCTGCTGTGGCAAGACCCAGCAGCTTGTCTCTGTGGAGCATCCAGAACTGCAGGATCCAATGCCTCAGTCACAGGGGAAACACATGCTGGAAAACTCTGGGCAAGACTGAGATAAACAGGCACAAGAAAGTCCGTGGGGAAAGCAAGAACAGCCACAGGCAGCATGCAACATCCAGGAGAAAATCATTTCAAAGGGTGCTGGGAACAAGGGGGCAGGTAGGAGATGAAAAGCCAAAGCTTTCAGCTATTTCTTTGAAGATTTTGGTTTGCTGCCAGAACTCGGAGCACGTGTGAGCAGGACACCAGTGGCTGCAGCAGGAGCTGGTGAAGCCAGGTCCTACTCGAGTCCTACCCTCAGACCTGCCCGCCGTGCCCAGGAGCTGCCAGCCTCGACCAGCACAGGTCCCAAGGGCACAGCCCCACTGTCAGGGACCCCGAGAGGAGCCTCTGCTCCTGCTTGGTGACACTTCAAAGCAGGATATCCTACTTCTTTTTACCAAAACTCCCCATACTCACCCATTAATATACTCAGCAGCTTTTGGACTCTGGAGTTTACCCCGACGATCCGGTAGAGCCCCTGCTCATTGATCCCTAGGAAAAACAAGGAGCTTATCAGGAGGAGTTCACAAGAGCTGCTAAGATTTCTTTCACTTCTTTGGCTTCTCAAAGAGCAAAGCCAATGAAACTTTCTCACCAATTAAATACAAAGCTACAGAAGATGGCAAAACTTGGGGTTCATATCAAGGTTTTCATGTATCCATTAGAAATGTTGCCCCCGGTCAGCTCAGGAATAAGGATCTAAGGACACTTTTCCTCCTTCCCACAGCCACAGCAGCCCCATGCAGGATCTGCACTTAACAAGGACAATTTGGGGAAATTTTACTGTGTCAAGTTCTTCAGGTTGAGGTCTGAACCTTTTGCATCTGATTTCCCCCTGTGGGGCTGGGACAATCCCATCTGTATACAAGGAGATTCACGGGAGGTTTTGGGGAAGGAATCCCACGTGAGAGGGCGTGCTTGGCAGCATTCCTGCAGGAAGGATGCTGAAGTGAGCCCCCACCCTTTGGTCCTGTCCCCCCTTTTGCACACGCAGTGTGTTCTGTCCTAACTCTGCCCCATGTCTGTGAGTCCCTGCTGGCCCAGCCGTGGGGCAAACGCTTCTCAGCATTGGCCTGAGCACGTTGTGGGTTCATCTGATGTGGGTCCGAGGGTTCATGAATCATTCTGTCCATGAGAAGGGCAGGAAAGCAACTGCTCCACTGCCAACAGCTGCCCCAGAGCAAGCCCAGCCCGAGAGCTGCCCTACCTCTTGTTTCCACAGCATGGATGCACTTCTTGATGATGCTGAAGCCGATGCTGTCCAGCTGGGCAGCTGCAGGGGAGGGAGGGAGGAGAGCAGGGGTGAACAGCTGGCAGGGCAGGGCCCCGCGGGGAGCACCAGCTCCTCCTGAATCCCTGCCATCCCAGCAATGCTGCACCACTGCCCGGGCGAGCAGGAGATAAATGAGGGCAGAAAAACACAAGTACAGCAGTTTGTACCAGCTGTAACCCGGGCAAGCACAGACACTGATCATCATTCCAGCCTCCCCATCCCTCTGAACCAGGCCCTCCACACCTGCCCTGGCTCTGCTAGGCGTCTACCTGTGCAGATGGCCAAAAATTAATTCAGGATCAAGGTGAGATAACCCAAACTTGGCTGGAAAGTTGACAACGGGTTGCTCGGAAAGAAATGAAATCACATTTTGACACAATAAATCCTTGAAAACAGCACATGAGGCATCTTGCTTGACAAGTCCCAGGGAGATCCTATAAATCCTGCACCCAGCTAACCAAGCCATCCATGGGCTGGAGAGCATCCAAACCAAACTGCTCTGTGATTCTATCAAAGTATGGAGGTAAAAACACCACCTGAAGAGGAGAGACCTGACAGCACACGGCAGTGGAAGAGCAACAGGGGCTGGGAGACAGGAATGAATTTGGGGTCAAATCTCTGTCCGAAGCACCTCCTGTGCCCAGTGAGAGGGGATCTGTCCCTTAGGAGCCTGTCTGGGTTTACCCCGGCCCCCTGCCCTGCCTGCACCCCCCAGGCAAACACTCCTGTCCCCAGCAAGGCAAAGTCCAGCTGAACAACCTTGTCTGGTGAGCCCCACGCTCAGCCTCACCCTGCACAGATGTGCACGGATCAAGTTCTTCTATTAGCACCAATGAAATATTTATTTGGTGCAAATTAGGATATCCCAAAGGCAGCTGCCTCTGCCCAAGAGTGAGAGCTAAAACATGAGAGTTAATGGCCTGTACAGCTCAATTCACTCGTGCCAATGCAGGTTTTCACTTCTAACTTCAAGGAATTACTAATACAGGGATCCAAACACCTGCTGGAAGAATGCATCCCACAGACAGCTTTCCACCACTGCCTGGAAAACACTGCCCACAGACAGCTATTTGTGATGGGAAATTAGTTCCTCCCTACAGAAAGGTTTGGAAAAGGTCCTTCCACAGGGCAGGAAGAAGGGTGGGCAAAGTCACACACGGCTCCAGACCCCAGGGAATGCCGTGATGAGAGAGACATGGCTCTGAGAGAGACACAAGTCTGAGAGGGACAGCTCTGAGAGGGACACGGCTCCGAGAGGGACACGGCATTGAGAGGGGCACAGCTATGAGAGGGACAGCTCTGAGAGAGACATGACTCTGAGAGGGACACGGCTGTCAGAGGGACACGGCATTGAGAGGGGCAGCTCTGAGAAGGACACGGCTCTGAGAGGGACATGGCTCTGAGAGGGACACGGCTCTGCCCTGTTCTGTGCAGAGCAGGGCACAAGGGAGCAGAGCCCAGGGCTGGCAGTGCCCTCCCAGCATGGCACGTGCAGTTTCCCCCCCGCATTCCCTGCTCCCGTCGCTCCTTCCCGCAGACCCACGGCGGCTCCGTGAGCGCTGCCAGCTCACGCTCCCATGGAGCAGCCCCTTCCTAATCCCTTGTTTTGAGTCCTCTGCTGGGGGTGGGTTTTGTCTGATGAGTGGCACAAGGACCCAAAACAGTGCAAAGTAAAACAGCTCTATTGTATTTTTCTGGGCAAGCAGGCTGAAGGGCCGAGCCAACACGAGCACACGAGCTGCGGGATGCCTGTGCCACAGGACGTGAGGATAATCCAGAAGCTGCAGGGCCCTTTGCTGGGCACCCTCAGGGCTCCCAGCATGGATGCAGCATAAACCCAACGTGCCATCCACCAACAGGGCACAGCTGCCACTCCCAGGCCGCTGATAAACACTAGGGTACCTGAGAAGCTCAAAACTGTGGTGGGGAAACTCTCTTGCTCCAGCCAACCCAGCTCAGCAGGTCTGGTCAGCCCTGGCATGGCACTGGTGTGACCCTGACCTGTGGGCATCCCTGTGTGGTGCTGTCAGTTTGGGTCACTGCTTCAGGCCCTCTGCCATGCACTGGAGGTGCCAACCCATTCACAGACCAGCAGTTTTCCTTTAGTCCCCTGCGTGTTTGGACGCCCAAGGCCAGGCTGGACAGGGCTTGGACCAACCTGGGATAGTGGAAGGTATCCCTGCCCACAGCAGGGGTGGAACTGGAGGATCTTTAAGGTCCTTTCCAGCCCAAACCATTCCATGATTCCATAACCCTGCAGAGCCCACCACCCCACAGCCAGGCAGGGCTGGGATCCCCCCTCCCTGCAGCAACAGCAGCAGGAGGAAACCCAGCAGTGCCTCTGGATGGAAGTGACCTGGCATAATCCCCCTAAGCAGATGAATAAGCTCTTCCACTCATTGTCAAGCTCTGGATCAGGAAAGGTCGGGGATTTACTTGCAGTAGTTACATCCAGAAATACTATCTGATTAAATATCCAAAGTGCCTTTATTCATCCTTAAATTTAACTTTTAATGGGCATTGTAAAATCTTGGTTTCCCCTCTCTCAGAGCATCTGCTCTTTATCTCAGTCATTTACCAAATTATTTGGTTCAGCAATGGTCCGGATCAAAGGCGGATCTGGATCTGCTGCTGTCCAGATCACAGCTCCATGGCATCATCTGGGTTTGAAAAGCCCCCTAAAGTCATCAAATCCAACCATTCCCCCAGCCCTGCCAAGGCCACCACTGACCCACGTCCCCAAGAGCCACATGTCCATAAAACCCCTGCAGGGATGGGGACCCCCCCTGCCCTGGGCAGCTGTGCCAGGGCTGCACAGCCCTTTCAGGCAGGAAATTTTCCCTGACTTCCAATCTAAACTGTCCTTGCCTCCCTTTCTGAGGACAAGTGAAAGAGCCTCCCTTGAGGCTCCCCATCCTCAGGGAAGGGTGTGAGGCTCAGCTCCAGGCCACCACACGTGTCACAGGCTCCTCCTCCAGCAGCAGCACTCAGTGCCCAAGGAGATGCACTGTGCAGGCTGTAATCCACCCCAGAAACATTCTACATCAGCAAAGGTGACACATCACCTGTACAGCAGCTGCTGCCCACACAGCTCCACACTCATCTGACCTTCAAGCAGCATCACATCCCAAGTGCTACTGAATTGGTCTCATCCCATTCTATTTTTGCCTGGCAGATTATTTCTATTTAATCCATTAATTCCTTTCCTTTACGCTGATGTGACATATCAGAGCATCGGGAAGGGGGCAGGAGGGCTGAATCAGCTCTGGCAGCCTGGCTGCCTCCAGCTGTGTATCAGGGCAGTGCAAGGTCAAAGCAGATCCTCTGCCTCCCCAGCACACATTTCTGTGCCATGAAACCATCACTGGTTTGAATTCTTTCAAAGACATTTTGGAAACAAGAACCACAGAGGAAGGGGGAAATCGTGAAGCAGAGACCAGAGGAATGAGCTTTCAAGTCTTACCAGAAATGAGTTTTCAGGGCTCTAACTGCCAGTGAGTGCCAAGATTGGGAAAGGAAGATGGAGGGTCAGATTAGGTTAGAGAAATGCAAGAAGTTTTACACAATGAGGGTGGGCAGGCCCTGGCACAGGGTGCCCAGAGCAGCTGTGGCTGCCCCTGGATCCCTGGAAGTGTCCAGGGCCAGGCTGGACAGGGCTTGGAGCCCTGGGATAGTGGAAGGTGTCCCTGCCCATGGCAGGGAGGGGAAGAGAGGAGCTTTAAAGTCCTTCCAACCAAAATATTCTGGGATTCCATGACTGTGATTGCTGGGAAGGGCCAGGGCACCCAGACAAGGGCACAGCAGACAGGGCAGACAGGGGATGCAAGGTCTGTGAAGAGCTTGTGAAAATAAAGACAACTTTTGATGGGGTCCTGAAATAATGGGGAACCAAGTGGATGTGGAAGATGAAGAGGGAAATGGTGGGAGGGAAGGGAAAGGAGGAATTCTGTGCTGTTCCGTGCAATAATCACAAATGGCCTGGAGGATTTGTTTCCACAGAGCCCACAGTTAGCAAACTAGAGCATCTAAATTCCCCTGGCTCTCATGGTTCAGTGACACCACTCAGCCCCTCTGCTCGGCTTCCTCCCCCTCCACAGCAGATCAAGACAAATCACCCACAGGCCCACGGCCATCTGGCCACACAGCAGGACAGAAAACCCAAAAGCTCTGCAAAATTACAGTGTCCCAAAAGTGCCACCACAGCACTGTGAGGCACTTTCAGCCTCCATAAGTGTAGGCAGGAAGCAGAGGTATAGAGGCTCCCGGGGTCAGGAATTGCATCCGGACCCACTCAATCACCACACTCATTTCAAGTCCTTATAGGAAGCTCCTGTATCAAGGGCTGCTGGCAGAAAGCCAGGTGCTGAATCAATTCTAGAGTGGCTGGTGAGGCAGGCAGAGCTCTGAAACAGGGATTTAATGAGGCTGAAGCAGTCAGACCTCTGCCCACAGCAGTGGCAGCCCCAGCCCCAGCAGAGGTTCTGAAGCACCTTCAGCCGGGGGTCCCAACCCACTCCCAGAACCAGGAAGGACAGACAAGGAGCAGACAAGGAGCAGACAAGGAGGACCAGTCTCATTTGTAAGAGAGACCATCAGAATGGTCTCTTGAGCCAAAGCAGCAGGCACAGAGCTGGCAGAGCCAGGGCTGTGTGCAGGGAACATGGAGGGTGACAGCTCACAGCCGGGCAGGACGGAGCTGAGCCACCCCTGCACCTCGCAAACTCCTTTTGCCCCTCTGGAAAAAAGAGAGGAGCTGTTCTGGCAGAGTCCCCACCCCAGGGGCAGTGGCCATGCTGCCCTTCCCAGTGTGAGGCACAGCACTGAGCTCTGAGGATCACCCTGGAGGGACAGAGCCAGGTGACACGTGCAGGAAAAGATGGATGTACAGAGATGACCAAAGGGAAGGAGAAAGCACAGAGGAGAGAGCAGAGAGGGCGAAGAGACTGCTCTGTGCAAGGGCTGTGAGGAACATGAGCTGCAAATTACACCAATTATTGAGAGAAAAATGCTTCAGCTCCAGATGAAAATGCTGTGTCTGAGGCAGCACCAAAATGAACCAAGTACTGACCGTCAGCCCAGGCCAGGCCCTGCCTGACCCGTGGCTTTGAGGGAAGGGATCAGGGGCTGGAGAATTGCAGTTATGGCAAATCCAACCTACTGGGAAATGGCTCAATTAAGGGTTTTAAAACACAGGACATAAGAGGCAGGACCAGGTGCAACTGCTGCTCTAGGAAGAAAAACAAGTGCTTTCTTCACTCAAGGCTTTGATTGCCTGAACCACAATAAAACAGCTTTTTTATTTCTAAGGGCTCTTGTTGACAATCTTGACAAGGCAGGACCTCCTTACTCCTGTAAGTTCTGCCCCAATTCCCCTTTGGAAAGACACATCCACCCTGCACATTCTGGCTCAGAGAGGAGAGCTGGCTGGTCCCAGGTGTGACCTGAACCCTCTGCTGAGCTTCAGGAGCAGGTCCCGAGGCCACCAGACCCCTGCAGTGCCACTGGGATGGGGACACACCCTGAGGGGTGCAGGGAACTGCCTGGCACTGCTCTCCATGGCCCCAGGTCCCATCAGCAGGTTTCTGCCCCTGGCCCCTGCTGGGTGCCACGCTCAGCTCTCCCTGGGGCCACCCCGGGGTCCCCACGCTGAGCCCTGTCACCCCCCAGCCCCGGGGAGCCCAGCACAGCCCAGTGCCACCAGCATCCCCTGCTGACCCCTCCCACAGCTCGGCCACCTGCCCGGGGTCAGGCTGGAGAAGCAATACTCACTGCCTTCGCTCTGGTTGTCCTTGTTCGAGTTGTACACCTGGAAAACACAAGCAGAAAGCCTTATGAAGAGCCCGGCTCCAGCTGGGCTGGCACTGCTGGCACGGCTGGTGTCACCCCAGTGTCTGCTGCCAGGACCTCCCCCAGCAGCCAGGTCCCCAAACAGCACCCTGACCTCCTGCACACAAACGCTGGGCTGCCCCAGCTCTGGAGTTATGCTAAAATACTGACTAGGACAGCTCTTAAAATGAAAGAATGCAAACGGGATGGACCAGGTAAAACCAGAAATTACAGAGGTTTCTAAACAAAATGAAGGTGGGCTTGGACTAGATGGCCTCTAAAGGTCCCTTCCAGCCCAAACTATTCCATGATTATATGACTCCTCTCCTGAAAGACACACATAAAGGATATAAACTGAGAGCAAAGCAGGCAGTTCCCTCATGGGCCTTACAGAAACCTCTTGCAGGTGCAACTCGAGCACAGAGCAGGTATCACCCTCCTGAGCAAACGAGTCAGGCAAAGAGCAGGGCAGGAAAAGAGGTGTCATTAATTTAGAGAGGACAAGAATCCAGCAGGATGAGGCACTGAATGCATCCAGCACTGCTCACAGCAGAGCCACCACCAGGACTCCATCCCAAGCCTCTCCAGCCTTCAAATGGTGATGCTCCTCCTCCCACCCCCATCACCACCACAGCTTGGCTGCTGGAGATTAGAGTGACGATTCAGGATACAATAAAAAGGGAAAACGCTGGCAGAAGGTTTTAATCACGATGTGAGGGCAGTTTAAAAGCCCAGGATAATGCCAACAGCAGCTGTAAGCAGATCAGCCCTCAGACAGGTTGTATTTCTCCAGCTCAACAGAGTAAAATGGTTTACAATAATCCTGAAGTGCTCAGAGTCCCACCAGGAACACACACACACATCCCAGAGCTCCAGCAGCACCCTGGATGTGGCCGAGCGGGCACTGCCCACTGAACAGGACAAAAGGCTGGGGAAGCTGTTGGGAACAGGGCTGGGAGCCCCCTTCCAGAGGGAGCAGGGAGCTGCCTGCATCACATGCTGCCTCCCGAAATAGCCAGCGGGCAAGGCAGGCTTCCAAAGGCCATGTTGATAGCAACACTCAGGCAGCAACCGGACGGGAGAGGCTCCGGGCTGCGGGCAGGGCTCTGCCTCCACGGGATCCCAACCCCTGACAGCAACAGGGAGGGTCTGTGCTTCCCACGGGGTCGCTGCCGTGGGGATCTCCCCCAGGAGCTCCAGCATGAGGCCGGGAAGCTGCCTGTGGTGTTCCCAGAGGATCAGAGCCGGCAGCAGCCGGGCTCGGACGCTGCCGGCACAGCAGAGCTCACAGGGGTGCCCAGCAACCCCCACGGCACAGGGCACGGCACAGGGCATGGCACCAGCAGGGCACATAAACAGATTCCTTCCCTGGAGGTCACCCAAACACGGGCCATTCCTGCACTCTCCTGTTTTGGGCACCCGCCGGAGCACAGCAGGACACCTTGGACCAGCTCCACCACCCAGGACACGCTCAGGGAAGCACAAATCCAATGGAGCAGCTCAAAACTGGGGTTTGGGCAGGGACTGATCCCTCCAAGGAGCGCCTTCCCTCTCCCCCTCCCAGGACACCTGGCTACGTAACACAAGACCGAGCAGAGATGATTGTTTGCAGGAGAAAATCCATCAGCCACATCTGGCGAGCGGGGGATGATTCAGCAGCAAAACCAGCTGCAGTCAGCAAGCGAGTTTTCCTCTAGGAACAACGTTTATATCAAGACAATAAAATAAGTGGAAAGAGGGAAGGAAAACGCCCCGGGGCTCCCCCGACAGCGCTGCTGCCCTGCAGCCCCACCACGGAGTCAGTCAGCCTTCCCTGAGCAAGCTTTTCCCTCCAACTTCACTGCCTCTGCTGGGGGCTCACTGAAGGGACTGGGGGCTCACCCCTTACTCAAAGGTTGGGAGACACATGGCCCTTCCCTGGGATCACACAGAGCCCTTCCCTGGGGTCACACAGAGCCCTTCCCTGGGATCACACACAGCCCTTCCCCGGGATCACACAGAGCCCTTCCCCAGGATCACACAGAGCCCTTCCCTGGGGTCACACACAGCCCTTCCCTGGGATCACACAGAGCCCTTCCCTGGGATCACACACGGCCCTTCCCTGGGATCACACAGAGCCCTTCCCCAGGATCACACAGAGCCCTTCCCTGGGGTCACACACAGCCCTTCCCTGGGATCACACAGAGCCCTTCCCTGGGATCACACACNCCCGGGATCACACACGGCCCTTCCCTGGGATCACACACAGCCCTTCCCCGGGATCACACACGGCCCTTCCCCGGGATCACACACGGCCCTTCCCTGGGATCACACACAGCCCTCGTGCCCTGGGATCACACACGGCCCTCGTGCCCTGGCTCACCCCACACACACAGGGAACACCAAACACAGCAAAGGATCAGGTTTGGAGCAGCCCGGGATAGTGGGATGGGGGAATGGGGGGTGGAATGACAGCAGCTTTA
>VWZT01004651.1:70241-107977 GCA_013397055.1 Pachycephala philippinensis
TCCTCCTCCTCCTCTACACTCACTCACCACAACCTTACCTAAATGCTTACATTGTTCTTTGCCACAAGACACAGCCTAATCTGTGCCTCTCCTAAACCCGCAGCCCAGTACAGCCACCAGCAGCCAACACAGCTTTTACTCCTGACTCAGGTTCCAAGGAAGTTTCAGAACTGCTCTGGCCTCCACCATCTACATTTGCAAACCGCACCAGCAGAGGAGAAAATCCATAAGAAACTGATCTCGAGTATCTTAACAAAACCAAACACCACTGCTCCGTCATGGAGTTAGCAGTTTCTCCTGTTTCCAGCCTCTGTAACATGGAAGAAAACCCAAAGTCAACACGGGGGCTTTATCCAAATGAATAACAAGTGGTAAGAGTTAACGGCGTGATGAGAGCTGTCTGGAGACTGCTCTGACTGTGAGACACAGCGTAAATCTTCTCAAGTTGTGACAAATGTCTTGGCTAATGCAGCCACATTCTATGTTTAAATCTCACTAAGATGTAATTTGACATTTGGGTTTACTTTTTTCATTATAATTAAGAAACAAACTCCAGTCCGCGCTAATCTCCGCACAGCCTGAATTTGCACATGGAATTACCGTCCCCTCCGTGCCAATCCTTCCCCACACTCCACAGCCAAATCAAAGGAAAACCAGACATTCTTTCCAGTAGGGTTCTTTGGTTACAGAAACACACTCAAAGCATAGGATGGATATTTCTAGGAGTCCAAAGGTTAAATCCTCATCTCTTGCTCAAGGAAATCCCCATGGAGAAGGTAACAAGAAGGTAACACGCTGCACCCTGGTGTTGCAAGATAAGAACCCAAACAGAACAGCCCACAGCTCCATTTCTGATGGATGGAGGAGGATAGCTGAGGACAAGGAGCTGCCTCGTGTGCCAACACACACCACCTTCAGCAGCAAAGTGTCTCTTGGATCTGTTTCCACGCAGGCTGCATTCCCATCGCTCCCACTCCACACCTGGAAGGGCAGCGCAAGCCATTAGCAATTAAGTGCCACGAGGTATTGCATTAGTGCACAGCCACAGCCCCTGACGTGCTGGATGAGGCAGCTGCCCTCACCTCAGCTGATGGGCACGATAGGGGAGCACAGCAGCACGCAGGCAGCACCACAACCTGTGTGGTTTAGAAGGAGTTCTCATAACCGGATTCTGGAACAGGATAATCCAGGCAGTCCTGTCCTGGTTGCTCCACAGCACCTTTCACATGCACAGCGCTCTGCGAGCACCCAAAATCTCTGTCTGCACCTCTATAGGCTGGCTCTGCTCCTGTGCTGCATCCTGGTGACAGCAGCAGCTCAGCACACAGCTGGGTGACCCCCTTCCTGCAGCTCCCATCGCAGCTGACCAGCGCTGCCAGCCCTGCCACAGCAGAGGTGGGCACTGGGAGGCAGGTGGGCAGGCTGGAGGAGCACAAGACTCCACTCAGATTAGGAGCAACAATGCACATTTTGCGTCTGAAGAAATGGAAAATATTATCCTATCTCCAGGTGCCACCAGAAGCAAGGCAGCGGTTCGTGTAGGTGGGATCAAGGCAGCTGGCACCTGGACCTGGAGGGGGTTGTGCCACCAGAGCTGCCCCAGGGGTCAAGAGCCACAGGTGGAGGAGCAGGCTGGTTCTCACAAACAAGGGCCCCTTTTCAACAGACGATAGAAAAAGGGAGCAGAGGCTGTCACAGAACCAGAGAATCAAGGAAAGGTTTAAATTGGAAGGGACCTTAAAGCTTATCCAGCCCCACCCCCTGCCACAGGCAGGGACACCTTCCACTAAACCAGGTTGCTCCAAGCCCCGTCCAACGTGGATCTGGACCAGGGATGGGGCAGCAACAGTTTCTCTGGGCAGGTGTAAATTGAAACAAGAGAGGTTCAACCCTGGGGTCAGGAGGCCAGGGAAGCAGCTGGGCTGGAGCCCAGGCAGGCTGTGCCCTCTCCTCCCTCGAATGCTCTCAGCTCCTGACCAGTAACACCCTGAGCAGCCTGCTCTGAGCAGGAGGTCAGACCAGAAACCTCCTGAGCTCCCGTCCTACCTGAATTACCTGATGGATCTACGACTCCAGGCTGGGACCTGGCTGCAATCCACCACGCAATCCTTTCCCTGAAATGCAGGGCAGCACCTCCCACACACAGCCTCCCAATCTCCGAGCTGCTGCACGTTCCAAAGGCGAGCGCTTGACCGAGTCCAGCACGTGCTTTGCAGCGCTCACGGAACAGCCTCGAGTGTCCACGCCTCACCTGGCTTCAATGAACGCTTTTCCTGACAAACAAGAACCTTTCCATGGATTTGGGGGGGATCTGCTCAAACCAGGGCCAGTCTGTGGCAGCAGGCTGTGCTGGGATGGGACACCCTGCTCCCTGCACGGACTCTGCTCTGACTGCCAGAGCCCGGCCCCAGCCCAGAGCGCGGACACCCGCTCCAAAACCACACCAGCCCAGGCTGCTCTGGCTCTCCACACGGCTTCTTTTCATATCCCAAAAGGCTGCTGGTTGTATTCAGGCACGGAGGCCACAGACTGGCCTTGGCTGTTTGGTGGTGCTGTGAGTGCCACAGGAGAGTCACCAGGCTGAGCTGGGATGGGCCACACTGTGACCCCAGCATCCCCCAAGGGACCCGCTCAGAACCAGCCAACGCTTGTCAGGCTGGCAGCAAGGTTTGCAAATGCGTTCCAAAATAAAAACTAACAACAATGAGTTTTCTGCAAACCTCCAGAATCCCTTCCAGAGGTGAGGAAGCCTTTGGCACAGCAGGAGCAAACACGGGGAACGGGGGCCACACTCCTCCGCTCACACGAAACGTGCAATTCCCTACCAGACCCAGGAACAGCTGCCAAGGAGTCGCAGGACTCCAAAAGCCCTGGAAATCTACAGCGTATTTTCTTCCACTGCTCTTTTTGCCATGTTTTCCTTTCAGCACGGCAGAGCAGCATGTTTGTGCTGGCCAAGCCTACCCTCCTCCTCTCCACCGCACCTCCGAGCAATCCAGGCACAGGAGATACAGTATTACCTCAAATATTTAACCAAGGGATTAAAGGATTCTCTTGGCAGGAGGCAGGAGCTGCCCCACGGATACAGCTCCCGTGGGCTGGTGTGACAGCGGCTCGGCAGCGAGCAGCCAGCGCCCTGCCCGGGGCTGTGAGAGCTCGCCTGTTCCCTCTGCTTTTGGCCAAAATTGCTGCTCACCGGCTCCCGGCCGTCCATCGCCTCCATCCACAGCCGCCGGTCCTCCTCCGACAGCGCCTGCATGGTGATGACGCCGGGCCTGCCGAGAGAAAGGGGACGCCGTCAGTGAACTGCGGGACGGGAAGCAAAGGTGGCAGAGATGAATTTTCCATGAGAGAAGGGGGAAGGAGGACAAGCTCCTTCCTAGCCAAGCCCCAGCACAAGAAGGGCAAGAGCCATGGACATCCCTGTAGGTCCTGAGCAGGACCAGCAAGCGAGCAGAGCAGATCTCCAACAATCCACACACCTTTCTGGTGGTTTTGTGCAAGAGCTGGGTGCCAAATTCCTCCTCTGGCCCTCAGCCAGCCAGCTCACCTGCACTGCCTTAAGCACGTGCATGCAATGGCAGGAGAAGGCAAGGAAGGTAGCCAAGGAAGGTAGCCAAGGAAGGTAGCCAAGCGAGCAGGAGCCCCACACATCCCAGCCCCCCGTGTCTCACCACCACCCCAAGCACCGGCTTATGGAGGAGACCTTCTGCTGCGTGGAGCATTTCATCCCTGAGACGTCCGTGCCCTCATGGCTGTGCCAGTCCCCTGGCCCTGTCCAGCAGTGGCAGTGACACGATGCTGGCCCGTGTCCCTCTCCAGCAGCCTCACAGGGTGCCAGGGTGCCCCGGGGTGCTGGTCCTGCCCCCAGCACTGTCACACACTCAACAGCCCTGAGCTCCCTGTCAATTCAGCCTCCAACAACAGCCCCGTGACTGCTCATTTACTGTAATGAGCAGGGGAAAGGACAGGCCCAGGTGCTGCACACAGAGCACAGGAGCCAGGGGACAGCACTGGCACCACCCTCGCCCGAGGGCCAACGCCACCTCCACGCTCCTCAGTGGACGCTGTGTCCACGCCTGGACCACCCTCGCCATGCGAGGAGCCAAACCTCAATTACCGGCTCTGTTGAGCGTGACCAGCGAGGTGAGGATGGATTTGACAAGACAAAGCATTTGCACAGCCTCAGGTGTGGGGTGTGGGGGGACACAGAGGGTGGGAGCTGTGACCCCACACCAGCGGCTGGCATCTCACTGCACCACGATTTCCATCTCCACATCCCGGCTCACCCCGCAGCCTGGATCCCAACACACACAGCTGGCCAAGCCTGCACCTCCTCAGCCCTGCGCCTTTGGGCTGCCTCTGCAGCTCCCAAGGGTGGCCACATCCCCTCCCACCGCTGCTCCAGGGTCGGGCAGAGCCCCTGGGCTCAGTCAGACAGCGAGACCTGTCCGTGTGTCTGCTCTGGTGCTGCCGCTCCCTCCCGGCTGTTTCCAGACACACGGCAGAGCACAGCAGCGATTCCTGCCGGAGCACGGCAGCAATTCCCTGGCAACGGGGAGACCGGGGGCTGCTGGTGCTCTCCTGCTCTCAGACACGGAAACAGAGCAGCACAGAACCTCTGATGCTGCTCTGCCCACCCCTGGCAGAGCGGGGCTCTCTCAGGAACCCTGTCAGGAGCCCTGCTCCGGGCTGCCGGGCACACGGTGGGAAGGGGTTAAACTTCGGGAGCTGCCAACAGCCTGAGGAGTGCTCCACAGAGCACACAGGCTCTGCTCAGTACTCAGTCCTCAAAACCTGATAAAGCCTGGGAGAGGGGGGATTTCTAACTCCAACTCCCCAAGGGCGGTTCAGCAGGAAAACGTGAGCTGCACCAACACTCTGCAGATACCCTTTGGTCCTCGATAAGGGCCTGTAAGAAAAGTAAACTTTAGCAGGGGCTCTCGAGAGGTGGGTTTGGCCCATCTTCTGCTGCTTTGTGGCACGCACAGGCCAGGAGCTGAGGATTAACCCTAACTCCACCCCCCATCCACCCAGCCCAGCTCTCAGCACACACACGGCAGCTCAGCACTGTCCCACCAGGGGAAGCCGTGCCCAGGTCCAAAAACCAGACATAATGTGCTTGATCTCTGCTAATCCCATTGGTGAGTCAGTCAATACTCACCAGCTTAGTGGTTTGGAAGTTTACTCACTTCAGAGGGAAGAGGAAACCACTTAACCATCGCCCCATCTGAGAAGGAAAACGCTCCACATCCAGCAGCAAGCATGTTCAAAACACTGCACAAAGCTCCCTGTTGTGTAGGTACAAAGTGAGTCGAGAGCAGTCCCTCGTACCCGGGGAGCTGCAGTGGCCACTTAAGCCACGGCTTAGGTCTGAGTTTAAGCCAAGCTGCTGCTGAAGGCACAGATATCCTGGTCAGAAAGCCCTGGAAGGGCTCTAGCTCAGCTAGGGACACACAGGAAAGGAAATACTGGGATTTCTGTCTCTTTAACCAAGACATTAGAACAGAGAAACTCAAACCCTCCATTCATGGTGTGTTGGGCACTGGACTCCCAGCAGAGCACAGACCCAGAGTGGCAGTGCTGGTATCTGGAGTGCCAGGTTCCCTCAGCACAGGGCAAAGAGGTGATAACAGCAAATGTTTGTTCTGCCTCTGAGCAGATAACAACTCCTCGGGCTTCACTTCAAAGTCAAACTTCTTTAACAGCATGAGGGGAGGGGCTGTGAAACTGAATCAAACCCAATTTCCATTGCAAATAGCTCTGCATTTCCTCCCCCAGTGTTTATTTGCCAGGGCACCCATTGCATCACTTTCCTGAGCAGAACCATCTTCCTGGCTGTGATAAATTTAAAATGCACCCACACATTACGCCTCATTCATTATGGATGTGGCCCATGCCCACGGGGCTCCGTGTGCTCACAGCCAGGTCGGATGGCTGGCACTGGATCAGCTCCAGCCCTGCTGGAAACACTGCCTGCAAACAGCCCCATCCCCGAGCCTCCTCCAGGATCAGCCCCTGCTCCTCACCGGGGTTATCTCCATTATGCAGCCCTGGCAAAGACCCCGCTCTGATGTCCTTCCCCAAAAGATAAACAGAACGGATCTGTCCTTGTCCCCTCACCCAACAAATGACCCCGAACATTGGGGGTCATTTATACAGATAATTATTTATAAAGATAACATACAGTAAATACAGATTTTGCCGTGGGGCAGCTCCCACCTCCTCCCAGTGTGGGATACACCTGGACCCGTGTGGAGCCAGCCCACCCCAGCCATGACATGGGGACAGGAGGACACCCTCCTGGATCTGTCACCCAAGATGCACAAACCTGTGCCAAACGAGATCAATCACCTGCTGATTCACTGCTGGGTGCACCATCCCACATTTCCACCTGCGGGCACCAAACCCCTTTGCCTTTTTCTGGGACACAAGGAATAGAAAGGGACATTTTGGGATCAGAAGAAATCCATTTCTAAATGGAGTGAGTGTAAGAGGGTGAGACCAGAGCAGAACGTGGCAAACACTTAATAAGAAAGAATATTTTCAACGTGCTACAATCTAAAAATGGAAGATTTTTCCATATGAGACCACACAGGAAATTTGAATTTTCTCAATATCTCAGCTTTTGTGACAAATGGCCCGGCCTTAAGGAGCTGTGACTAAGGACGCTGAGAAAATGAGAAACTGCAATAGCTTTTCCTTCTTCCAGGAAAACAAACAAATAAGGAAAGCAATAGAAACAGATAAGAACTTCCAACTGCTGTAGCAGCTTATCACAACGAGACAATCTAAACCGCTGATGAAAACACACAAGAGTGCATTAATAACAGGGGCTGAGCAGTGCTGAGTGCACAGAGATGTTCCCAGCCCCAACCTGAGCAGAGCAGTGCAGCCCAGACAGGACCCCACGGCCACAGCCCAGGCACCAGCAGCCAGATGTGGCCCCAAAATGCTGATGAGCAAAGATGTTATTCAGGGGGAGCCTGACCCTGATGTCAGAAAGCCCCGGTGGGCACGCAGGGCTCAGAGCACCCAGCACAGCCACCAGCACCTCCCGCAGGGGCCGGGGCTCCCGGGGCCACCCCGGGGAAGGAGCCTCACCCCTCGCTGTGACACCCATCCTCACCCCCTGTGACAGCCCCGGGGCTTTGTTTTAAAGGTCGCTGGAAAGGCGACACCGGCAGAGGGGCAGGGACAGGGTGAACTGCTCCGAGAGGCACTGCTGGGCACCGGGACACGGGCAGAGGTGGCAGAGGTGTCCCACCTGGCACAGGGAGCAGGCAGCAGCTCCTGCCCCATCAGAGCCCTGCGTCTGTCCAGTGCATTCCCAGAGCAAGGCCAACAGCCCTCCCAGGGAAAACCATCTGCTCAGGGGAGCTCAGCAGGTGCCTGGCAGCTCCCCCACCCCCGTGCCAACCACCCAGCCACTGTGCCAATGCTTCCAGGAAGAATTTCTTCACAGAAAGGGTGGGCAGGCATTGGAACTGCCCAGGGAGGTTTGGAGTGCCCATCCCTGGAGGTGTCCAAGGAAGGGCTGGAGGTGGCACTCAGTGCTCTGGGCTGGGGACAAGGTGGTGATCAGGCACAGGTAGGACTCGGTGGTGTTGGGGGTCTTTTCCCACCTCAGTGACTCTGGGATTCTGGTTCTACGATCCCACTGTGCACCAGGTGTGGTGCCAGGCACCCTGGAGCACCAGGCAGAGTCCAGGGCAGTGGTGGGACCTGCAGAGCTCACTGCCCTCTGACCCATGAGAGGCCAAACCCTGCGTTTGAAAACCTCCTGCTCCCCTCAAAGCCAGCTGGCACTCAGCAGCACTTCGCTTCTGGCCCAGAGCAATGACCTACATTATCCTAAATGACACAGCCTTTGTCACCAGTCAGATGAGATACTCCTCCTCCCCAGGCTCATTTGGTAAGACGCTGGCTGCCAGCCCTGTTCACCTTGTTTACAAACCTGATTTAATGTGCACAGAACTACAAACAAGTTTAGTTAACGAAAAAAGAGCATTAACAGTAAAACACAGGATCCATCACAATGGGGATGGATTTCAGCCAGACACCATTCTGGGGTTAATTTTGCTGTAACAAAGCAATACAATACTTCCAACTTGCTACATTGAACAGCAGAACTATTTCCAAATGCCAAGGCCAGGCTGGATGGGGCTTGGAGCAACCTGGTCTAGTGGAAGGTGTCCCTGCCCATGGCAGGGGGCAGAATGAGATGAGCTTTAAGGTCCAACAGAAACTATTCTGGGACCCTGTGACAAGGAAGCGATGCTGTAATAACAGATCAGGCTCCAGATTTTCAGCTCGCTTGTGCTGAATCATCTTTACAGGAGAAAAACCCACTTTTTTTCCCACCTAAGAAGGAACAGCTCTTAGCTGGTGCTATTTAGGGCGCTATTGCTGAGCTCCCGCCCTGCAGCCCGTGCTGTCTGAGCTCCCAAAACGCAACGCTGCCAAAAGCCCATTTCTGAGCGATGGCAGCGCCGGGAAGCAGCGAGGCTGCCACCTCCAGGCTGTCCCCAGAGCTGTGACACAGCCCGAGCCCTGGCAGCCGGGCAAGGGGGAGGTGATGTCCAGCACACCCCGGCACTGACAGCAGGATCTGATGCCCTGACAGTGCCCAGCTCCACCCCAGGCAGAGGGAGACAGGCTGGGCACAGCACAGTCTCTTTCAGCCGTGACAAAAGCTCCTGTTTCCTCTTCCTCTTAAGTTTATCTTGGGAATAACCAATATTTTAGACATCTAATGACAAATTCTGCTACTAAGAGAATGCAGAGCTGCCTGTATATTGGGAAAAAACAGCCTTTTCCTTCAGGTGTGTCCTGCTCTTGGACAGAGGCAAATCCCTGCACACGAAAGGAGAAATTCCTCAGGTTTCCCCTTCCTGTGCTACTCCCCTGCCATGATTTACATGGAGCACGCAGATTTCTGGAGCAGCTCTTGATCCCATGCCTGGCAGGCTCCAAACATCAAGGGAAGCTTCAGCTGCCTCTGAACACGCTGAAGAAAATTATTGTGGCTCCATTCTCCTTCTCCCACTTTTAGTTTGATTTTCACATTATAAAAAAATATCCTCAGGGCACAGCAAAAAAAAAAATTTCCCGTGTCAGCAGAAATACTGCAGTTTTCTGGAGAAAAGCACAGCTCCAGAGAGTGGGAGGCAGCCCCAGGTTATCTCATCCCTCAGCCAGAGCTCCACCACCCCGACCCCTCCCTGCCACGGGCTGGCACCAAAACTCTGCTGAAACACAGGCTGGAGGGGGAGAGGCACCACGGGTCATTCCAGCAGTGTCCAACACGCAGATTTCCATGGACTTGGGCTTTTCTGAGACCTCCTGGGAATTCCTGCAGAGGGGAGGACAGCTGCACCACGGACAGGCACACAACTGGGAGAACACACTGAGTGCCTCTGGAGCAGGCTTTTTGAACCATGAGAACTTCCCACAGCGAGGGAGATCCAAGGCAGTGACCAATTCCTCTTGGAGCAGCAACGCCAGCCTGGCTTTCCTGTTTATGTGTGCAAGCCATGCCTGATGCTGATATGGCAACAGCTCTCACTGCTGGGTGCCACAGACTGAATCCACACGCACCCCTGGGCCAGCTGCTGTGAGATAAGTCACAGCAGAAGTGTTTTCCTTCTTCGGGAAAAAGGAGTGAAAGTGCCTGGAGGCACGAGCCAGAGGTCCATTATCACCCATCCACATGAACCAGCACCAGCCATTCCAGCAGGAAAGCTGACACTATTCCAACAGGTACCCAGTGCTGGGAAGAGGCAGCAGAGCCCTGCCCAACACCCACAGAGCACCTTCTCCAGCCTGGTGGCTGCTCACCTTGTGTGGCCAGAGGCTGCAGAAGTGCTAAAACACCCTTAAAGTCAGAGAAAATTGAGTCAGAGAGACTTGTAAACCAAAGCACCGACTCAGTACATGGGGAGCACCTGGCTGCGAGAGGTGTGATTCCATGGACTAATGCTTTCCACTCACGGAGCGTGTGACTGAAGCAGAGAAACAGGGAAACTGCACAGGAACTGTCCCAAAGCCAAGGCAGGAGCACAGCCCTTCCCCAAACACAGTCACCACAGCCCCAGGAGCTTCCTGTCAGCACTCACCGATCCACAGCCTCCACATCAAAGCAGAACCTCTTCTCAATGGAGTCTGTTTTCCGCCGTGTGCAGGATTTCAGGGTGACAGCTTCATCTTCGCCCTGAGGAGAGGCAAAATCACAGCTGAGGCCGAGAACGACCAACAGCCACAGGCCTGGCCCCAGCACCCACTGCCGGCAATGAACGGGTTCAAACCTGGGGGGATCTGGCAACACCACCCTGCTAAAATATCTGTTCATACCTTTGCCACGAGGACTTGTCTTTTCACCCTTGTTTAGGCCAAAACTTTCCAGGAGGAGCCTTCCCTTCAGGATGCCCACGATTCAATCTGTGCATTAAGCACCACACAACCCATTTTTCATGAGTGCTGGACCACAACTTTTGGGCAAAGTCAGCTTTGTTTTGCATTGCTGAACACCACTCCACAGACCTGCTGGCAGCTTGCACTCCACGCTGCGTTTTTGGCAGCATTCTGCACACGAGGACTCTTAACAGGAGCAAACACGTCTTAAAATGTTTATTATATAACAAAGCAATGACAAAACCATTCTCCCATCCGGAGAATGCCTCTCTGCATCCAAGCTGTACTGGATTTCCACAGGGCTGAGCAGAGATCCAGCAGGATCTGTGAGCACTGCTGTCCTCTGCTGGAGGAAATCCTGCCTCAGCCCCTGCCAGCACAGACACTTCTGCAACTGTGAAATTCCACTGATGACTTAAGAGAAAATGAATTCTGAAGGAGTTCCTGGAGACAGACACTTTTCTGGGCTCTCTGTGCTGTTCCTGATGACACCTTGGCTGACCACCCTGTTCCCTGACATCACCATTTTTCCAGGAAACATATTTAGAACCACTTAAATTGGAAAAGACCTCTAAGATCACAGAGTCCAAAAGCTCGCCAGAACAGCCAAGCCCACCACTAATCCATGTCCTCACGTGCCACAACTACACGTCCATTAAACCCCTCCAGGGAGGGTGACTCCCTGGTTCTTATCCATAAACTCCTCCCCACTGCCACCCTCATTCAGCTCCAGACAACCAGAACGCTCCCTAACACACAATCCTGGCCATCCCACCGTGTCCCCGTGATGGCAGCAGTTTTCCTGCTGCACGGTGGCTTCCAGCCCCTCCTGCTTGTTGCCCTTGTTGCAGGGACTGCTGTAGATGCTCTTCTGTTGGGTCTCTGAGCCTGCTGTGTTTTGGGGGAGAAGCCCCAGTTCCTACCTGGCTGTTCTCATGGGCTTCCGTGGTTCCTAACTCACCAATAACCCTCGTGTCCCAGACAAGGGGCGAGCACAGACCCAGTGAGACAGACCTGAGAGCTCCCTGCAGGGCTTCTCCCTGGGGTTTGGCAGTGGCCACCTGCCCCTGGTGCTCCCCAGCCCGGCCCACTGCTGGCACAAGGCTGTTCCCACTCTGCCCAGCTCCCTGTCCTGAATTCCCTGCTCCAAACCCACCACTACCCAGCTCTGGCACAGCCCAGGGTCACGAGGGGCTGATACCACCACGAGTGATGGGTCTCCTCGTGCAGCACCTTGGCACCTGCCCCCGCCAGACCCCAGAATTCCCAGCAGTGCAGCCCCAAGCCCCCAGCTGCTCCATGCTCAGATCTCCATGGTGGTCACCACTGACAGGCCCTGGAGCCCGGCCACAGCTGCCCCAGCACAGGCACAGTTTCATGCCAGGGTGGTGCAAGCACAGCCCTGGAGAGGGGCCCCAGCACAGCCCTGGAGAGGGGCTCAGGATGCTGCCAGCAGCTCCCACACTCCTGGGTGCTGGGAGAGCCCTGAAAAGGGAAGGGACAGATGAAACACAGCACAGCCACTGATGATTACAGGGCTGGGACACGTTAATGCTGAGCTATAATGAAGATGCTCCAAGGCAAGAGGAAATTAATTTTAGAAGCTTCCCTGCCCACAGCCGGCTCCCCGTGCCAGCAGGAAGCTGTGTGGGAGCCTGTCCAGCTGCCCCAGGCACTCCCCAGCAAGGGGATTGTGTTTGCAAACCGTCCCAGCTGGGAGCACTGCAGGGATCTATTGTTCCTGCTGCACAGAGGAGCAGAGCCAGGCCTGGACACAGCCCTGGGAGCACTGGGGACACAGCCCTGGGAGCACTGGGGACACAGCCCTGGACACAGCCCTGGGAGCACTGGGGACACAGCCCTGGGAGCACTGGGGACACAGCCTGGGCTGGCTCCCCACACCCACTGCTCCCCCTGCTCCTCACACCCCCTCGGGGCCAAAGGGAGCTCCAGGCTCTCCTGCGGCTCTGTCCAAAACAAAACAACTTCATTGGCCAAGTCACAGGATCATCAGTGACCCACAGAATGGTTTGGGTGGAAAGGGCACTTAGAGCTCATCTTACTCCACTCTCTGCCGAGGGCAAGGACACTTCCACCCGACCAGGCTGCTCCAAACTCTGTCCAACCTGGCCTTGGACAAGTCACAGGCATTGGGGAAGGAGCAAAATAACAAACAGGTTCTCTTGTCCATGCCTTGGAGCAGGAATGAGGGACTGGGGAGCAGGCACCCATGGAGCTGGAGCATGGTGGGTGCATGTGGCTGGCAAAGATCTGTGGGCTCTGGGGGTTTCCTGTCTTTTCTTTCTCAAACCAGGTGCCAAGTTCATTCCCCGTGAGGCAGCCGCTGAGCCTGGAATGAATGTCACCCACTTCACTGCATTTGTGTCACCTTGCCAAGAAGGTGACACAGTTTGAGCCCCGGGGAGCCTGCAGCCAGCAGTGCCACGTGCTCCCCAGCAGGGCACAGAGCTGCTCCTGCCGGCACTCACCCCTTTTCCTCCCGACTTCTGGTCAAAGGGCACCATGGTGATGCGCTTGGATTCCCTCTGGTAGGTGCAGTAATGCTTCACCCAGGAGGTGCCAAAGTGACCTGCAGAGCAAACACAGGGTTCGTGCCCAGCCCAGCTCCAGTGCCCTCACGTCAGAGCCCGCTGTGTGTTACCACCACCGCACGTGCCAGACTCCTGCACCTGAAAGGCTTTCATGGGGCACTGGCAGTGATTCTCCCTGACATTCCCACCCAACACCCCACTCACTGGGCCCACCCTGTCTTCCAGGGGTTCTGCACCTGCTGAATCAGCCTTTGTGCCCCTGTCCTGACCAACCCCTCCCCAGGCTCCCCCCCCGACACCTACGCTTCTCCTGCACGTAGAGATACCCCTCCATCGTGTAGGGGCTGATGTTCTTGTGCTCGTGAGGATTCTCCTTCATCTTCTTCATCAAAGCTTCCACCTCTGACCTTGTTCCTTCAAAGCGGTTTCTTGTCTGCAAATTAAAACAGGAATGTCTCCTCCAGTGCAGGGACCCGTGCCTGGCTCTGCAGCACGTGGGGTGGGGCTGGGTGGGAAACGGGGCTGGGGAGCCCAGGGGCAGCCACAGGGCAGGTTTGCTTCCAGGGCCTGGATTTAAGCTAAAGGAACAATATTACAATGATTGGCAATGCCTTCCAGTGCTTTAAGGGGGCTTACAAAAACAGGGAGGGTCATTTTTTACATGGGTAGATAGTGATAGGACCAGGGGGATGGATTTAAACTAGAAGAGGAGAGATTTAGATTGGATATTGGGAAGAAATTCTTCCCTGTGAGGGTGGGGAGGCCCTGGCACAGGGGGCCCAGAGAAGCTGTGGCTGCCCCTGGATCCCTGGAAGTGTCCAAGGCCAGGCTGGATGGNAGAGCTCATCTTACTCCACTCTCTGCCGAGGGCAAGGACACTTCCCCCCGACCAGGCTGCTCCAAACTCTGTCCAACCTGGCCTTGGACAAGTCACAGGCATTGGGGAAGGAGCAAAATAACAAACAGGTTCTCTTGTCCATGCCTTGGAGCAGGAACGAGGGACTGGGGAGCAGGCACCCATGGAGCTGGAGCATGGTGGGTGCATGTGGCTGGCAAAGATCTGTGGGCTCTGGGGGTTTCCTGTCTTTTCTTTCTCAAACCAGGTGCCAAGTTCATTCCCCGTGAGGCAGCCACTGAGCCTGGAATGAATGTCACCCACTTCACTGCATTTGTGTCACCTTGCCGAGAAGGTGACACAGTTTGAGCCCCGGGGAGCCTGCAGCCAGCAGTGCCACGTGCTCCCCAGCAGGGCACAGAGCTGCTCCTGCCGGCACTCACCCCTTTTCCTCCCGACTTCTGGTCAAAGGGCACCATGGTGATGCGCTTGGATTCCCTCTGGTAGGTGCAGTAATGCTTCACCCAGGAGGTGCCAAAGTGACCTGCAGAGCAAACACAGGGTTCGTGCCCAGCCCAGCTCCAGTGCCCTCACGTCAGAGCCCGCTGTGTGTTACCACCACCGCACGTGCCAGACTCCTGCACCTGAAAGGCTTTCATGGGGCACTGGCAGTGATTCTCCCTGACATTCCCACCCAACACCCCACTCACTGGGCCCACCCTGTCTTCCAGGGGTTCTGCACCTGCTGAATCAGCCTTTGTGCCCCTGTCCTGACCAACCCCTCCCCAGGCTCCCCCCCCGACACCTACGCTTCTCCTGCACGTAGAGATACCCCTCCATCGTGTAGGGGCTGATGTTCTTGTGCTCGTGAGGATTCTCCTTCATCTTCTTCATCAAAGCTTCCACCTCTGACCTTGTTCCTTCAAAGCGGTTTCTCGTCTGCAAATTAAAACAAGAATGTCTCCTCCAGTGCAGGGACCCGTGCCTGGCTCTGCAGCACGTGGGGTGGGGCTGGGTGGGGAACAGGGCTGGGGAGCCCAGGGGCAGCCACAGGGCAGGTTTGCTTCCAGGGCCTGGATTTAAGCTAAAGGAACAATANGCTGGACAGGGCTTGGAGCAGCCTGGGATAGCCTGGGAAGTAGAAAGTGGGAAGGGTCCCTGTCCTTGGCAGGGGGTGGAATGACATGCTCTTTAGGGTCCCTTCCAACCCAAAGCATCCTGTGATTCTGTGACTAAAATACACCAGAAGGTGAGTTGGCTCTGCCAGACACTGACAGGGACACCCCAGGCACGGGGACACCCCGGGCACAGGGACACCCCGGGCACGGGGACACCCCGGGCACGGGGACAGCCCAGGCACGGGGACAGCCCAGGCACGGGGACACCCCGGGCACGGGGACACCCAAGGCACGGGGACAGCCCGGGCACGGGGACAGCCCGGGCACACTCACGTTCTGGATGCTGATTGTCAGCTCTGTCTTGAAATCGCTGAAGTCCTTGGCGAGCTCGTAGCCGTGGTGGTAGAAGGTGAAGAGCCCCTGCAGAAAGGCCAGCAGCTGCATGGGCAAAAAGCAAATGGAGACGGTCAGCAGAGAGCCAGAGCTGCTCCCAGAGCCACTGCTGCCGAGGGGAAGGGGCTCCACAGCCCCCCAGGGTGGAGGGGCTCCCTGTGGCCCTGAGGAGACCCCCTGTTTCACCACACCACCCCCAGTTCTGTGCAGGCTGAGGCGGATTGAGAGCTCACTTACAGGTTCCACAAACTCAAACATCTTCCTCTCCTGGACCTCCTGCACCTTGAAGACATATTCCAGGGAGACCTCGTAGAAGTGCTGCCGAACCAGGTCCACCTGGCTGTCTGCCTGCAGGGGTTGGAGAGCAAACAGAGCTCAGGACTGACCAGAGCACACCTGGCTCTGATGGGAACACCCCCACCAGAGCAAACCCAGCCCCAGCTGCACAGATGGCACAGCAGTAAACATAAACCCGATCCACACGAGCACGCTCTTCCTTCGGCTGGGAAGAATGGGTTTGGTGACTCATGTTCTCACCTCCCCAACAGCTGGGTACAGAACACGCAGCAGAGGCGAGAAAAATGGGAATCACTATGAACTTGACAAGAAAAGGCGACTCTCCCCGCTCTGGAAAGCACTCCTCCTTGCCAGGGATGCCACATCCACGTTTCACAGCTCCCCCCTGAATCCTCTTTCAAAGGCATCCCCTCCCTCGGTGGGTCTGAGCCGCACAAACCCTGTACACTTCCCAGTGGCACTGGGAACAGGAACCGGCACTGGACCGGGAGCTGCTTCCAGCGGGCTCCAGGCTCCTCCTGCCCCCCGGCACCGGCCCGAAACAGCGTCCGGAGATGCCACCAGGTGCCACCAGATGGCACCAGCAGCCAGCGCTGCCCCAGCGCACCTGCACAGCGTCAGCATCCCCAGCACATCCCCAGCACATCCTGAACACATCCCGCACAGAATCCTGCACAGAATCCTGCACAGGATCCAGTGCTGCATCCCAAACTGCATCCTGCACACATACCCAACACATCCTGAACACATCCCGCACAGAATCCTGCACAGAATCCTGCACAGAATCCTGCACAGAATCCAGTGCTGCATCCCAAACTGCATCCTGCACATAATCCCACACTGCACCCCACACTGCATCCCACCTGCATCCCAAATGGCATCTCCAGGCAGCCCCCCAGGGCCGTGCTCTGGCTGGGGCACAGGATCACCCCTCTATCAGCCACCCCGACAGCACGAGTGGGTCCTTCCCTCCACAGCCAGAATTCCTTCCACTCCCATGGCCCACATCAGTGCCTCCAACACAAACCAAACCAAGGGCTCAGAGGCACCTTTAAAGCCACCATTCCCTGGGACACCGGGATGCTCCACACGGGAAGTTATTTACAAATCCCAAGGACAAGGCTGGCTTGCAGCCCTGATTCTGAGCCCTCCTCAGCCCTGATTTTCTGGAAGATGAGTACCTGTGCCACAGGTATTTCTGCTCCCAAGTCCCCAGCTCTGCTGGGCACTGCCCCACCACCTGGGTACAGCAGCCCCGTGCCCACCAGTGCCCCCAGTTAGGGACCAGCAGCACACCAGCACCACGCCCAAACGCAAGGACACATCCTGCAGGACCAACCCAGCTCTGGGCCAGCACAGGGAATTCCAGACTTGAAAGAAGTGACTGAAAACTCAGCATCCCCATCCCGTAGGAGCATTTGTCACCACAGCTAACCACGCCCTGAGTCACTGATGGCTTTTAAAGAGTTGAAGGCACTAAGCCTGATCCCTCCTCCCCTGGAGCACAAAGCAGAGCAGCCACTTGCAGAGAAGGAGACCAGACATCCATGATTTGTGCTGCCACACGGGAAGCCTGCAGCAGAACCAGTTCCTTTCTGTTACACTCTTTAATTATAAACACTCTCTCCTTTTTGATTGCTATCCATTTCGGGATCTCTCTGATTTACTCACCAAAACAGCTCCGTCTCCTTTCATTACAGGAAAAGGGGAAAACCCAGCACCCACAGCCAGAGTGAGGGAAAAAATGAGTTTACAGCCAGGAGAACCATTGTTATCAGCTGTGTGAGGCATTCAAAAAGCTCTCCACAGTCTCAGCCAGACATGGAAACTCAGAAGTTGCTCTCACCTCCTGAAGCTGGGACTCTTTCTTCTTGGAAGACAAGTTCAAGTGCTTTTCTAGGACACCACAGTATTTCTCAGTCTCCTTGTCATATTTCTTTTTGGCATCCTACAAAACAGAACAGGGAGTGTGACACTGAACACAGCGGCCCCGGAGCAGCTGTGACAGCACCCCTATGGCACCAGGATGGATGGTGGGGGTCCCAGGGGGAGCTAACAGGAGACAGGACCTGGGGCAGCAGGTGAGGTGAGGCTGCTTTTATCTGCCAGCATCAGGCAGCTGCTGGAAAGCAGCTCATCCTGCCAAAACCCAAGGCTTGAGGGAACCCCTCCTCTATTCCTGGGGCCCAGTGCTTGGTAGAACATCCAGATCCAGCTCCAAAAACAACAGAGGGAGGAAAGTGCTTTTGAACCAGAACATCATCACAACTCCACATCCCACCCCTGCCACCCCTTGCAAGAGCTTCTCCTGTGCCACGTGGGACCATGACACAGTCACTCTGCCGTTTGTGGCAGGAGCATTAAGGATGTCAGCTTCCCTTTCCTTTGCACCTCTCGTCCCAGCCTGGCCACCCCGGCGTGCCAGGACCAAATCCATGCTGGCTCCTGCTCACACCCAGGTCCCTTCTGGAGGGCTCCTCTCTCCCTGTGTTTGTTTCAGCTGCACGAGGCCGGGCTGGGCGCTGCTGCCATGCGAACGCGGCCCCCGGCGCTGGCATGAGCTGCTTGCAGGCAGCAGCAGGTTGTTATAACAACAGGGGAGCCACAGACAGTGGTTTTCATTTCAGAACAAAGGCAGGAAAGCAAGAGGGGGGGCCGGGCTGTCTCACAGCCGCCCTCAGCCACACCGGCGCTTCCCCGTCCTGCCAGGAGCCTCCGAGTTCCCGTGCAGCCCCCAGCGATGCTTTGGGGCAGGGAGCGCAGGCTGGGGGACTCAGGCACATGGGAACCCCTCTGAGAAAATCCTAATTCTTCCTTGGATTAAGGAAAAAAGTTCACTTCAGCTGGCATGCAGTTTTTTGCCCTTGGCATGGTGGTTGTGTGTGAACTCGGAACGCTGAGGCACTTCCCAGGAGCTGGATCATCCCCATGTCCACCCCACAGCAGCACACCACCCACCTCTGCCCATGCCCGAGCCCATGCTGCAGTGTGCCAGCTCCTGGCCAGCTCCAGGGGACCGTGGCTGGGTTACCTTGGCAGCCCCGATCTGCTCCTTGCGGAACTTCTCCAGCGGC
Organism: Pachycephala philippinensis; assembly: GCA_013397055.1. NCBI lineage: Eukaryota > Metazoa > Chordata > Aves > Passeriformes > Pachycephala > Pachycephala philippinensis. Next base: position 88,924 of record VWZT01004651.1, read on the forward strand.
GTGATCAGCACCTCGCTGGCGTTCTCGATCTGGGGGAACGACAGGCACAGCTCACCTGGGCTGCTCCACAGCCTCTCCAGGGAAATAAACCCTCCCGCAGCCCCCAGACACCCACAGGCCTCACCCCTGTCTCTGCAAAGCTGTCACCCCCCAGCACCAGCACCAGCCCCTCTCCAGCAGCAAGGCTCCATTCCTGATGCTTTCCAAGTGTTTCCCCACCAAGCCCCCCCTCTCCTCCCTCTGCCCTCCCCTGCAGCTCCACCCCAGGCCAGGGAAGGAGCTCTGGGGCTGGCAGCCACTGCCACCACGGTGCCCGGGGTGCCACCAGCCCTGCTCCCAGGACAGGCGGGGCCGTACCATGCGCATCCGCTCGTCCTCCAGGTTCCGCAGCACCGTGGCAAACTCCTGCAGGGACTTGGCTGGAAGGGACACAGTCAGCTTTTAACATTCCATTTGTAAAGAAAGAAACTGGACAGAGGGGTTTTGTCTGTCTGTGTTTTGGCCGGGGGGGGTGGGTTTTTCTATTATCTTTGCTCTCTCTCTAGAAAGGTTCTCTGCTACAGAAGCAGCTGGCAGCAGAGCATCCCCAGGACCAGGCTTCCTCCTCCAGAGAGCAACATCCTCAGCTCAACCCTGCCCCACCCAGTCAGTCATCAACCAGCCCCACAGGGCAGCACTGGGCTCCAGCCATGCCCAGCACACGAGGGGCAGCTCCCCAGAACGGGCACGGCACCAGGGAGACCTGGGTGAGGAGCTGTTTCTGCTGAGAGACTGGGCACAAATAAACAAGCAAAGGTAAATCAGGGATAAAGCTCCTTTGCTCTCCGGGCTCCAGACAGTGTGCACAATAAGCTCTAGAAGTTCAGCTGGGGCAGGAGCAGGGTGAGAGAGGGAAGAGGCTGAAGCTGCTGCCCTGTGCCAGGAGAAGCTCCGTGGCAGAGCCAGGCTCAGTTCAGGGAGCGTTGCCAGGCTCGGCTCTGCTGATTCCCTCCAGGATCCTGTGCTCCGGCAGCAAGGCTGCTGCTCCTCTGCTTCAGAGCACAGCCCCTTGCAGTGCACCCAGCCACAGGCACCTCCCGATTCTCCTCTCCAAGCTCTGGGATCCAGATAGCTGAGGTGGCTTCACACATGGGAAATCTTCTCCCTTTCCCATCTGGCAGGGACAGACTTAGGCCAAGAAGCAACAATTCCCCTGATTCCCTGGGGAAGGCTTTGCTGATGCTGAACCAGGAGGAATGTGCCGTTTCCAGAGAGCACCCAGACACATTCCTGGCCCCTTGGTGTCCTCGTGGGTGTTTCCCTGCCGTGCCCTGCTCGGGGCTCTGGGCTGTAGCTCTGGGAGCACCAGGACTCACCTATGCAGATCTCGTCATCCGTCTCGGCGTCGCCGATGCAGCGGAATTTAAACTCATTGAGGGAATCCGCGAACTTGCGCTTGGCAGCCGACAGGTCTGGGAGGGCAGGAGCAGGGAAAACAGGGATGTTACTGATGGGAAACACCCCAACAGCAGGATGCAGGCAGACACACGATCCCAGCCAGGAAATACCCACGGAGGGACCCCTGCGAGGGACTCCGGGCACCAGAGAAGCCCCAGAGCGCTGCCCTTCTGCACCCACCCCGGGGACTGGGCTCTGTGGGGTCCCCGTCAGCACCCCCCAAGACACCCTACAGGAGGTGAAACCTCAAAATTCCAAAAGAGCCACCCCAGAGCTCAGACCTAGAGCCACAGGGCACACAGAGACACTGCCCCCCAAGAGCTGCACCTCTGCCACGCTCCTGTCCCGCTGAGGGAAGGCAGTAGCACAGAGGTTTATCACTTCCCGAGCTGCAGATTCTCTCCGAGATCTGGATCCTATGAAGTCCTTACTGGCAGTGACCTGAGTGGATCCAGGGCTGCTTTTCAAACCAGCCCCGTTAGCCTGGCACACGCAGAGGGTCCCGGGCACTGCGAGGCCACCGGCCCCAAAGGCACTGCCGGTGTGAGGAGCACAGTGCTCACTCCCCCGTGCATTTCTTCACTCAAAGCCCAAAATTCCCTCGTTTTTTCCCCTTTCCAAGCACCGGTGGAAAATGTGTGTGCACGCAAAGGCCATTTCCTCCTCTCAGACACCAACAGCCAAGAGATAACCACTCCAGAGTCCAAGTGTTTTGCTTTCCCCATGGAATAAGGGAGTTGGCAACTTTCTCCACGCATTAAAGCTGTTTTCCCAGTATCGCTGCTGACAGCCCTGGGGTTAATCCTGCCCAGCTCAGTCCCGGCTGCCTCCACACAACTGCTTCCTAAGGCAGCAGGAAATCACCCAGCCAAGGCAGGCAGGGAGAGGGAAATCCCCGCGAGCTTTCCCAGTGGAAAAGTACAGAGGGGGCTTCTCCAAGGAGAAGGTTCACACGTAACAGGATTTGCACTTTGCTCCCTGGAGGATGGAACAAGCATGGCTTTTACACCCTTCCCGTGCCTGGAGCTGCCAGGAGTCTCCACTGGCACCTACAGAAGCAAGACACACGTTTTTTGGGGAGACTTCCCGGGTGCTCCTGGGCAGGGTTGAGCAGAGGGACTCAGGAGAGTGGGAGGGTTGGTTCCAGCTCAGCACCAGGCTGAGTGAAGGGCACTGGGACAGCCCTCCCTGCTCCCTTCCACATGCCCGTGCTGGTGCCAGCAGCAGAGCAGCCTCCTTCCCTCACCAGAGCTTGCTGGAGCAGCCCCAGGGCTCGGGGACACTCAGCCTGTCCCTCCTGCCTCCCCTGGAACAACCACCAGGATGACATTCATGATTCCAGGAGCCATTTCCTCTCCCCCAGCCCCTGCTGACCCCCAGCCCTTGGCCACATTCCATGTGCCACATCCCCACCTGAACCAGGCCTGATGTGCCACCCCCCGTGCCCACCACCCCAGAGCTGGAGGCTGCTGCAGCACAGGGATGAACACCCAGAGGAGCTGAGCTCCCCAGCCCGGGCAGGGTCACCCTCTCCAGGGCCATCCCTCCCACTGCCAGTGAGGAGCAGCTCTGGGACCAGGCACGAGCCAGAGCAAAGCCTCTGGAGCCAGCAGCACCGACAGCAATGGCCCACAGTGCTTATAAATAGGCAAGGGAGAGGGAGATAACTCCTGCAGTGACAGCGATAAAGGATAAAATTAGCAACAGGATCAGCCAGAAAAGGAGAGAGGGACACCCATGCCCACCCTGTGGGGCCTCATCGTCCTCCCTGGGCCACTGTCAGACCCACCCACACCTCAGCATCCCCTTTTCCTAAAAGCTGGAACCTCTCAACTACGTTTTGGGACAATATCCCTGCAGTGGCAGCAGGAAGGCACAGGGAGAGCAGGGCAGCCCCTTGACGAGCCTCAGCTCCTGAGGGTTCTTCTTTCCCAGGGCTGTGAACAAGCAAACCCAAACTCCTACAAAGGCTCAACAGAGTCTGCTGCTCCCTCTCACACACGAGCAAACCCACCCGGACACTGCACAGGAGTCACACCAGGGCTGCACCAAGCGCCTGCAAGTTTTCCTTCCCAGTTCTCTGCTGGCTTCATCAGTCAACCACAGCATCAGGGAAAACCTCCACAAGAAGCCTGAAAAATCCTTCTGCCTGAGCAACACAACCAGCTCAGGTTGCAGTTCTCCTCCTCCTCCTCCTCATCACCTCCCACGGCCCCCTTCTCCCACCTGGGCTGGTGGGGATGGGACAATCCCTTCGGGAAAGTCCACTTGACAGAAAACCAGCACACACAAGTCCACCTGCACAGCCACAGCAACCAAGGATCTAAATAAAGTGTCCTTTTAAACGTGGTGCATCCTCCCCACCCACTGCATCCTCGAGATCCAGCACAGGCACAGCAGGAAGGGGGAGGGCTCCCAGCAGGACAGAGGGCAGCAGCCTTGGATAACCCCTCTGCCTGTCCCTCCCTCACACCCAGCCCAGGGGTCACCCCACTTTCCTGCTCCCTCTGCAGCCAGGGAGCTGGGCATTGCTGGCTAAATTCCATCCCAGCCACACACCTCCAGCTCCAGGGCTCCCTCCAAACCTTCTCCAGCCCCCAGGAATCCTGCAAGGGACCAGCAGCAAGGGAGCACCTCCCTGTGTCCCTCCTCCTCCTCCTCCACTATGGAGAGTTCAGTCTTTCTGGGAAGTGGTTGCTTTTTACGTAAAAAGCCTCTTCCAGAGGAATTTGGAACTATTGAAAAAGGCCATTTACAGAAGGAAGTGTCATGATTTCCCAACCTCCACCACAAATGCAGCACCCCGGGCACTATGGGGTGACCCCATTCCAGCCAGGTCCGCAGTCAGCACCCCAGAAACAATGGGCAGGACACTGAGGGGAACCACAGCACAGCAAAATGAGATGTCAGGAAGACAAATGTTCTCCCCTGCCTGGCCCTGCTGCCTGGTCCCGTGTTGGAAAGACCAGGTCAGCCAGGGAAAAGGGAAACTGCTGGCTCAGAGGTGGGGGCTCTCCCCAGAGCTGACCCTGCAGCCAGTTTGCTACATAAGCTGGAAAAAGCAAAAAGCTCTGGCTCAGCTGGACCCGGGGCAAGGGCAGAAGCAGCAGGATCAGGATGGGTGGTTCAGGATGAAGACAAACCTGCTGCTGGGTCTGGCCATGAAGGGTTAATGCTGCTGCAAAGTGGGAGCAGAGGATGCTGCTGCAAGGCAAGCTCTGGGCTCTGCCAGAGGCTGTGCTCACACGGAGCGGGATTTCCACACTTCCTGCAAAGAAAACTGCTTAACAGCCTGCATTTAATGTTCAAGTGGACAACAGGAACTGAGACTCCTGCCCCTTCCTTCCCCCGCTGCAAAGAACAGCAGGAACAGCAGGCTGGAGCTGTCTGTCCCCTGCCAGCCCCCGGACAGGGACAGGAGGGTGACACCAGTGCCCACCCCCAGCCCCTGTGCCCCGAGCAGGGCTGCCCTGACACAGCCCAGGGCCGGCCGGGATGGGTAATCCAGGGAACAGCCGCTCTAATCAGCGGCCAAAACAGCCGGATTACAGCCTGCCAAGGGTGCTTAGAAAGCAGCAATATGGTGTCTGTCCCCACGGGCAGCCAGGGCTGCAGCACAGCACCGCTTCGTGGGCTCACACAACACCCCTGCAGCTCGGGGACACCCAGGGAAGGGGCTTTGGGAAAGGTCAGAGCTGGGAATGGCCAGCTGGACCCGGCCCATGGATGCATGTGAGCACTCTGCACGGGACACCCATCCAGCCTGGCCCCGCAGTTTGTGCAGGAATCCAGCAGCAAGAACCTCATGCCTGAACACGGCGCTTGCAGCTGCCAGGATGGAGTTTCACCCGCCCAGCCCCAGCCCCTGCACCACTGGGGTCAGCATCAAGCGTCAGGGCAGCATCACGAAACGCTTCATTTGCTCCAGAAGGTTTAAATCCCCTCTCTGTGCTTCCCAGCAAGGTCAGCAAAGCGCTGCTCCCGTGAGCCACCGCGCTGCTCGGGGCCTGGCCCCGTCCCAGAGTCGCTTCCATACAGAATTAGCACTGATTTGTTTATTAAACAACTTCTCCACCAGGTGGTTGGAGTTAATCAGTGATTGAGGATGGGACGGCAGCTGCTGGCAGGGTCCCCCTGAATCATCATGAGCAAATACATCAAACCAGATGGGCAGAGCCCACCCCACCTCGGCACAGCCTCTGCCATCATGCTCTGCACAAAAGCCACGGAGAGGCTGCCAGGGCTTGGCACACATGGAGATGGAGGCTGGAGGGTGCCAAACACAGCAAGGTGACCCCAAGGACCAGGCCCATGGGCACAGTCCCTGCAGTCACCCCAGGCAGGACAAGCATCGCTGCCGTGGCCCCACAGCCCCCCAGACCCTATTTTGGTGCCTTTTCCACACACACAGCCTCCAGCCGAGCCTTGTCTCAGCAGCACACCCAGGGAGGCCAAATCCCACCTCGCCAAATCCCAAAACATTATTTTTACCACAGAAAGTTTACAAACACACATTCCCTGCAAACCACGCTTCAAGCCAAAAACCCAAAACTGCTCAGATGTGCTAAAGCACAAAAAACCCTGAAGATCTGTCCGAGATGCCCCAAGACTGCAGGTCCAGGAGGTGCCACAGCTCTGGCTCAGCCGTGCCCTGCAGCCAGGGGAGCGCTGGGCACTGCTGCCAGCCGAGGCATCCCAATCTGCCTGGATTCACACACCAGCGTGGCTCCGTACGGCAGCGCTTGCCACGGGCACAGAGAACCCTTTGTGGGCTCAATGGCACCATTGACCAGGCTCCCACAGCACAGCAGACTGGAGCAACACGCCGAAGACATGAATTATTTCCATGGTATTTTAACAGATAAAGGTTCTGTGCTTCGTGAAAAACAAAGTTATCCCTTGGAAGGACTGCCTGGCTGCACAGCTAAAATTATCCCCCGCTGCCCACCAGCCCAGCACCCCGGCCACGTCATCGTGCCACCCCCAAATCAATAATGCTGGGAAGTATCTTGGGAGCTCTGCCAGGCCAGGACGCTTCTGCAAAGCTTCCCAAGATTCCTGATGGAAGGCACTGGGGATCCAAGGGAAATGCAGCCAGAAGGACCATCAGGGCCCAAGCTGCTGGTCTGGTGTGTCCAATGTGACATCCTGCAGCAGGGCCAGGGCTGCAGCAGCACCAAGGCAAGAGGCCACTTCCTTCGACTCCCACTGCTCCAGCCACTCTCCTGTTTTCCCCCGGTTTGAGGAAGCTGATGGTCAGTTGGAAGGAACCCTTGCCCTTCTGCCCCACTTCTCAACCTTGCATCAGCCCTGGACTTCCTCAGGCTCTGGAGCCCTGAGCCCAGAGCTGAGCCTGCTTTGCCACAGAGGCAAAGGTCTCGCAGCCTCTCTCCATCCTTCCTGTTCAGCTTTTCTTAGCGCTTGCCCACCAAGTCATATGGCAACAAAGCCACTTTTGTGACTCAGATCTTTATCTCAGAGTGGCTGAGACACTGCAGAAGCCCAGGTCGTGTAGATAGCTCTGCCCTTCCTCCTTCAGAGTGACACCAGAGTTGTGCCACTGGCAGGAGAGAAACCGGTCCAGGCAGCAGGGATGGGTTAACGATGCAGTTAATGAAGTACCCCTCACCAAGGGCCCCACCTGAAGGGACTTCAGCACTGGGTATGTGAACCATCAAACAATGACCTCTCCATCCCACCAGGAGAGAAAGACTTGGGAGACTCCCACCTGTCCCACATGGAAACGCTGGATGATGTTCTCCTCTTGCCCAAACAGGGTTTTTCAGCAGGAACCACTCCGAAGCAAAGTGCTCTGTCTTGTGCCCGGCACAGCCTGGCCCTGCCCCAGCTCTGCGTTAATCAGGTTATTTTAATGAGCTGCAGCAGCTCCTGACTCAGAGACCACTCGGGGGAGAGTGGGCAGAGGTGATGATGCCAGCTGGGGACGAAGGGCAGCGGTGGCAGATGGAGTGACCAGAGCTCAGGTCACTGCTGCCTGCGAGTGCAGCCGCAGGTGCTGGGGAGGAGAGCCCGCCCTGCCTGAGGCCAGGACACGAGGAAACAAAACCCAGGAATGATGTAAACGACCCCCGGAAAGGCTTCCCATTCCTGAGAGGCTGAGGACACAGATGTCTGCAGCTGCAGGGAGGCACAGCCTAACACGAGTCCTCGCTCCCAGCAAGGAGCAGGGGGCTCAGAGAAACAGGGGCCTGCCAGAGCCCTCCTGGCAGCGCTGCAAACCACTACGTACCCCAGGATGGCCCTGGAAGCTAAGGGGCCCAAGCCAGGTACCACCCCCTGGCAGGCAGCTTCCAGGCTGACCATCCCCGTGCAGAGAACCAGCACATGGGATCAGCACAACCCCCAGCACCGAGCAGAGCCCTCAGTGCCCCCTGCCCAGGGGGCTTCTGGTGCTCTGCATGCCCATGGCAACATCCCAGCCTCCCACAGCCCCCAGAGCATCGCTGCCACAGCTCCAGTGGGGCACAGTCCCTCTGCCCCCAGCACAGGGCAGCATCCCCAGATGCCATCCCCACTCCCCTGCACTGGACACGGAGTATTTCGTGCACTTAGCAGCAAAACAAAATAAAACGGGATTTCTCCACTTCCCCACCCAGCTCCCACATCTGGCACTTTTCCCTGTGCTTATTTTTGTTCACATCCTGGTGTTGTTTTATGGCAGAACCCCCCGGCCCGTCCCAACCTGCAGCCACAGAGTGTGCCGGGCGGGCAGCCAGAGTCGGAGAACGGGAGCTCAGGTGGGAGCAGGCAAGGTCTCCGAGTAAAATCAAATGTAAATATTCACCACTCCAACACAGAGGAGGGATGCATCCGCACAGCAAACACAGGCAACAGCTTAAGTGCCTGGAAAACATCAGGGACATGGTAATGAAATGGAAAATTACTGCCCCGGCTGGCACTTCCACGGGCAGCCGAGTGCCCGAGCGAACAGTGTGAGGATGCAGCAGGGAAAATCCCTGTGCCCCAACCAGGCCAGGGATTTGGGCACAGTGCTGGCTCAGAGAGAGAGATGTCAGACCTGCTGTGCACAGCTGTCCCACTGCACAGAGCTGCCTGACCTTCAAACCCCAATCCCTGACCTCTATTCCCAAAACAAGGGTTTTGAACATCGCACTTCCCCTCCACCTGCACACTGCCCCACTGCCGCTGCTCCAGGCAGGTCATGTAAATGCCTCCAGCCTTGTAAATGAGAGTAAAGTGCCTCCCAGCGGAGGATGGAAATGCCATGTCTTACTCAGAGCTCCCCATTTCCCCCAGTTCCCTCACTGGGGAGTGCAGGTCAGCCCCTATTAGCATAACACTGCTCCAATAATTGTAATTTCTCCTCCCAGCCTTTTCCTCCAAGTGCCAGGGCAGGTTCAGGTTGGGCATCAGGAAAAATTTCTTCCTGGAAAGTGTGCTCAGGCATTGGAAGAGGCTGCCCAGGGAGGTTTGGAGTCCCCATCCCTGGAGGTGTCCAAGGAAGGACTGGATGTGGCACTCAGTGCTCTGGGCTGGGGACAAGATGGTGATGGATCACAGGTTGGACTTGATAATCCTGGAGGTCATTTCCATCCTCAATCACTGTGCAATTCTGTGATTCCTCTCCTCTCCAAACCCTGGCACAACCCACAGGAAGGCTGCAGATGACTTTACCCTCGTTACCACACTATTTCATCGACTGGAGCCTGGAATCACATTTCATTAGGACAGAATGCCCTGCCCGAGACAGCTAATCGATTTAGAGGACACTAATCCAGAAGAAATTTGCTCCTGACCCAGGCAATGCCCATTAGTGGAGCAGAAGGGGGTCTGGCAGGGAGGGGGTCCCTGCACGGGGGGGCTGTGGCAGAGCCCCCACCAGACACTGCCAGGAGGGAGCAGATTGCCTCAGGCACCGGCCCCGCTTCTGGATTAGTTTGTTATTAAATCTCATTAGTTAATAGGCAGGCCACAGGGAGCCCGCTTGATTTCTCAAGGGGCAGGCACCAAAGCATTGGGGGGTCCCCAGGGGACGGTGGGCCCAGAGACCCCCGTGGCCCAGGTGGGGAGGGACCAACGCCCCGTCGCTGCGGGCAGGACAGGAGGGGAGGGCAGCACATCCCAGCCAGGCCATGGCGTGGGGCAGTGCCTCCCTGTGCCCCCTCTCTCGCCCCCATCCCAGAGACAGCAGCTCTCACCCACAGCCAGGGCAGGGAAGCGGGGTCAGCTCCCCGCCCTCCAGAGTGGTTCTGCACAACCTCCTTCCTTCTCCTCCCAAGGAGCCTGCGGAAATCCTTTTGTCGCCGGCGCTCCTCCACCTCAGCTGTAAGAACAGGAAAAATCCCACTGCGCTCGCAGGAACACCAGTGGCAAGTGAGTCAATTTTTCCTGCTTCGGCAGGAAAAGAGAAATATAAATTAAAATCTCCAGCGGAGCCTAGGGAGGCACGCAGGGTGAGAACAGGGATGCACAGCCCAGGGCGCAGCACAGAACCATGGAATAGTTTAGGTGGGAAAAGCCCTCTAAGATCCTCATGTCCAACCATTCCCCCTGCACTGCCAAAGCCAACACTGACCATTGTCCTCATGTGTAAAACCCCTACAGGGATGGGGACTCCACCACTGCCCTGGGCAGCCTGCGCCAGTGTCTGAACACCCATTCCAGGAAGAAATCGCTGCCTTTAACCTGGGCTTTCTCCCAGAATTCGTGGGAGAGACACCCAACGCTCTGCTCTGCAATGGTTGGGTTTTTTTGTAAAACATTGCTTAGCAACCAGCGCTCGACGGGGGCATGGCTCTGGACAGACGCTGCTTCAGCGAGAAAAAGAATAAAAAACCAGCAAAGGGACGCTGTACCAGGCAGTGTCAGGAAAAGGCACACGCCAGCTCTTTTTACAGGTCACTCGGCCCAGAGAACCCTTTACACTCCCCTCATTGCGGATCACAGAATCCCAGACTGGTTTGGGTTGGAAGGGACCCTAAAGCTCATCTCATCCCACCCCCTGCCACAGGCAGGGACACCTTCCACTAGCCCAGGCTGCTCCAAGCCCTGCCCGAGGTCCAAAGTGCAGGGAAGGGTGAGGAAGCAGCCCCCAGCCCTCGGCTGTCCCACCGCCCCCGCGTTGGCACAGGCGGCCCCCGCGTGTGGCTGTGCCCGCCGCTCCACGTGCCGAGCCAGATGGTCCGGAGGTTGGTGTGCTTCCCACGGCTCCAGCTAGAAACCCGCCTGGCATCGCGGCACAGACATCCCCTTCCCCCTCGGCGCCGCGGTGCCCACGGCACGGAGCATCCCCGGGCACCCCCTGCGCCCCAGCGGCGCCGGGACTGCCCAGCTCCCATCGGCGGTGGGAGCGGAGCCACGGGAGCGCAGTTCCCGGCTCCTCCTCGCCACCCTTGAGACCGTCCTTGCCATGAACAGCCGGGTGATGCCCTAAAGATCCCGTCCTGTCAGGAGCCCGCGGGCCAGGGCCACCAGCGCTTGAACGGAGCAGGTGGAAGCACCTTTGGTGCGGGGAGCGCGCCAGGAAAACAGGCAAAACAACGGGGAAAACATCGGGGAAAACATCCCTGAAACATCGCTGTCCCCGGCGGCGCGGTGACAGCCGCTCGCGTGCCCGGGGGAGGCGAGGGGGATGATTCACAGCAGAGCGAACAAGCTGTGCAGGTTCCCGTACGAGCTCCCCCTCGCTTTGCCTCCCCTCCCACCCACCACGGTCACGCTACAGCTACTCATCCCGGCGCTCCTGGAAAGCGAGGGATGAAGGAACCCGAGCCCAGCGATGGATCCCCGGCACAGCCCGTCCTGCTCCTGTCCCACAGCCCGTCCTGCCACTGTCCTGCTCCTGGATGGTGCAGAGGGAGCCCAGAACGCCCCAAACCAGAACCACAGCGTGAGCAGGGTTTGCTTGGCCACGCTGGCACCGCTGCTGCCCTCGGACACGGTGCGGGGACTGAAGCCCCTCTGCCGGGGTGATGCCCCTCTGCAGGAACGCCAAGCCCTGAGCAGCCCTGCCCTCGTTTGTGCAGGGATGCTCCCCTGGCTTTGGCATTGCTCCTGGGGTTCAGGGAGAAGCACGCCACGATTTCAGGGTGCCTGTGGGGTGAAGGTGCAAACAAAGGGGTTGGTGGTCCCCCTCCGCCAGCCGGGGAGGGGTCTGGCAGCACAGCAAGGGCAGAACCTCTTCGCCCCATCCCACCCCTGCTAGTGAATCAGCCGGAGAGGCACCACGTGTGCCAACCTGCAGCGAGCACAGGGACACGCGGGCACGCCGCTGCCTCCCACCCTCCCCTCAGCAACCATGGGAACGGCATTTCCTCACACGGATTCCCAACGTCACTGAGAGCTGCTGCCAGCAAATGAAAGGAAAAAAAGGAAACCTAAAGAGCCCAACGCCCGCAGCTCGTGTCCCGGGCACACAGGTGATGCCACACACGCCACAGGTGATGCCACACACGCCACAGGTGATGCCACACACACCTCTCGGTCTGGCAGCATTGCAGAAACAAATGGAGACAGATGATTCAAGCTGTGCCAGCACATCTGCAGCCTGGGGAAAACAGCCTCCTGACCCAAATCAGGCAAATCTGCTCCGTGCTGGAAGCATGAGCAGGACACAGCATGCAGTCACTCCCGGTGCTGGAGGAACACTGGGACATCCAACCTGGCCCTTCACATCCCCTCCCCAGGTCCACGCCCCTGCTCAGAGTCTCTCCCTGGACTCAGGTGTGCACCCTTGTCTCCACCAGCTCCAGCAGTGCCAGTGCCTCTCCGAGCTGCTCTTTATGCCAGTCCATCGCCTGCCATCCCAAAAGGCTGGGATTAACCCGGCGTGGGACACGTGCTCAGTGCAGGCCCCGCTCCTCCGGGCTCTGTCCCCACCCCAGCGTATCGGGACACGTGCCCAGAGGTGCTCTGTGGCACGCTCCCAATCACTGAGATCTCCCAGCCCTGTTAATGAGCCTTCTGTCAGCATCATGTAAAAGATGTAATCGTGGACACAGCCTCTTCTGCACACCCAAACCCTTGTGCTCACAGCTTCCCTGTCAGTGCTGCCCAGAGGCCAGACCCGGCTCCAGCCCAGACCCGTCTCTCACAGCCCCCGCTCGGTGCCCGCTGCAGGACCCGAGGAGCCCACCCCGCTCTCCCTGGCTCCCACCATCAGTCCCCAAACCTGCCAGCACCGCGGGGTTGTGGCTGGGGAGGGATCCCCCAGGAGAGGGGTGAATGTTCCCCGGGGATGTTGTGAGGATCGTCCCACACGGATCTCAGGCACGGCAGTGCCCACGGGGGAACCACTGCAGCATCCACGCAGGGCGAGCTTCCCCTGGCAGCCGGGCAGAGCCAGCGGGGATAAGTGTGCAGCCCTCTGGGGCCAGCCCTGCTGGCACCACGATCCCCCCAGGGCTCACAGTGCAGACCCACCATCACACAGAGCATCTCCCAAGCAGGAATATGTTCCTGTTGCTAATTCCCACTGGGAAGGAAGAGGAGGATCAACTTGTGCTAAAAATGAAGCACAGTATTATCACCTGTCCTACCCCGCATTTGAATAAAATCCCAGACAAGTTATTAAAGATGTGGCTGCACAAGCCACACAGGTCATGCAAAGGAGGAGAAGTCCTCGGTGCCTCTGGCTCTGCTGGTGCAGGACTGGCTGAGCCATAACCATGTCCCTCCTCCACAGCCCAAAGTATTCCCTACACCAAAAGTTTCCTACAGGAATGAAGAGGGGAAAATACACCCTGACACAGGAGAGCCATGTTACACCTTGGCTGGGTGAACAAAGCAGGAAAAAATCAAAGTAAATCATTTTGGCAGCCAAACCCGAACCCACGTATTTCCCCCAGCCCAGCCCTGTGGTTTGCAAGGGGGAGGGAGAGCCCAGGGGAGCCTGGCAGTGCCCCAGCACCCCTGGGGGGGCAGGCAGGGACCCCCCGCCCCTCTGAGCACGGAGCAAGCTCCTTGGGCAACGCAGGGATGCTGCAGGAAATCCTCCCCAGGCACAAGGCAGCGATTCCCCGGCGCTGGGAGGACACAGCCGGGCTGTGCAGCGCTGCAGGTGACTCCTGGGCTGCCCACACCCCCCACAGCCCGTGGGCGGCCGGCACCCAGCGCTCGGTGGCACCAGCCCAGCACCATTTCTCACAGCACAACCCCACAGAAGCGAGTGCCAGCGGTCACAGCAACCCAGCCAGGTGGTTACTGTTGTTTTTGCACCCTCCAGAAAGCACAACGCTCCTTTTCCTCCAAACAGGAGCCTGCCAAGTCCGGCACTCTCCTGGGCAGGCACAGCTCTGAGCACTCAGGTTTGCACCTGCACAAGAAGGGGCTGCTCCTGGAAACCTAAACCTCTGAACCTTGATCCCTCCTCTCCTCCGTGTAAAGGAAGGTTTGGGCTGTGAATGTTTTCTTCAGGGACCAGAAGCTCAAAAGGGATGAAAACAACCTGAGATGGGCTTTGGATTCCTCCTCCCCAGCACCAGCAGACACCTGGGGCACAAGGACCTGTCACCGCAGATGGCACCAGGTCACAAAGCAGCCCCAGACCGGGATCATGCTCCACCACACCCAGGGGCTTTCTCCCTGCAGAGGCACACGAGGGCACTTGGAGTGCACAGCACCCTGTTATCTACCTGCCCCTTGCCCACCCGAGTCAGGGCTCCCCCAGACCCACTCCCAGGGGGGCCAATTGTGCTGAACCAGGGGCCGTGGGCAGCAGGAAGGGAGAGGCAACGACCACGTGGCCAAGTGGGCAATCGGCGGCATGGGCCCGTCACGTTTCCTTATCACCTGCCTAAGCCTGTTTGTGTAAAAAGGGAATTAAGTAAACACTGGGCAAAAGTTTCACTTTCAGTTCCAGTCTGTTGCAGATCCAGTGCCAGCTCCATGCGGGACGGGCACTGCCACCCCACAGCCACAGCCATTTCATAAAGGCTCGGTCTCACCAAGATGCTGCTGCTGAGATGTGGAACAGAACCCGTGTGCAAGCACATCCCAGAGTCTGGAACACCAACAGCACCACCAGGAACCACCCCACCACCCCAGTTCATGCTTTAAGCTGCACAGCAGCCTCAGAGCAGGATGTGTCCCAGGAAAAACCCCCCAGCTGCAGCAAAAGCCCTGCTGGCATTACCCGTGGTGCCAGCACAGCCACCCTGGCGCGGTGCAGGCACAGCGGGGTCAGCCCAGGGGGCAGCTCATTAAAATCACACCCTGCAGGCACAGACAGAAGGGAGCCCACAGCTCCCTGACAGCCGCAGCACCGGCTGGGACCTCAGCTGGGAGCAGAGGCAGCCCCCAGCTGCTCAGCACAGCCAGCATGGGACACGCTGGTGGGGGCACAGCTGGCATGGGACCTGTGGGACAGTGCCACAGCACCTGCCCCGGGAAGCCGGGGGGGCCAGAGGAGTTCCCAGGCACTGCAGGGTCCAGCTCCACCCCAGCATCACCCCTTGGTCCTGTCTCCCCTCCCTGCCACAGCTCTGCGGTGACCCGGCCAAAAAAACAACTACAGGAAAAGTGATCCAAAACACCAAACCAGCCCAGCTGCGCTTTTGGGGGCACGGGCACCTCCGCCTTTCCCGTGGGAGCCCGGGCATGGCACAGCCCCACTGGGCCCAGCCTGTGTGCCCCTCGTGGGGAGGGGGCTCACGCAGCCGCCCCAGCCCAGCCCCAGCACACAAATTGCAGTCTGTGCCGTGGGAGCACGGCAGCAGCCGGGGCGTGGACGCGTTTGGTGGCTTCAAATTAGTGCCTGGGAGTTGGAAGAAGGAAAACAACCCAGCAGAAACGTGGCAGGGCACCGGGCTGCACCCAGTGCCTGAAGGGGACAACAGCCCCACGGCCACCAGGACACGGCGCCTGGCAGCACAGGGAGAAGGGCACAGCGAGGAGGAGGAAGAGGAGGGTGCCAGGCTCAGCCCTGTGCCACAGCACGGGGGAGGAGATGGCTGGCAGCCCCTGCACCCCCACATCCTCTATCCCTACATGTGCTGCTTGTTCCCCAAAGCAAGCTGCGGGCATCTCCACATCACCATCTGGGCACCCGGGCTCCAGCTCCCCCTCCATGGAAGCACAGGGGCTGGAGGCGATGCCAGCACAGGGACGAGCCACTGGCTCCCTGCCTGCCCCTCACACAGGCACAGGGACACGCAGAGGGACAAAATCCTTCAGCATCCCTGGTCCTGATGGTCACCACAGCTCCTGCGCTGGAGAACGAGCTTCACGGCGTCCAGGCTTCGAGTTCATTATTTATGTCACACTTGAAGTCTCTGCATCTGCAAAACTTTCTGAATAATTTATGGATGGTGGATCAGGGAGGAAGAGGGACACGTTTTGCTGAAAACCAGGTCACTGAATACCAGCCAAGCAGCGAAGGGAGACAATGGAAACGGGCACAGAAACTCACTGGGGGAAAAAGATCCAACAGCATTTATGTACACACAGACACACACGCTCCAGAGATGCCCTTGGCATCTGAGGATATTCAGCAAGACTGGCCCTCCAGCAAATGGGGATAATTTTCAACCTTCTGAATTTATTCCTTCTTCTAAGGGAAGGAGAAAACGCTGTGAATCATTCCTATTTCCCTCTGTACCTACACTGAGGGCAAAAGCAGGGCAGAGCAGCCCCTTCACCAAAGCCTGGCAGAGACTTTGCTACGTGTCCCCACTCCAGTGTCACCATCCCTGCATGCCGGTGGTGTTGCTCCTGCCCAGCTCTGCAGAGGGCTCTTCCTCCCTCTTCATCTTCCTCCCCTCCACCACCCCATCAAAGCGGCCCCTCACCACCACACAGAGTTACTCGTTCCCCACGCCTGTCTTCACACAAAGAGGATGTGAAACGTTCAGCAGAAAAGGCAAGAGGAAGGAAAACGAGAGAGGATATTGCCAAGACCTCACGTAACTCCGTTTGCAGGCTGTCACACTGTGCAAGGGCCCAGACACCCCCGGAGCCCCTCGCTGCACAGGCAGCACGTCCTGAGGCAGGGGTCTGCTGCCCCCAGACCCGCCCGGCTCCACAGCCACGTGCCACAGCAACAGCTGAGGAGCAGCATGGAGACAGTGACAGTGAGATAAGGCCACCATGCCCAGCCATGGGCAGACAAACCAAAACCGGAAAAAAATAAAAGCCAGCTAAGGGATGCAAACGCCCGGTCACAGCCAGGAATGGCCCCCAGATGCCACCTGCACTGGCTCACAGGGGTGACACCCCCACCCCGGCAGCAGTGACACAGGTACAACAGCAACAGGCAGCACAGCAACTCCTCACCCCTGGAGCGTCTCCATCCCTGCTGCTGGACACCGGGATGGTCTGTAAGGGCTCATGCAACACATCAGACCTCAGACCTGTCACACACGGAGGGTGGTACACGTGGGAAGAGCTGGGCCAGATCCCATCCAGCGCCAGGGCTCTGCCGGATCAGTCGGAGCATCACAGCTCGGAGCAGCCACACAGCCACGGAGGTCACTCCTACAGCAGGAGAAGGATGCACAGAGGACCAAGCATCCCAGCCAGGTAGAGGACACCCCTTCCCAGCCTCCCGGGCAGTGCCCTGCCCCACACACCCCCAAACCCTCCCCCAGAGTATCCCGGGGACCACCCCAGTGCCACACGAGCAGGGGAGGTGGCGGCAGGGCGGGCAGCACCGGCGCCTGGGCACTGATTTACGCTCCAGCAGAATCAGCGTTATTCCTGTCCCTGCAGCCTGGGCACTGCTGGAACTCCCCCCCGGCCCTGCGCAGGAATTAAGGGCTAATCCAGGAACACATTCAATAGAAGCTACAAAACAATTCAGCCATAAAAACATCCTTATCTCCAGAGGCCAGCGAGCGTTCTTCCTGCCCGGTGCGGGCAGCCTGGGGCGCGGGGCCGTGCGGCACAGCCACGGCCAGGGGACACGAGTCCACTGGCAGCCACGAGCCCACAGGGGCTCACAGCACACCCCAAAATACCTGCACACAGCAGGGCGAGGGCACAGCCGGTCACCTCAGCCAGCACCAGCTACGAGCTAACTGACTAAGCCCAGAGACACCTCAGAAACCACCAGTTCACTCCCAAAACGTATTTTCTGTGAAGAAAAATGCTGTAGGATTTGTTCTGGGCTAAAATGAATGCTCCAGGCAGGGCCAGGCACTGGCTGCCTTCAGCAAATGCTCCACAGCAGAACACAGCTCAGACCTGCAGAACCATAAACGCACCCACAGCTGTTGGGTTTGAGATTCTTTTAACCCCAAATGCCAAGAATTGGTACAACGGGAGTCCCTGTAAGCCAGATGTTACCAGCTGCTACTTCAGCACAGAGGAACTACACCCATGGGGCTCAGTGTGAGATCAGAGGGGGAGGGAGCAGGAATCAGCCCCTCTGGGAATGGACAGGGTGGTGGGAATGGACGGAGCATCACCTGCCTGCGCACCCTGGGCTGACCTCGCTGTCCCACAGCCCCCACAATGACCCTGGCCAGGTCGGTTCATGGCAGGTGATGCTGCAGCGGCTCCATGGCACCCCCGTCACAGGCTGGTGACCACGCGTGCTGCCGGTACAGGAACCCCCCTGGATGGGGA
Source organism: Pachycephala philippinensis (assembly GCA_013397055.1). Taxonomy (NCBI): domain Eukaryota; kingdom Metazoa; phylum Chordata; class Aves; order Passeriformes; genus Pachycephala; species Pachycephala philippinensis. The sequence continues at coordinate 106,906 of VWZT01004651.1, forward strand.
AGCACCCTGTGATTCGGGCCAAAGAAACTTAAAAACTGAAAAAACCCAAATGACCCCATAAAGGAAGAACAGGAACAGAGCCGCAGCTCAGGGAGCAGCCCACCCAGCACAGCACCGCAAGGGCACAGCCCCCCAACCCTGGCAGCGAGTGGCCACGCAGAGGTGTCCCCACCCCCAGCCGTGGGGACAGCAGCCAGCCCAGACAGGGCATTAAGGGGCACCGGGACGCTGCCAGCCGCAGGTGAGGGTCTCCCGAGCCCCGGAGCCACAGCCTGCACCGCTGCATCCCGCTCCCACGCAGACCCCTCCACGCTGGGCTGCAGCTTTGCACCGCCTGCGCTTCCCCACTGGACGGCACTGGAGGGGTCAGCCCGGGCACAGCCACACTGGGGGCACCGGGCATCGCCCACCCTGAGCGGAGAGGGGTAGAGGACAACCGGGGGGGCGCGGCACCAACCCATCACCCCAAAAACCACGCCCGAAGGACGCGACCCCCGAGGGCCGCAGACCGGGACCTGCTGGACCAGGACCAGAACCACACATGTCCCAATGGACCACGGGCACACGCACCCCGATGGAGCAGGACCGGAACCCCGCACATCCCGGTGGATCCACCCTGATGGACCACACATGTTTGGAAGGGCTCGGGCAAGGCCCGTGCGTGTGCTGATGGGCCAGAACCGGGACCACACATGTCCCCATGGCCCGCGGCCAGGCACATCCTGCTGGACCACGCACGTCCTGCTGGACCAGGACCAGGCACGTCCCCACGGCCCGGCCGCAGCGCAGCGCGCAGGGTGTGCGCAGGTGGTCCCGGATGGAGCAGCCCCCGGCCCGGGGGCGGGCGGGGGTCGCGGGGTCCCGCAGGGCCGCCCCCAGCCCTGCACTTACTCTTGAGGGCGGCGACGAGCGACTTCCCGTCCTTGATGAGCTCCTTGATGAACTTGTTGGTCTTGTCCAGCTCGGCCTCGTGGGAGCGCAGCCGCTCCCGGAACTGCGGACTGTCCAGGCAGCACTCGCTGAACTCCAGCGCCGGCAGCCCCATGCTGCCCGGCACGGCGGGGGAAAGCAC
>VWZT01004652.1:0-41794 GCA_013397055.1 Pachycephala philippinensis
GGAGGGACTCACGCTGCAGCAGAATTCTGCATGCAGCATGCAGCATGCATGGTTTGTTTTGCATGGGTACTGACAAAAAAAAAAGAGAAAGTAGATTAGAAATTTGGAGAAACAAACTAGTGAACCATCAATGATATTGTTTCAAAGAAGTATGAATAAATTCCACCCAGGTCAAGTGAGGAGGACTAATTCATAGGAATGTGGCTTTCTTCTTTCATAGATCTGAGATTTCCTTATTTAGTAAATTAGAAGGCTTTGCCAGTTAAAACCTGCGGAAATGAGATTTAACTGAGGTAGACAGCATTTTTCGATATATAGCTGTTATGGGCAATGGGCAAATAGTGTTGATTAGGAGAAAAAGGGATGAGGACTAAAATCCACTGAGATCATCTGACACCATGAAGATGGGGATTATATAAATATAGAGAAACGCCTTATTTGAGAAGGACCCCCGATAAAAAGGCAACCCCATCAGTTAATGCATGTATTTTTGTATACAGGTAGAGTTCCATTATCAGCTGAAATGAAATTTAAACGAATCAGATATTCCCCATCATTTCACAGAGGTCACTGTGAACATGAGCACAGACTTTTTAAAGCTGCTTGTAAATAATGCAGGAATTTAAATACTACACTTGTAGTGAGGAATATTATTGAAAAAGGTCATTCAATTAAAAAAATTACAGATTTTATATTCGAAGAAGAGACAACCCTACAGGAGTTAGAAAACCAACGTCTCCTTCACAGTCACATCAATTTCTAATGATTAAATAATATTTTTGGGTTTTTTTTTCCCAAATCAAGATGTATTAATTTCCAGACAATCAGAACAAGAACACAAGATAACATTCCTCCTTTCTCAGAAAGTTTCCTTAATGACAACTTGACTATACAGTCACATAAATCCTTTATTTTCTTTTTCATGCATAGTCTTCATTAATACAGTAGAAATGAATAGCTTTGGAAAACAAATTCTTCATCTTTTCTACACAAGAGAAATAGTTGGTTGGCACTTTTAATGGAGCTTGAGGACTGCTCCCCTCTGACTTGGAGTGATTGGTCGATGGGTCAGATATTCAGTCTTTTCAGCTAAGGCTAAACCAAAAATTGTCACCTGAGATCTGATGGTCAGCTGAGATGGTGCTTGTCACCCTTGCCTCAAAGGAAACTGGCTCAAGTTACCAACTCATTTTAAAGGAGCACAAACTCATCCTCAGATGGAGTGATTCTTGGTCCACTGCTGACTTCATCTTGAATCACATCAGTGATCCGTGGTGAAAGGCTCCACAAACTCAGCAGTTCACCTAGTCATTCAGGACTTCAGGGGCAGTGCAGGGGTAAAAGGAGTCTTGAAAAAGTGCTTAAAATTTACAAACTTACCAGGGGCATTGACGCAGCCTGCTCGTGTCGGCTGAAGGTATCGGTGCTGCGTCTCCCCAAGCGTCCGCAGGGGATTCGGGAATCTCAGGGATCTCGATCCCCCGTTGAGGGCACGCAGGAGGGGCTATGGAGCCGCCACGCAGACACTCACATCAGCCGGTGCAGTCGCAGGCACAGGAGCACAGGTAGGCTAGTGGCAAGGGGCGACTGCAGGCGAAGAAGCAGGGAAGGGTCTCTCATATGGGTTCCAACTGACGTTATTCAGCAGAGGGTCCAGTGACAAAAGACCGTTAACAGATGAGGGTTCCAGGCTTTTATAGGGGAAGGAACAACCAATCAGGTGAGGGCAAAGGGGCGGAGAGTGTACAAACTGACCAATGGGNGGGGATTCGGGAATCTCAGGGATCTCGATCCCCCGTTGAGGGCACGCAGGAGGGGCTATGGAGCCGCCACGCAGACACTCACATCAGCCGGTGCAGTCGCAGGCACAGGAGCACAGGTAGGCTAGTGGCAAGGGGCGACTGCAGGCGAAGAAGCAGGGAAGGGTCTCTCATATGGGTTCCAACTGACGTTATTCAGCAGAGGGTCCAGTGACAAAAGACCGTTAACAGATGAGGGTTCCAGGCTTTTATAGGGGAAGGAACAACCAATCAGGTGAGGGCAAAGGGTCAGAGAGCGTACAAACTGACCAATGGGATAGGAGAGGGGAGGGGCAAGAGAGGAGGGAACCAATGGGGTGTCAAAGAACAAAGAACATTCCAGAATAAATGCATATTCATGAGGGGAAATACATGCTAATGGTGGCGATTAGCATAAAATGGGATGGAGCCCCAACGGGCCAAACCAAAAGTACAGAAATCATAGCGGGGAACTTAGAAACTTCTAAACCTCTGATCCGGCCCACCAAGGATCTTTGGGGTCTTGCGGCGCAGCTGCTTCCACCACTGCAACAGGGCATATTGAGCTTTATTCTCTCATACACCTGTAAAGTATGCTACTCCAGATTTGATAAGTGAAATCTATAGGTACAAAAGAGTAGAATGGAGTTACAAATATGAGTATTACAAATAGATATAGATTACAAAAAAAAAAAAAATTTAAATTTTGTATTTCATCAGGCAAAGTATTTTTAAACAAAAGAAATGTAACCCAGGTGAAGGATTTTAGATATTGAATTCCTAAACTTTTCACGTAAACAAAAGATGCATTTTCCAAACATAACTGCATAATTAGTTCACCATAATGTGTGGACTTCTTTCATTTTAGCACTGATATTTGTCATTCATATACATACCTCATGCGTGTGTGTATGTGTATATATGCACATATAAGGATATAACTGCTGTACCACTGGAAATATAATTATCAGGGAGTTTACCTACCTTGGGAATAATAACAACAGTTATTATCACTCAGTTATACTTAGTGTATGTTTTTACCATTATGATTAACTGTTTATTCCTTCTTTTATTGACTGCTTGTAATTATTATGTATGCCCTCTTAGATGCTCATTTTTGTATCTCTTTTATAGAAATTAGATTGTTTGTTTGTTTCTTGCTTTTCTAGATTATCCTTCATTGTTAGCATTTGTTTAAAGTGATAGCAAGGGGATTTTTTTCAGCTCATTATATTTAACCCCAGCATTTCCTATTCTCTTCAAAAAGCTTTTCTGAATTTTATTTAGGGAGCAAATTTTTTTTTTAATTAAGAAATTTAGATTTTGAAGTCTGATGTTATTTTTAATTCCTGCATTGGTTTTGGAGGGGGGAGTGTTGGGGTTTTTTGTTTGTTTTTAATTTATGGCCCTGAACTGACTAATGGGGGTGATTTTTCTACCAGTCTTTCTCAGATTTGTAGATTTTTCCTCTATATTGAAAGTGAATTCTTCAAATTCTTGGATTAAAAGTCCTTGGGCTAGACTGCTAAGATAATTGCTATATTAATCAAACTTGCCAGGCACTGTGAAAATACAGATGTATTTCAGTTTTAAAGGAAGAAAATTAGTAAATTAATCCAAAATAGAAATAGAGAATGAAGTATTTCACTGGCCATTAAGGTCTAAAAGCCTTAATTTCCAAGTTTTCAACATAATCTTCAGTAGCAGCCTCTAAAACATGCAATTCTTGGTTTATGTCTGAGGTAACAAAGAAAATAAAAAAATCATTTGATATTTATACTAGTTAAAGTTAACTACTGACCTCTCTACCAATTCTATAGACTACTATTAACCTTGTCTGCAGGAGGGTGGTGATTTTAAGAGTTATGACTGTTAATGACCTTTGAATGCACCAGCAGTCTCAGATCACTTACTCCCCAGTGTACCACATGACTCAGACTTTTCCAGATGGGAAAATGATAAGAAGACAAGGAAGATAGCAGGTCAATCTTGAGGCAGCCTCAAGAAAATTGCTGCAAAATGAATTGTGCAGGTCTGCAGTGCTTTACCCAGCATTCTTCTGTTGAAATTTATCAAGTCAAAGCTTGTTGACATGAAAGTGAATGAAATGATTGTGCAGTATGCTCTAAGAAGCCAGCTAAAAGGCTTTGTCCATCATCTCAGCTGTAAATAAAAGAGAGGGTCCGGGAAATATTTTGCATACTGGTACTGTCCATAACATTTTATACAGATTTGTCACGTGCTTAAATCACATAATTAGTTTCAGCTGTAAAATAAATAAAAAATCTGGTCCTTAAAATTTGTCAACAGTTTATTTCACGCTTATTATAAATTAAATCAAACTGTTATTAGTGATATTTCTTTACCTGGCTATGTAGACCCCTATTTACTTGTCTATATAACGAGCTAATCAGTTTAACACAGATGATATCATGAGGGAGCATACACTCAAATGAGCACAGCATTATTGTTAGGAAATTTCACATCTTAGTCCAAATCTCTGAACAAAAGGGAGAGGAAAAGAAAGATAGTTTGGCCCACAGTCATCGAGCACCAGAAATCTTTCCTAAGCACTGGGAGCCCAAGTTGCACCCTGTCTTTGTACAGGTAAGATGTGTTTAGGAATCATGAGATTAAACAACATGCATTTCGAATTGCTCTGTTTTCTTCTCTGTATTTGAATCTTTCAGAGTTTAGTGTTCCAAACTTTGTGTCTCTGATAGCTAGAAACTTTCTTTTTATTGCGGTGAACTTCGTGTTTATTGTAATGCTGCTTCATGGCTGCCGGTGCTGTAATTATAAGAACCCTAACTCTGTATGACTCAGAATAGAACCACTGTAAGAGCAGTAACATCCCGCTCTGAACATTTTCCTTAGGGTTAGAGGAACAGATGTGTTTCACCTGCTTTTCCTGCCTTCTCACCCTATTGCTCGCTGTCTAGGAACCGAGGAAAGCTCTGACCTGGGGGAGAGATGCAGAGTACCCCCCTTGCTGTATGGGTTATGCTGGTCTTAGTGGCCATGGCAGAGGCAGGGAAGTCATGACAGTGGCTGTAGGGAGGTCTGCACTGCAGGGTACGAAGGCTGGTGGGATAATTCCTGCTTCACTTCATCTAACATACCACGTGAATAAGCTGGCCTTGAACAACAGGGGCGTAAACTAGACTGCACTGCTGACATCGGGATTCACACTGCTCCTGGTTAACCAAGGCAGTCCCTTAGAATCTAATTCAGTAGATTCATAGTAGAGAGAAACTGATAGGGAGGTAGCCATTAATAAATCTAACATTATTTCTGATTTCTGTGACTTGCTAATAAAGGAGAACTACTAGGTAGTTTATGAGTTTTTATTCAAATTTTTACATAAATTGTTTGACAAATTGTAGTCCATGTATTTCATATGAGAAAAATGTCTGGAATTTCAGTGGCGTAGGCAAGACAATTATAGAAAATCTCCACTCCTGAAAACTTTTCTAAGTGTTTTATCACACCCTAGGTACTAATATATGACAAAATCCTTCTGCTCTTAGTGCTGTCGCATTTGTGTGAGATGAAGGTTGTTGTCTCACCCACACAGACGAAAGGATGACACTTTAATTGGAAAGTGACATTGCTGGGAACATTTATGAATAATTTAGTATGTCCTCCCCACTCATCTTTTTATATGTTCTTCAAGTCATTATTTTATTTATTATTTATTAAGAACTGACACTGCTGATAGCTGTACAGAATAAAGGAAAACACAAAGTCGCTGCCCTTGTGGATCTTATGCAGCAAGAAACATAGAAAGCTTTTTTCCATCCTGCTCATAAGATAGTAAACACATTCTGGCTGTGTTCCAGAATTCTTCCTCTCTTGTAGCTTTCCTTTGCTGACAAATACAACGATAAAATTAATAGTAAAAATATCTCAATATGAATGTACTGTGAAGTTTGACTGGCTTTAAGGTTCTTACCCTCTGAGATCTTCCTCTCCTGCTCTGGTTTTCTTTTCCTAGCAGAAATACACAAATATTCTTTTTGGACTGAAGTTAATAGAATTTACCGGTATTGATACCAGAGCACGTCAACAGAAGTAATTCTGTCTTTCTTTACAGGGAGCTGAAACTTGCTAACTTTTTACAAAACAAGCAGTATAGTTTCCTTACTTTTCTCTCTCTCTTCTTTTTCTTTTCATCGTCTTTTGCACCTGCATATCAATTTGCTTATGACAGATTGGATTAAAAGGCTTTGCCTTTAGCTTTGGCCTCAGAACTCTGGCACTGCAGACCCGTGTCCTCCATTCAGGTCTGTAAGGCAAGCACACAAAGAGACCACATTGATTCATTGGCTGATTTGTCCATACAGTTCCTTCCTGATGCAGGACTGACTTGTTGATATTTATTAATCTAGATACAACTCTTATCCTATTATATCTGTTACCAATATTAAGTTGTCGGACATGAAACATATGACCAACTTCTGTTGTCAAAAGGTGAAAAAAGCCCTGGTTAGAATAATGTGTTTAGGATTAAGTAATTGCCTGCGGTCTAATATAAGGGTTTTAATTCCTTTATAATTTTCAGCTGAAAGACTTAATATGTTGTACCTTATAGTATGTCTGCTTTTTAACTATGTGATTTTTAGCAGTTCGCATTCAGAAATTTTCTAATCATTCACAGAGCATATTGAACGTGTACTTGAGTATATCTTGGTGTAACAGGTGCACTTCCCTAGAAAACATTTATTTTTAGAAAAGCTGACACCTAAGGAAAAATATTCCACTACACACAGCTGCATTCCTGTGTTATGTCTCTATGCTGTGTTTCTGTCCAGGGGGGTTTTTTCCCTTCTGGAAATCACCCTCTTCTAGGATGTCACAGTGTCCCCCACAGTGATTATGATCTAGTGTATATGGAGTTTGTGGAGGTCTGAATGATGTTTTAAGCTGAATCACTGAACCATCCAGATAAGACTTAGTTTAGAGGAGGAAGTATACTTGAGGGAGGCAGAGCAATGAGTAGAAGACTATTTGAGAAATTATTTTTTTAAATTTTCTTTTATGAATAGAGAGAAAGTAATTTTCTCCCTTTTCACACCAAATCTTAACAATAGCACAAACGTTAACATTGTGTGTCAGGAGACATTCAGTTTGGACATCAAGAAGAATTTTGTCACTGAAAGGTTTGTCAGGCATGGGAACAGGCTGCCCAGGAAAGTGGTGGAATCACCATCCCTGGAAGTGTTCCAGAAAAACTGGACATGGCACTCAGTGCTGTGGTTTAGTTGACGTGGTGGTGTTTGGTCAGAGGTTGGACTCGATGAGGTTTGGAGGTTTTTCCAGCCCTAATGATTCTATGATCCTATGATGTAAGGGCAAGCTAAATTGAAAATGCAGTTTTTACAGAAAAAGAATACTAAGTTCTCCAATAGAAATAAACCAGTGATAAAAAATGAGAGGCAACATGCTGGAAAGGGGGAAATTTACAGAGTGCAGTGCAGTAGGCAGTCTCAGTGCAATATGAACAAGATGAATGTGCATGAAGCCTAATTATCTGAGAGTGAAAGGTCATCAAAATCAATTTGCAGCATGATGTACAAAGGTCATTATCAGACTGAAATTTTCTATACCCATTGAAAATGCAATAAAATATGAAGTGGATGCCTCCATAACTATGATTAGTAAAGAAAAAAGTCATTGAACCATCTGCTTAAAGTTTTGTGCTACCTTAGTTTTATTCAAAATATTGCAAGTAATGAGAGGTGTTTTTTTGGAAGACAATATTGCTGAAAGAATCCATTAATTTTCAAGATCTATAATGCTGACAGAACTGAAAGCACCTCTGTAAAATTAGCCCTTCAAATCAATAGTGTAATATTTGTAATTTTTCTCTTTTTTTATTACAGGCCACTTCATTATTATTTTTATTTTCGGTTTATGAAATGAAATATACTAGAATCCATCTTTTTCTTATCTGTGGTTAAATTGCTTACTCAGGGGTGCAGTTTGTGTGTTTTGTTATAACATTTCAGTGGCAAAACAGCCCTTGTGCAAGAAAACACTGGTCTGTATAGCCAGCAGAGAAGACATTACAATACCAACACCTAAACCTAAATACATACTCAGAAATCTACTTATGCTGGTTCTGAAGGTAAATATAATCTATATAATATCATTAAAAATGAACTGATCTGTCAGAACAAGATGGCTGCCAGAAGGTTTTCCGTATGAAGTTTTTTGTCTGTTGAGACATGAGAGGTAAGCAGTCTATACAGGGAGCTGTCATTCCACAGGAGCAAGGGGTTAGTCTGAGCATGATCACTCAAAAGTTGAATTAAGTTCTGAAAACTGTGCATTAATTCCCTTTTGTGTTTGCTTCCCTCTTTTTCTGGCACAAGGACTCTCCTTCCTTAATCCCCTATGGAAAAAGAGACACTTGAAGTAGACGAAGGACCCTGGTGGATATGGGGTGGAGAGTGGCCGCTGACTACTAATTAGATACACTTATACAGAGAAAAATTTCTTCAGCTTTCTCACTTTGTCTGCATTGTGTTTTCCACTAGAAGTTCACATCAAAGGGAAGAAAATTAATTTCCTGCACACAGAGGTACCAAACCTGCAAATGTTCCTTTGGCATGGACCCTCCTTGTGCAGGCTGCACAGCGGCTGCTTGCAGGGCCCACGGCAAGATCAAGGTCACGACGTGCTCACAGCCCCTCCTCTCTTCAGGAGCTTTGTAGATATAATCTCTGATGTCCCGAATATGTGTATTCTGTATCACCTAAAAATAGATACTGAGAAGCCTGTTTCTTTCTCACATAATATGCAGCCTCTGAAAGCATAATGTTATTCAATATTAATACCTTAATCACTGTTGTCAGCACGCTTCAACCCATAAACAAAAGAAGCTCTTACTGCCTGTATTTTCTTCCTTCTTTCTTTACTCCTATGGTGTTTCACTAAATGGTTTGTTGCGCCTTTTCAGCACTCAGCTCAAAACTTAACACTCTAATAAAAATGCTGCTGTCATTTCATTAACATCTTTCTTATTTTTCTAAAAATTAGAAGGATTAAATTGAGCCTTATGTTCTTTCAAAGCCGTATTTTTGAATGAGATGGCCACCACAGGATATTTCCCTTTGTGGCAGTCATGGAAATCTTCCGGACAAGGAAATGAGATTCAGCATTGCTAATGGGAAGATAAAAATATTCAGTATTTATTTTACAATTTGCTGATAATGAAGCAGACTGAGGGAATGATTGGTTGAATGCACTTGGAATAATAATAAAGGGCAGGGCAGATGCTGAAAGATATTTTCATGTTTCTTCTTCTAATTGATGTTTGTTTCTCATGTCCTTTGTGTGCATTTCCTGAATTAGTGTAGCATTCTCCGAGGGTAAATCAACCTAATTTTCCCCTCCTGACAGCTGCATCCTTGATGGTACTCAAGAAATAGTTCCAGACTTGAAACTTGGCAATGAAGAGGCTGCCCTGGACCCAACTGGTTCTAGATATCAGGCTGAGGTCGAGTGCTCTGCCTCTACACCCAGAGCCATCTGCATGGGTCACAGAAAATCTGCAGGCCCTGTGCTCCACCTAACATTAGGCTGTTGAGACTTTGATGCCTTCTCATAAAAAACCCCTGCATTTTACACCAAAGCTCACACACCTTGGAGTACTGGGTGCCTGGCAGCAAACTCTGCTTAAGGGTCTGCTTTGAGCAGGCAGTGTCAAAACCACTGTGGAGGATTGGCTTAGGGTCTCAGTGACAAACAGCCAGCCAGAAAATGGCTTAGTGAAATCAGTGGGAGCAAATGGGACATGATCTCATCCCCACTGATGCCTTGAAAAGTAAGTCTTCATATTGATCAAATAATGTTAGAAAACAACTTTAAAGATTATTTCACTTCAGTTATTAACAAAACAGTGTTGTAATTCGTAAGTGTTGCGTGCCTCAGTTACAGGTGCAGAAGTAAGCAGTGGCCTAACTTGGCCTAATTCCACCACTGGATTAAATCTCCTCTCTACAGCTAATCCCTGCAGTAGCTCCTGGTGTACTCATCCATGTCCTGGTGATTGATCAGTACCCACCTCCTGTAGGGACACATTTTGCAAGGGACCTTGGGAAAAACTGACCTGTGAGTTGGCTGACTAGAGCTCTTCCTGCCAAGGCAGGCTTCACAGATGCAGTTTGGGTGCAAACAGGCTGACTACTTGCTTGTCTGAAGGAAAATTCCCCATGTGAGAATTTCTATATTGACAGTACTCTTGGGCTTCACTTGATCCCAAAGTACAGTTCCAAAAAGCACTCGTGAAAGGGGAAGGATGGGGAGGGGAAAAAGGAGTATGTGCAATTCTGTGTTCTTCCCTCCTCCTGTGTCTTGACATCTATTGAGGACTTTGGCTCCAGGGAAATAATGTTCTACATTCAAGCATTATATTATGTGTTTTATGAATAAAACATGAATTTGGTTAGCCCAGAAGAAACATACTGTTTAGGAGAATTTATTTTTTTCTTACCCACCTCAAATCCATGGTATTTTCTCCAGGATTTACAGTCGTGATAGCAGTCAACTTGCAGAGAATTTGGCCTTACTCACATTTCACGGCTATATTTCTCCTCATGCTCTAATCATGCAAATATGCTCTAAGTAAATAAATACTGCTTCAGGCAAAATTATGATCTGAAGAGGATGTGCTTAACTTTTAAAGTGGAGTTGAAAAGTGATCCCAGGTATTTCATAAAGCCAAAATGAAATCAGGAAGATCTCCATGATGGCAGGTCTGCAGACAAGCCACAAGACCAAGAGGTTTATTTGATGGGCAGATGTAGCCTTCAATGCCACATAAAACTGAAGGCTTTAAATTACATTAATGAGACTATCAGAGTGTGGAACTCACTATACAGTAGTTCATTCACTGTAGATTCTGATTGTTTTTACCAGCATCTGCCTCTCTTTAAGGCAAAATCATTGAGGTGCTAAGGCATTTTTTGGGAGACATTAACAGCTAATCTCTGTACCTGTGCAGAGTTTACATTGCCACGATGGACAGGCATCACAGGGCAAAAATTAAAGACCAAAAGGCATCACTAATATGCTGTTCAGCTTACATGAAATGTTAACAGTCCCTTAAAAATACATGCCCGGAGCACAGAGTTTGCACAGTGAAACCTTTAACAGCAGGAAATGCAGATGGTCAACTTTATGGAAGTGACAGTGGTCAGTGCTTGGTCAACTTTAATTTGCCACCACTGGGCATGAACATAACAATTCCGTGATTAATGGCAAGATTGAATGCAATTTCTCATGAATATCCTTATATTTAACCCCCATGAGATAGCCTGGGCACCCTAACATCCCTTTTTCCCTTTTGTTGCCAGTATTAAAGATTTCCCTCACTCCACAGAAAATAAATTCTGAGCCTAATGCAACTGCTTTTCACCAGCATTTGCAAATACTGTGTCTCTTTTCTTATCCAGTTTCTAGAAGCTCTAGGGTTTTTTTGCCTCTGATACAAAGTTTGCATTCTGCATGGATTCAATCAGGTTTACAACTAGTTCTGACAAAAACAAAGCATTCTGTAAACATTATCTCAATATTTTATTTTCTCATTTGAAAAGAAGTAAGGATTGCTGGTGTCCTTGCAGTAGAAGGACTTACATGAAGGCTAATTTAACTGGCTCATTGCCTTTCAACTGAGGTCACCATGTTACTTCCTGTATCCTGTTTTCTGGTCCATTTCAAGCCTCACATCAATTGTTGACATGGAGTTTGTTGATGAACGTGCCCTAAGAGGACCATAAACCAATTTGTGGAGCAAATTAGAAGGTTATGAAAGCAATGACATACCCAGTGATTTTCCACTCTCTATCTTGTGTATGCATCTTAATTTCCAGATAGCTGCATCACAAAATGAAAAAAGTTAATAGCCTTCTTGTTCTTTGTGTTCCCCTTCCCCCTTCTGTTAGGTTTCAGTGGACTATTTCAATAAAAGGAAAAGGAACACTATTCACTAGAAAACAGTTATTCAGGTACGATAATTTGTACTTTATGTGATATTATAATGGTGAGTGTAAATTTTCCTTTGAACCATGTTTTATTAACATTTTTTTTCCACGGAGTTACATCAAAAGACTCTATAAATAAGTGATGTGCTCAGCCTGCCAGCTCTTACATGCATACCAATTACCTCTATTGGTTTCAGGACACGTAGTCAGTACTTTAAACAACCCAGATAATATTGCAAACTGAAATATTCAACATCTCCATCTTGGTATGCTGTCACCGTGCAGAGAATGATTATAATTGGTAATCAGTTTCACTGCTAGTAAGTTGAGTGGCATGATGCATTTTATATCCATGCCTATGTCAAACTCAATTAACATTCTAACACAGTATATTTCAGACAGGGAGCTAATCTGAGGGAACAACACAATTATTTTTGATGTTCAAAATTCTCAGTTTCATGAAGAGAAGGAATTGAAGCACAAATACATTTATTAATACCACAGCATTTTCTATTTTTAATTCCAAAAGGAAGAGGGTACAAAATAGATCTTCCATCCCAAATTCCTGTTTTTAGTGGGGCATGCCAATGACATGAGAAACTGCAGAAATAAAAAATGATCAGGATTTTTCTTTTTCATTGCACAGTGCTGTATCAAGGTATGACATTCATTATGATACAGTGAGCTGAAAAAGGTTTAATTCTTAAGAAAAAGATACTGATCTATCAAGGCAAATTTTTATTGTTTTTTTTTTTAATAGTCACAAGCATCATAGTACTTTGTCTAATTCCACATAAACAAATGCATAAACAAAGTCATAAAGAGAAGGCTTATATATGTAAGCTCTTTAGAAGAAATTAGGAAGTTGAAGAGGGCAGGTAAAAGCTGCAACATTATGGAACTCACCATCACTGAAAAATCTTGTCCCTGCTGCCACACCTCTCTTACAGGTCACACATTTTCCTATCACCCGTAACATCAGTTTAGAATAATGTAGCAGGCTTTGTAGCACAGAATGGAACAGATAAAACACATGAAATATCTTTTAATAACAAAACTAACAAAAAGCCCCAACTCTGGCTGCTAGATACAACACAACAGTCTAGAGTAGTCCTGTTCCACCCATGTTTAGTTTGTTGTATTATCAGACAGATGGTCACAACTTGCTGATCCTGACTGTCACTGCCCTGATGAAAGCAACATCATTTTGTTGAGATGTCTTCTCCTCATGGGCTCTTGTGTATGCAGTAGTTCCATGGTCTTTATCATGTAGGTTATCCATCGAGGGATCCACATCCTGAAGTTACAGAATCACACGATACCTGAAGTTGAAAGGGATCTGTCAAAGTTATTTGGTCCAAACCTCCTGCTCAGACAGAATCACCTGGACCAGGACCAAGCTCAGAGAAATTTTGAATATCTCCAAATAAGTGGTAGGATGGAGAAACACCAAAAAAACAAAAATCAAAAAAACCCAAAGGAACAACAACAAACCAAACCAAACCAAACAAAAAAAAACACCCCCCCCAAAAACAACAACAACAACAAAAAAAAACCAAAACCAAAAACAAAAACAAAACAAAAACCAACAACAACAGCAACAACAACAAGAAAACTCCTGTTGTTTCACTCTTCCTTCTTACGGCAAATTTGTGGGGATTTCTTGAGGGGCAGGAAATATTGGAAAACATGAAAACATAACCTCTCTGCTAAAACAAAGAGCGATAATTCTGCAGTTCAAAAAATAAGAAAAATATGGTAACATCTGCTTTGATTCTTTTGAGAGAGGATCAGAACTCTCTTGGTGGCAGCTGAGATTGGCTGAAGTTAAAATAAATGTAATCATATATTTCTTGAAGTATTTGAGTCAAGTCTTGAGTCTGAAAAACTGGCTTGGAAATCCTGAAGGAATAAAGCTATCTGACAGTTCTAGCATAGCTAAATCTTTCTCAGGGATAATATATATTTCTTTTTTCATACATCTATAATTTACTGCTAATTCACCACAAAATTGTCAAGATAAAAATCCTTCACCAGCCTGCAGAAAAATCAAGAAGTTCCTAGCAGTTTTTGCTAGTAGACTTGGACTGAGTTATCCCAATTGACTTTTTTGATCTTCAGAACACGAAGAAATTGTCGATGAAGTAACTGACCTCAGCTTTAAGTTGTGTGAGCAGGACCATACAAAATAGACTGTAGGAGAATCCTTCCTGAGCAGAATCATGAAAATTTGACTACTGCTGTCTTTGGATCCTCCAGAATAGAGAAGTGTAACAGAGCATGTTCTAATGAAACCTGACCAAAGACTGACATGACTGGTTTCAGTGTCACAAAGTGTGGTCCACTGTGAATTTTTGTGAACTGCAAGTAGAAATATCGAAAGGACCTACATTTTATTTCTGGAAGAAATAGAGGCATCCTTTGCTATTCCACATGTTCACAAAAGATGGATCAGGATGTCAAAAACTCGTATCTTTACATCACAAGAGAAAGACATGTATTCTTTTCATTGCTCTCTCTCCCTTCCTCTACAATCACAACTTCAAGGTTATGCTCTTCTATTTAGTTCTGCTAATACCTGTAGATTGGTGCAGACCTTTTCTGAACAGGGTATAGACTATAATCTTTATGATGATATACTGTTGTCTCTCCTGTTCTTAACCATTGAAGCCTAGATAAAGTCTTCATATTACCTGATGAATTCATCAGAATAATTCTGTACTTATTGGAAGCTGTTCTGAGAAGTTATTGATATAAAGATAATTCATCATTTTCTGGGTACCAACTGTGTCTCGGGTTTGGACATATTGATTTTTCTTGCACCATTTGCTACGATGATTCCTTTGAGAGTATCAGCATTTGGTAACAGGACAGAAAACAGGTATATAAGTCAATTGCTATCTTTACCTCAATAGAAAATTTCAGCATGTTATTAATTATTTTTGACATTTAAATGAAATGTCCCATTAATATTAACATTTTAGTATTGTTAGGAATAAGCTTTCTACCCTTTTCTTTATTCAAAATATACTTTACATGAGCAGTCTGGCTGCAAGCCATGGGGAATAATGTTTGCACTATATCATTGCAAAGAGTTTTTCTCAATGTTAACTTAGCTGTTCCTGAGAGGGGCAAATAAACCTGATGTCACATCTGACCACTCTATTTCCCTGAAAAGCAATATATTCAATATGGCAAGAACCCTTCTTTAGGCAGTGCCATTTACACGGACCATGTTTCTATTTATCCCAAGACTAACTTGCAACAGCACTGCACAGTATTTTGGCTACAGGGCTGATTAATGTAACACATTCTTAGCAGGACTCCAGGCAGTGCAGTTTCAATCCTTGACACTGGTTTAGCATGTACAGTATATTTACTCAGTGGCAGGATTGTCTGTGCTTTGAATATTGTCACAGATTAGGTTCACTTTAACAATTTGATGATTTTTTAATAATTTGTCAACTCCAGAGGCTGTCTGACCAGTTTTTCTCTCTCTTGATAATGGTCTTCATCTCAGTAGGAGCAGAAAGGGTACAACGTCCATTGTTCTGCAGTAGAGTTCTATGGTTGCTGTGGGCTAAGAGTATTCATGGGGCATATTTGCTTTAGTACAGAGAGCTGAATCCAATGTACTGTGTGAAGACTATCTGATTCTGTCAGTCACCTTATTAAAAGGCATGGTTGGAGAATAAATACATGAAATAAGATCCTGGAATCTGACAACATTATTATTGCTATAATGTTAATTAGGAAAATACTAAAATCATAACAACCTATATCATATCTGCTGCACTAATGTCTGGACAATTTTTATTATTTAAAAGATCCAACGCTGCATTTTAAGTTGCAGATGTGTTTACATTCAGTGATGGCTGGGAATAATAATATGGAAGATTTTGCCGTTACCAGGAATCCCTTTCTTGAGGCCATTTCCCCTCTCCCTTATTTGTCTTCAGTCATCAAAATAGGACAGTTTATATTTAATTCTCATTTATTTCATAGTTTCTTTTCTAAATTATATGTTACATATATTGTATGTATAATCATGTAATGACTTAAGGTAACAAAAGAGATTAAAAGAAAATTTAGGAATGCAGCACTGATTGTAAAATAACTATGGTGCCAAAACATTTCTGCCCATAAATTAAACTTCCTTCTTTCTTAAAAAACAGCCTTTGAGATCAGTGGCCTCATCTATCAGACTCATCTTTCATTTCCTTTTTGCTTTTATCATAGTCTGGACTCATAGAATATATAGGAAATAATAGTTCACATTAAAACAAAGGCACAGAAGGCATCCATGGGACTTTTATGCTAAAATGATTCATTATTTCTGTGACTATTTCAGATTTTCAGAATTACAAGAACTGACCTATTTGAGTATCCTTGTATCTACATTTCAAAAAGACATGACACAGACCTAAACTCCTTTGCAAGTAGACTGTGCATATATTTATGTAGTAGACTTTTCTGGTAAAATATTTGTAGAAAGCTAATTTCAGTCTGGAAAGCTTTGTGAGAATGATTATATTATGCATACATTTCACAAGATATTTTCTCACAAATATCCAACAAAAAATAGAAATAATATCATACTATTCCTGAGATCAATCTTAATGACATCGTTCTCACACATTTAGAAACTGAGATCAAACACTTATAAATAAGTGACTTGTGATTAATTCAGGAGGTAGATGACTTTTTTACAATTTTTTGTGACATTTCACTGGCAATGTATCTGGCATATAATGCTTTCGTCACAGAAATTTCCTAAGTGGTGCCAGATGTTCTTCCACACTAATTGTTATAGCTACTTTTACCTGCACTCTTCAATTTCTACAATTTCCAATACTTGTCGTCCACTATTTCCCATCACCTCTGTTTTATTGCACCCCTTCCTTACAGACCTTCATCCTCCGTCACATGCCACAACCAGTTCCATGTTTGCTTCAGCTTCATCTCTGTATCACACAAGTGCTCTGAACTTCTCTTGCCTTTTAATTGACTTCACAACACCCGCTCCTTAAATGACATCTACAAGCAATTATCAGTTCAGCTATGGGACATTAGCATCTAGTGATGGACAATTTAGCTTCTTTTAAAATTATCATCTATTTCTGTACAGAATATATGTAGAGCAAACAAAAACTACAATTTTCTTGTGCTTTATTTAATTACTTCCTTTAATGACATCCTTTCTTCGTAGTCATGATATAGTTACTCCTTTTTTTATTTTTTTTTGGTTGATGATAGTTTCTCATCTGTTTCTACATCTTTGGAACCTAATTGTATCCACAGCTTATGAGATAACAAACTCAATAAATATTAAAATAATGTTCAAACCACTAGCTACTGTTAGCAACTTTATACACATCATGTCAAAATAAAGATGTAAAGACAGATACCCTGACAAAGACAGCTTGGGGCTATGGCAGCCTCTCCAGAGCACTTTCCTCAAGACTTCCAAGAAACAGTGAGAGACATGATTAATGGCAGATAGAAACTTGATAGCATTTGTTGGGGCTGGTTTCATTTTGCAAATGAGGGGCATCCCTGCCTTCTCCCAGGGAGATCGACAGCCACCCTCCCTGTACTGACCTGTGCTTGTGTCAGGGTGCCCCTTGGGTGTACTCATTTCAAAATATATGTGTGAGATGAGGAAACACAAGGTTTTATTTACTTTCCTGGAAAGTTGTGTTGCATGTAGGGACCTCCTCCGGGAAGGGCCTCAGCCACTGTTACAAGATCACCCAGAAAACAGGAGATATTTGGAAAACCGAGAACAAGGCTCTGTTGAGGGATACAGTTCTCCTGATATGGGTCAGAATGGGCTCCCTCAAGGCTCGTACTCCTTGGAGAGACAAGGTTTAAGTGGTGGGGACTACAGCAGTGCAGGATGTGGCAGAAGGCTGGGGACCCATGGCAAGTATGTGGAGCCACCCCGACACTGACAGAAACTGCACAGGAAGGAGCACCCACCCTGATCCGTGTCTGTCAGCTGGAGAAACACAGGCAGATCCTGAAAAGCTGCGTTTAAGAAAGGCCCCAGCTGCCAGGGCTGAAGATGCACTCTGGGGAGGACATAGTGTGCCGAAGGGAGACAGGAGCCCCTGACAGCAGCCGTGGGACACACACGCCAGGAGAGGGACACCCCCAAGGGACCATGGCCATGGGGAACCTGTACCAGGCCAGGAACATCCCTGAAGGACTGTGGCTGGGGAGGACCCTGTAACTTGTGAAAAGAAGGGGGACGTGAGCATGGGGTAGGGGAGGACAGGTGCACAACTGAGTGTTTGTGTTTGTGTTTGTGTTTGTTTGTGTGTGTCAATAGTTACACCTGTTTTCCCCTCAGTTTGACCAGAACCTGGACGGAAGTTAGACAGTAGGCTAGGAGAGGTTGCCTGATTAAAGATGCAGCTTGCACCAGAGCTGAGAGCAGTGGCAATGCAGGCATCTGTCAGGTGCAGGCAGCTCCCACCAGCAGCCAGGCAGCAGCACACAACGCGCTTCCAGCACTGCCTCCACCCTCTCTCCCAAAACTCCTGTGCCCTCTGCACTTCCCTGCTGCCACGGCTCACATGTCACGGCAATAAACGCCTGAGACAGCAGCATGCAAGATTGAAGTTTACTTTAATGTTTTCTTCTCTTATAACCTTCAGGCCTTTCAGCTTCTTCAAGCTTCAGATGTCTTTTTTTCCAGTGGAAATTTCAAAGTAGGAGCTGGGTGGAGGAGGGGAGAAAAAACAGCCTAAAGACAGACATTGTCTTGTAACATGACAACATATAGGAGATGGTCCAGAGCCACAGGATACATTATATCTAGCCTCACGTGAACACTGGATATATTCATTTTGTCATTTTAGAAACACAAAGTTGTGAAAACATATTCATTAACAAACAGCACAATCTTGGACAAAGTGTCTGAGGGTGTTCAAAGCTTGTTCTCTAATAGAGTGTATTCTGTAATCGAATAGAGTAAGGGCTGCAGAAGCTTTGGGTGGAAACTTCACTGAAGTACAACTGCCAAGAGTGCAGAGGGAATACTGGCTGCCTTTATAGGATGGCTGTGGCATCCTCGGACTGAAAAGCCCTGCTGAACCCTGTGAAAGCAATGAAATCAACCCTCTAAGTAGTTAATGTCCTGTCACATACCTCTGCTTACCCCTGTCAGATACTCCCAGACATTTATATTGCCCATGCATGACGGTCAGCCTGGGACCCAGTGGTGTAGACAAGCACACTGTCAGGAGAGAGATCAAGTAATTCCTCACTGAAGACAGACCAAGTAATGTCTTTTAGACAACAGCAGCACAGGATGTGCAGGACTGCAGTCTAACTATAAAGACAATTTAATTTGTTATTCTCAAACAGTTCTCTTTAGTCCTTCTTCCTCTCTCTTCATAAATACAATGTATTTTTCAAACACCAAGCTTAGCACTGTTGTAAGGGGAAGACTGATTACACTGGCTATAGCTAAGCAGAAAGTCTGGAATTGCTGAAGGCTGCAAGAGCTAAACTCACACTTAATAAATTGAGCCCAACCTACCCGTGCCACAAACACACTATCAGCCATGCTAAATGGAAACACATCTTTATAAGGCAGGGAAATTAACTAAAATTACATGCTATGTTTATAAGAGTTCCCAATGTCCTTCCAGCTTTGTGCTGAAATACTCCTAAACAACAGAGCTGGTCTCTTCCCTACTCTCTGAAGCTAAAAAGCTTCTAGGCTGTTTATGTTCAAATAGGGTTTTTGAATATAATGGAAAAAATGCAATGGTAAATATACTACATAACATACAATTAAAACCTGTATTTAGTTATTTTTAAGTTGCAGGTATTAGGGGTAGATTGTCTGCCTTTTGAATCAATCAAAGGAAAATTCCTCTAAGGGGATTTCAGAGGAAATTTTTTTTCAAAATAACAGAATAAGAAACTTCCTATCATTAGGACTGCACATAAACATTAAAGAGCAATCCTTGGAGAATATAAAAAGGGCTAATCAGGTGCCTCTTCCTGTGTTTTGGGATATTCCACTGCAGTTCCTTATCTTTGCTTCCCTTAAAAGAGTTAAAGCCCTCTCATAGCTCTGGAAAA
Organism: Pachycephala philippinensis; assembly: GCA_013397055.1. NCBI lineage: Eukaryota > Metazoa > Chordata > Aves > Passeriformes > Pachycephala > Pachycephala philippinensis. Next base: position 19,868 of record VWZT01004652.1, read on the forward strand.
TACCCATTTACTCATATGTTATTCAAACTGACCATAGACTTGTCAAGTTGACAGGTTTTTGTCCCCCAAAGGAAAAGCACAGTTGCAGTTTCTCTCACAGTACATAGATGGGGTGTAATAAATGCAGAGGAAAGTGGTTCATTCTGGATGCCAGACACACACAAGTACCAGCTTTCCTGTCCTTGTCTCCCTTCAGACAAAAGACCTCAGCACAGAAAACACAATGTCACCCAGAACCTGTCCGGATTAACCAGTTGATAGCATCCCTGAAATCCTTTCTGTGTGACTTTAGACCTGTTTTGGAAACGCTATGATTCCCAGAAGACTTAAAACGAAGAGAAACAAACACTCTGCTTGGGTCAGAAAGCAAGCGACATTGAGCACAAATGAGATGAATGAGATCTGTGTTATTATGGAACATCCATTTATCACCCCACCTGAACACACAAAGGTAATTTGTAAAACCACAATATTTATTAAACCAACTACAAACAGGAGCACTTGAAAATAATATGGCTTCCATGATCTGCAGGCTTATGAAAGAGCTGAAACTTCTTAACTTTGTTTAATCTCCCTTCTCCCTTATTTTTTTTTTTTCTTTTCCTTTTCTTTTTCTTTATTTTTTCTTTTCTCCTATGAGGCAGGGGAAAGCAGCTCTTAAGGAAAGATGATGCAGTTTCTCCTGGGTCATACAACTGTATTAAAAGTTCTGAGCAAACAGCACTGCCATCAAAAGAGCGAAATAACTTTTTGTTGGTCGGTGTTTATTCCTGTGTACAATGTACTATGTACAACATATGCACTCAGTTCTGACAGCCTCTGGCCAGTTGTCTCCTCAAATGAGCACCTTAAGAAGCTCAATTATACATCTGTTACAAAGCTTGCTTATTTCTTATCTGATAAGTTATAAATCAAGTATTATCATAGAAAATGTTGAAATTACTTGAATAAATGGAATATTAATTTTAAACTAGATTATGTACATGCAAACTACTTCAGTAGGCAAAGGTTTGAAGGTTTGGGCTCTCCTCCCCTTCTCCTTCTCCCTTTCCTTTGCTTCTCAAGAGAAAGCAGTACAATTAGTTTAGTCTTTGTGAGCCATGTTTTTAGGCTTCTTTTACAGACCAGTTAGAGGCAGATTAGAAAGATGTCTCTCCTTGGAGTGAGGTAAACAGAGCTAAGACAGGGGCAGCACTAAGCAGGGGTATTATATCTCTTCTCTTAGTTATCTATATAGTTTGTGCCTCCTGATTATTTAAGGATTTTCCTTGCAGTGACGGAACACTGTGGATTCATGTTCTGCTATGATTAAGCAGAACCTGCCTATCTGTGCAGTACTGCCACTGAGCAGTTGCTCCCTGTCCCACATTTGAGTGACTGTTCTTACAAAGAACAATATTCTGCATTCCTTTTCTTTTTTTTCTTTTTGCCTTTCTTTTCCCGTGGCTATTTATCCAGTTTGTCAGAATCATTTTGTATTCTAAAGTTGCCCTCCAGCACTTGCCACTGCTTTTAGCCTGGTGTCATCTTCAAATGTACTAATTATACTCTACTCCATTATCTAGGTCATTAGTGACTGAAATAGTATGAGATTGGGAACGGAGCTTTGGGGAATCCCCACTTGATTCTTCTTTTCTGTTTTTGCAGTGCTCTGTTAGTAACTCTTTGGTAGGTTCATGCAAGCATGGGATACTTTCATTATGCCTTCTTTTCCCTAACTTCTGCTTTGAAATTAAGTGGTAGTGTGGCCTTTCTAAAAGGGGGTCTTTGTGTTACAGTTGCCCAAGTGGTCTGGAAGTTGTATACAACTCTCAGAATAAATACTCATACTTCTGAATTCTTCCTGCCAAATAGTTTTGTTCCTCTGTAATGAGGTAATGCTGGTGTGACTGCCAGGTAGGCCCTTACTATGCTGATGCAGAATAAGGAAAGTACACGAAAAATTACCCTCATGTTTAAAAAGATTCCTCTTAAAAGATACCCATAATCTCTTGTTACTATCAAAAATACTTTCTAAAACTTGGTAGTTTTAGAAAACTACCTGTTTGTGGTAAATCTCTGCACACCTACTTCAAAAATTCTGGTTTAATACTGTGTTTGTGAACACCATCTTTTTATTAAGATATAAACATTTTCCCAGCAATGTAGTGATGATGCAGTTTGTTCACTGACTTTGTTAACATTTAGCGAGTAGGATAGCAGAATCTCATTTCAGAGAATAGCTCCATAATTTCTCGCACCTACCATAAAAACAAGCAAATTGACACCCTGCCAGGAGTAGCCAGAGGAGATCTTAGGAGAGAGTTCATAATGATACTGTTGCCATATTGCATGCCTGTAAATAATTCATTAAGTCAACCACCCTTTTGTTTTAAGCAAACATGAGCAGATGCCTTCCTAAACTGGATGCAGACAACAGTTTTCAGCAAAACATTGTTGTAATATGACACTTAAAAAGAGTAACATTTTTCCTTTACTGATTTTTGAAGCGTTATCCACTCTGATAATTCACAGTGATTACTTCTGCTACACATCAAGTCCTTCATTGTTTTTCATCTATGTTTTCCACATTTTTGCTGTGTGATAGATTTCACAGTTAACTGTAGCGTGGTGGAAAATGAAACAAATCTGCATGCAGTTAAGAGAGCTGAGATTTGCAGAAGCCCAAAATACTAGTATTAATTATTTAATACAAGACCTGCAGCTCAGATGTTATATTTGCTTTGTATTTAGAAAACCAAAAAACCTCTTCCAGGCATTTAAGTCTTCTCTATGCTTTTAATTAAAAGACAATAAACCAGAAGTTTGGGGGTCCAAGCAAGAGGTTAAAACTAGTGTTTACACAGCTGATGACTCCTCAGTACTCAGCTTGTAAAGACAGGTCACTCCTCTAAAAATGCCATATTTATACTGTGTGGAAGTATGTAAAATTCAGTCTTATCTGTAATTTTTGTAATTTTTTACTTGCTTAGTGGTGTGAAGACTCATATGCAATTAAAAAGTGGTGTTTTGTTTTTGCTGTTTATACTTTGAATTTTGGCAGCCTTCGTTCTGGTGAACCACTTTCTGCATATAAATTCACTGAGCATGAGCTCTCCTTACGTGCATTTTTCTATACTGATTTCATTCCAAGTTTGTCTTCTTTGACAAAACTTTGAAATAGGAAATAAGCATCTGCATGTATCAGAAAGTAAGTTCTGAAGAGCGCAATAAAATATAATGAGTTCAATATTTTTCAAATATGTTTTACTTTGTTACTCTGAAACACTTGTGGCAAGTTTTGCACCATCTCAGTCAATCATTAAATTACAGTTCAATTTTCTACAAAATCAGCTTTGCATTAAAAGTTCAGAAATTTCTGTAAGGGCAGCTCCAAGGTATGTTCCATCTATTATTTACTAGTAAATAAAATGGAATGTGCAAGCATCTTGATTTATTAGTCCAGTTGATGTTTCAGTACCACTACAGTTTTGATTGTTTCATAAGACTCTGAGTCATTACCCTAAAATCCTTTATACAAATTACACAACTTTTACAGTACAAGAAAGTGTTTGAAGATTACTTTTCTGGGGTTTAAAGTATAGTTAGACACTGTATGTTTCGGTTAGTCTAGTTGAATCTGAAACAACAGAGGGAGAGAACCTGCAGTGAATTAGACCTTTATTTTTCTATCAATATCTCTTATGCTCATCATAACACCTTCAGATGTCTCTTTATTTTTTCCCTCCAACTTTTTGCAGGGGAGACATGCAAAATGCCATGGGTGAATATGGTATGAGTGGAAAATGTAATTGGGAGAGTCTTAGGATCTCATATCTGGAGGAATTTTTATACCCTTCTAATCTCACAGGTTTCAGGACATCATCTGGTTATTTTTGCACTAAAGGAACAGTGCTTATTGTGACCTCCACTCAAGAGAAATTATTTAGATACAAAGTTTCTAGCCTTCCTTCAGTTGTGCATTATTGTTATACTCAACATTTTGTCATTCATTAAAATATTTGCGTTTAATTCACACCTGTAACCATGAGTCCTCTGAGGACCTTATTTCTCATATGAGAGTAACAATGTAGACAATGAACATCCAGGTGCAAAGTTAATTTCATACTTAAGCATCATCAGGTTAAGGCCTTGGCAAAAATTGGAAGTACTTTTATAGTGAAAAGTCATAATGTTTTTCCAATTATTACAAATAGTGTAGATGAATTTTTATTCATCCATAAAATTCTCCACACTGAAATGATTCAGTCTTACAAATGGATTAAAAATGTTCAATTAACTTTAAAATATTCCAAGAGAAAAATCAGTTTGTCAGACTGGGGGACTAGAGGGACTGGTTCAAATGGTTAGCTATTTTCTTGTGATGGGCAGGGAGGGGGACTTGTGGGGTCAGATTTATCATTTGGGGTATAATAAATGATTTAATTATTCAAACATAGCCTGAAAGTCTGTAATTTATGTCAGATATATGATATGCTGATTTTTCTGAATACAACTGAAATCTCTTTCAGAAAGATTTACAGGGTTAATAACCTCCAGCTATTTTAAGTCACAGTCAATCTTCATGGAAGCAGTACAGAGATTATACAGAGGGTTCCTTTTCCCTGTGGTTACTGCCTTATATTTCAAATATAAGGTGTTTGATGAAAATAGTATTCTCACACTTTGAGAAAGCTCAGAAGGTTGTGACTTTGTTCTTCTCTATCTCTTGCCCCCACCCTCTTAGCTCCACTGTTACACGAGGAAGAAAGACTATTACCCTGTGTCAGCCAGAACTGAACAAATGGCTTTGGGTTAAACAGATTCAATTGCCAATCATTTGGCTTCAATTAGATTTCACTTATTGTGAGCCCAGTGGAGAGCCCTAAGCAGTCATTGGAGAATGACTACATTTAAACAACCAAACAGACAAGAAGCATATATAGATGTCCACAAGAAGACAAACTGGGTCTTTGAAAATGAGTAGTCACACATCCCAAGTGATGAACACTAAGGAACAGGTTCCTAATCTTGTGAAGTATTAGAAGTCTAGATGAAATCCTAACTTTGGAATGTTCCCTAGGAAATATGATTTGATGTCAATGAGATCAGCATGTTGTCGATGCTGTTTAAAATAGCTCTGAATAAGTCACACTGTTTCTTCTTCATTTAGTTAATAACTAAATCAAACATTGTCATAAATTACTTTCTAGCTTACTTTTTCAAATTAAAATAGGTATTTCCTAGGCAGTAAATACTGTCATGTCAAAATATATGCTGCAGACTTGCTTTTTGTGCTTTATTTAGCAGAGTAGGAAGGAAGAGTACCTGTAACTAAGGAAATTTATGTAGTGAGGGGATGAACAACCCAGTCCCTTGAAACAAAATAATCATTTTGCTTTGCACTTTCTTGTCAAATACTTCACTTTTTCTTTTCCTATGAAACTTTAGTGGTTTTGTTGTTCAGAAATCTGGTTCACCCAGAACACTGACCACTGCTTAAATTTAGTTTAAATTTAGAAAATCCATGCTGCTTTAGCTGAACATACCATGAAAAAGGTGCGGTACCATGAGATGCAGACATGGCAGCAACTTCATCATGTAAGCTGCTTTGAGAATTCTTGGCAATAGCTTCCCTAGCACAAGCCATCTTTTCCCAGTAAACTGGTCCATCACAAAGAATCACTTTTAATTCAAAATAGTAGTGGATTTGTTACTGGAATCCATGAATTCTCCACAGATGCACAAGTTACAAATTTGCAATGCAGAGTTTCATTGGTGATCACTTTTCTTAACATGACTGTGCAACTGGTATGTGTCAATGCTCTGTATTTTTTGTCAAACAATTTTTGTTCTTATTGTGACTTTAGTGCTAGCCTGCCGAGTGGCTCTAGAAGGAACTACAAGGGAAGTAGGGAACCTTACCTCTTAGTCCAGTCTATGAATGAGGAGGAAAACTTTTACAGTCATTGAAAAAGAGCATTTGCTGATGTAGTAAAACTTCACAGCCCTGCCTTGTTCAGCTTAGGCAAAATATTTTTAAGTTTTCTTGGATGCATACACGAGATGAAGTAGAGACATGCTGTGCTAGAATTCTGAAACCCCAGCTACACTGTAAATACATTTTTGCCAATCTTGTTGGTAGCCAAGACTGAGATTATATCCTCCCTACTTTGGAAAGAATGTAACTTGTTGTTTCTTGTTGACTATAAACCACAGCAATCTTTCACTGCCCTTGTATCTCCAGTATGTCTCACACAGGCTTAAAAGAGGTCAGGAATCTTCCTTTCTCAGTACTTTATATATCAGACAAAGCCTGTGATGTGATATGCTTTTTCTTCTTTTTCTTTTTTTTTTTTTTTTCTTTTTTTGGAAAGACAAAATTATTTTTTGTTCTACAAAGACTATGTGCTCAATTCTTGTATTAANATGACCTCCTCTAACACTTCATTATAGTAAAACTGTTATTTAGTTTCCTGAAGACTATTGCCATCTGTGTGTTTCATAGCTTATAGAAGTAGAAAGATGGTCTTGCAGGCCTTAGTGTAGTAGTAAGGCCATAATTTTTTTCAAAATTGGTGTCTGTAATTGGAACATTTTAGATCCAATTTATGAGTATACGCTGAATTTAGTCACTGTGCTACCTGCTAGTATTTTGTACAAAGATAGCAGTAGTTTCAAAGTTGTGTTCACTGGCTATATAGTTTCCCTGAAAATACCTGAAATTTGCAGTGGGCTACAGTCTGTCCAGTTCTGAAGACTATTTTACATCAATAAAAGAATCACTAGAAAGCATGTGCCAAAAGGAGGTTTTTTAACATTTAGAAGAAAATTCTTCCTCTCATTGTTCCTATAAACATCCCATTAATCCAGTCACTTTGCTGGTTGAGTTATTTACTGAGTTTTCTGCTGCCTTGTTTTAACTGATGAAGGAGAAGGCTGATGTTTATATTTTCAGCTTCTTCACAATAATAAAGTATTATGGCTTGCTTTCCAGGAGAGAAGCTCTGCCAAACATAAGAAGGGGAAAGTGAATGCAGTGTAAGAGTTGCCAATTTCTTTTCAGATTTACTGGCCATGTGGTATGCATTAAGACATTGAAGCAGCTGTGGTAAAAATGGTGGATGTTCTTAACCTGTACTTGATTTTAAATTCCCATATCTGCAAATAAAATTTGTAGAAAAGTTTTGGGGTTTCCTTTTGGCAGCTAGAGTACATAAGCTGTCCTAAAGTAGTACTGGCTTTTTGTGAACACCTTGGAATGCAAATCTAGACTGCAAGTTGCCAAAATACATCTATTTTTTTCTGGTTTAATCTCCCATAAAATTAAATGTTTGAATATTGTTCCTAAATTGTTTCTCTGTCTAGGCAGTGAGGGCGCTTATTTTGACATGCTGCATTTATTTAGCATGAAGAAGACTGAACAGCTGACTCCTTTATACACTGACTTAATGGATCCGACTCTTTAGCACAGTACGGTTATTTTGTACAGCACTGACAGCATTTGTCATAGTCCTGCTCAAGCCAATGAAACTTTTTCAGTATAAGCACGATCTGTTGGAGCCACAGAAACTTTGCTGCACTTACTGCTAAGGCAAGGAAAAATGATTAAGGTGGGAAAAAAGGTGTCATGGTGACCTGTGGCTAGATCAATTCTTTGTCCTAGGGCAACTACCTATTGTGTACACTAGTTCAATTTTACCTTTAACTAGCACCTAGTTTGATGTAATGATATGCCAAATGTTTTGAGGTCCTGTATGTGCTTCTGAAGTGCCCTACACACTAATTTTCCTCATGGAGGAATATGGCTCTTTAGCACTGTTATAGCACACTGCACAGCTTCAAAGCATGTCTCTTGGTTAGCAATGTTTGCTGAACTTTCCATTCTTTACATTGTAAAACATTCTGTGCATCCAGAGTGTCATTTTGCTGGGAGTTTTTGTTGTTGTCATGTTCTCTTTCTTTTTGAACCCCTTTCATCTGTATCATTTGATCTAAATTTTCATTTCTTGTAGCAGTTTCTGCTTAAGCTCTGGAGACCAAGAGCTTCTTTCCAGTTGCTTCAGATGAACTTCACGGCATGGTACTGGTTGTTGCTCTTTGTGTATTTGCAATCTTCAAAGCAGAAAGCAGAAAACAACTAACTCAGGCACTAAAGACTCACTCATTTGTATGCAAAGAAGAGGTCATGCAGGCCAAAGAGTAGCAAAATATTGAATGCTAGGTGCAAGCTTTGTTAGCAAAATTTAAGAATTTGTATAACCATCATAAAATGCTGCATAGTAATGTGTAGGGTATTGAAACACTTTCATTTGGTTGTTGGGAGGAGTGGGGTTTGCTGCATGTTTTCTTGCCCGTCTACCCCTATTTGCACCTGCCTATTCTAGCTGAGGAAATACAGAAATACAGACTTCTGTTTACTTTTCACCAGTCCTGATAATAGCGAGAAAAAAGAAAGAAAGGTCATCATTGGAGAGGAGGCTGGTGCGCGTCGAAAAAATCACCAGGCTCTGTTGTACTACTACTACTGAGTAGTAGGGCATGCACAATAAGGAGGAAAACATAACTCACCCTTTATGTAATGGGAGAGTGAGCAGCAGAGCTGCCTTCCTCCACTGCAGTCTTCTAGGGTATTTACAATATTTTCTGTTCTTCCTGATGATAAATCTTTCTAGCCACTCTCGTTGTCGCCTTATGGCCTCTGCTAACTTTTCTCTCTTTATGGCCTTTTGGGCATATATCCTCACCTTCTCAAATGTCTTGAAGCTGAAGAAGAAACAATACCAAAATATATAACAGATGCACAAGTGTACCTTGGAGATGTATGTCTTATGGACAGAGAACTGTCATCACACTTCCATAAGCACATTTTTACTGTCTCATTCATCATGCATGTGTGGCTTGCTGGCAGCACACTTGCTCCCAGTGGGGTAAACTTCTATTCTGAATCCAAACTACCTGGATACAGCTTTTCACCCTGTATGTTAGATATTTTTTCCTCCAGTCTGAGGCTTCACGTCTCCATCTCTTTTAAGTTGTGTAAAAGGCATTTTTATTTCCTACTTAGTGTGCTGCTGAAACTTCAGTGTTATAATCATAGTTTTCACTGCCTGTAGCCAAAGGGCATTTTGTCAGTGTCTAGAAACAACTAGAAATTGACAAATTTGTAAGGTCTCTGTGAAAGTTAAAGGAGCAGTTTCCAGTTATTTTTATTTTAATTTCCAAAAGCTATGGACGATGGAGTTATACATAATTAAGTGGCCCTGGTTTTATGTGAAGGTTCTACTAAAGGAAATTTGCACTAGTTCAAGATAACTGACCAGATAGCCTGAGTAATTTAAGAGGGGATGAAAGCATCCCAATCTGGACTGGCATACACCAGCATAATGGCAAGAGAAAGTGTCCATGTCTCTGCCCCAAGAGTGATTAAACATTGCTTCTCTCAACCCATTGTCAGAGATGTTCAGAAAGCTAAACTTCTTATGGAATAGGAGACTCCTTTAAACAAATCTTAAGTGTCATAACTCATGAGGAGGTTTTAATGTGTAAAACATACCTTGACTTTTTATTTCCTGGGATAATTTTACCAATCCTCTCTTTTTTACTGCTTCCAGGGTTTAACTGTCAAAACTTGGGGAATGGGGAAGGGAGAAAATAAGAATCTGATCTCCTTGATTGGCTCTACAGTTAATCTCCTATAAAAGCATGATTAGAGTACAAATGTCTTCATGTACTGAAGGACTTTCATGACCACAGAGGTATATTAGTTCTTTCAAGTAACCCAAGAATTTTATGTAAACAGTCCTCTATAAAACAGTCTGGAAAGGTATTTTCTCTGAGTTCCTTCTATTACAAGAATTTTCAGGACTACTGTTTAGGTTTTGATGTTAGTAATTCTATTAATTTCGGTAAAGATTTCCGCTAGGGAAAATATGACCACAAGATCTCCTAGGGTATTTTGTTTCTTCTGAAGCTTTGGTGTCTGTTTGGAGCTGAGTGGGGAGAAGAAGAAAGTGGGTTTTGGGCTGCCCTGAATCAAGCACAGAGAACATTTATTTCTAGATGCATGTGAATAAGCTCATGGAGCTAAGGGTTATGCATACCCAGCAGATAAGATGCTGGAGGAGATTCTGCTTTTATTTCACTGTTGTGAAACATATAGTAGGAGACTCTTCCCAGATTTCTAGCTGTACCAGTAGTAAAGATTTTATCAGAGTGTTGCCATGTAAGTTTATGATATGGTCCTTGTTTAGGAACAGCTTTGAAGTGTTTCACATGATGCATTGAAACACACATGCTTTGATGCCTTAGTTACTGCTTGCCCTGAAACAGTTTCTCGAGATGAATTAGTGGGGAAAACTTTGTTTAGAGACATTTAGACTTGTAAGAGTAGTCCTCTCCTGTGCTTGTCAACACTTGCTAGCAAAACTGACTTTTCCTGGCTTGAAGCTTAAAGCTCTGCCAAGGAAACGAAGCCCTAAAGTAGGGATGTGTAAATTCTGCAGTGCTTCACAAATGTCCACATAGCATGAAAAAGGGAACACAGTTTGAAACAGGACCAAACCAATATTTTAGCTAAGAGTGGAGACTTATCCAAAAACATATCCTAAAAACAAAGGAGATGTGTCTGAGGTGCAAACACAATTACCAGCATAGAAAGTACTTCCCAAACATGCAAATACAGAGAAAGGTGGGAAAACTTAAAATTTCACGTCTTTATTTGGAAGCAAGAGACATAACTGATATCAAAGGCTTTTAGGTGTCTTTTAATCAGTATTTTGGAAAAAAAACCCAGACTTGTTGAAATGTTGAGAATGCTCCTATTTAAATGAGTTATACTGTTATACAAAATAATTAAACAAGTAAGCGTGTATTAAAAAATTGGAATCTCATCTCTCTTGCAACCACAGTTACATGAGTCTTACCTAAGCAAAATGACCAGCAGCTACTATGGACAGAAATGTAATTAAAATTACCATTTTTTGTCTCTCTGTGTTACGGTCAAAGCAATCTATTGCACATCCTTTTTGTATTGTGTTATACCTCTGCAACATGAATGCTGGTGCTTAGTGAAACAGCTTATCAATCACAGCAGAAATACAAGACTTTTAAATAGAAAATTAATTTAAGTACAGACCAGGATGTTATCTCCAACACCATAGTCCCTACAAAGGGTAGATCAAGCTATAATAGAAACTGTCAACCCCACATGAACCACTTAATCATGTTTATATATAACTTGCATATTAAAAAGCAATATCCAATGTCAATGGCTCAGATATAAAAATATCTTAATAGTCAGTAACTGACTAATGAATACTACAGTAATAACAGTTTAATTTGAAGAATTCTGACAGCTGGTTGCCTTGATGAGAGCTGTTACCAGGGAGCCCTAGTCCCATGCTGAGAACATCCACAGCATGCTGATTTATAGCAGCAGTGCAGAACTGTTTAATGTCAGCACCTCTCAGCTAAAGTAATAATAAACAGGAACGTTATGGTTTATTTTTCTGTATGAATTGTTCAGACTCTGTATGGTAAGCACCAACTCAATAGGGGATAATAGCTGCCATTCCCCAGGGAGTTGTAACCGAGGTTTAAACATTTTTATTGGCAAGGTTAGTATATCAAAATGAATCCAGCAGAACTTGTTTTTCGTATTTTCTTTTTTCTTTTTTTTTTTTTTCTGCTTGATTTCTTATCCCATTCTGAAAAGTAAATGTCATTCCTGTAATTATGAAGGCTTCTTTTAGGTTCCACTGAAGTGAACTGCACTTCTTTTTGTACTAGTTAAACTGTTTTCCCTCTTTATGTTTAGTGCTGGATATGAATTTACTACAGATATCGGTACATAGCTTTTTTCTTTTCCTTCCGCCTCTGTCTTCCTGAATTCTAAAATTTATAAACGTGAAATCATTTTGCAAACTTCAAAGAAAGCAAGCTGCTATTTAATTAAACATTTCATGTGAAGAAATGTTACATATTGAAAGGTTTAAGGCAAAACTTTTTTTTACAAGGTTGTCATTCTTGTATACCTGCAATTTTGAACAAAAGCAATTCCTTCGAGGCAGAACCTTAGAATATATCTTAGTTTAGCCTCCCATCTTGACCAGGCTCCCAAAGACTGGAGAATATTTGCTATTAGGGGAAGCTAGGTAAGGGGAGAAGCCTTTTCTCAAGTATTTTCTCAGGGAACTTCTATACTCCTGACTCTTACCTCTTAAGGAGGAATTGGTTCTTATCTTAAAACAAATCAAATAGAAAAATCAGTACTTATACAGCTTTTTTTATTTACTACTAGCTTAATTCTTTTCTTCCAGGACACTTAGTTTGCCTACCTGACAATTGCTTCCATTGTTGTTGATGGATATTTGAGCATTCCTGTTCTGTAATCATGGCACACAAAATATACAGCAAGCATATCAAGGTGCATCTAGATCCACATCTATCCTCACACTAATGTGCCTTGGCAAAGGTAACATGAAGTAAGCAAACATGTACCCCCGCCACATACATCTCCTTATGCCTCCCTCCAGGAGGCTGTACCCTGGGTACTCCAGCAGGAAAAAGCTCCACTAGAAGTGAGCAATGGGGAAGGTGGCAGAAAGGGATTCAAAAATGCGTGTGAAAGTCTGGATAGGAAAAAACACCCTCTTCCTTTTTATAGTTTACTGAAGGTATAGTATATCAGCAAAAAATCACTTTTTCTCTATTTTAAATGTGGATGCAACACAGTGCAGGTGTGAGCCGAGTAAGAGCTATACTTGGAAAAATCAGTAAGGGTGTGTCTTAAATTAGGGACATGCTTAAATAATTTCTCAGAACATTTCTTTAGAGAGGGGATTCTCTTTGAAATATTTTTGGAAAGGCGGAACAGTATTGCATATAGATCTATCAGAAGCTCTTTGTGCTATTTTGGAAATGAGATTGGCCAATTATGCTTCAAGGAGGCAGGACTGAAACTAATGAAGAGCATCTTTATTTGGAGATTTGATCTTTCTCTTGAAATAGATAACAATTTTCTCAGTTTTATTTCTCTACTTTTAGTGCTGAAATCTTGGAAGACTTTTGTTGTTGTTGTTTGGAGTATCTGAAGGGATGCTGCTGTTCATTTACCTGTTAATTGTCATATATCACTGCCTCTGGGGAAATGACCTGGAGGGTGCACCCTGTGGCAACAAAACTGAGAAATATTGTGTTCCTTGTCTGAGGCAATCTGCTGATGAAACTGTCCATGGGACCCTTCAGCAGATGATCTGTAAATTCAAACTTTTCTTCAATTTTTGTGGGTACTGGTAGGGGATCTGATGGGATCATCAATATGACTTTACAGCAGAAGAGTTCCGAGAGTTCCTGGTTCATTAGAAATTTTTTACAAAATATCTGTTTTGGATCCAAATCAGACCAAAATTACACAAGAGGGAAAAAAAAAAATTCTAATGATCAAAAATATTCCCTTTTAAGGGGATTGTCTTGGCTGAATTTCCAGAAGAATATTTCCATGCTCTGCATATTATTTAGTGTATATAAAAGCTGGCTGATGAAAATTGATACCATAGCTCACTGTGTTGTCTTTTTCACTTTTGGTAGCAACTGTGGCTCATAATTTACATTTAATCTGGGTTATATTATTTCATTTTGGAATTTTACTAGATTTTTTTTTTTTTGGTCTGTTTTCTTTAGTTTATTGTCACTCTTTGGAACATTTAAATTCAAACAATTAAAAGTAAAGACTTTAAATCTTTCTGAACATAAACCTTCGATATCACTGTTCCAGGTATGAATCACTGCTGATATTATGGTATTAGCCAACTTTTAACTGGATACTATGCTTATCTCAGGTATACCTGCCACCTGCTTATATAACTTGATTAGACATTTATTAACTCTTTATCTGAATCATATCTATATAACCTTTATAGAAATTGTAAAACTTTGAAGGTCAATCCTTGACTTGTAGACTGCTAAAAAGGCCTCATTTTAAGCTGATAGGATTATAATATCAGAGAACTAAGCACATAACTGAATCATGCAACTGCCTTTAGCTCACGTTACACTGCAGTCCTGTTGTCTGGAACTGGTATTTGTATATATCTCTCTGAAGGCAGAAAGTCCCTGAATGCAATATGGCCTTTTATCTCTAGCTGGTATTGCAGGAAAAAAGAACATGAAAAAAAATAACATAGCTATAATTATTCTGATGGATGTGCTGAAAATATGAGAAGCAATCCAAGTCAATTTGAAGTATTTTTCTTCAGTAATGGCACAATATGAAGCTAATGAATGATTTGAGCTATTTCTGAAATCACTGTCTCTGCAGCCAATGAAAGCGCTTTGAAAAAGTCCTGATATCAAGCTAATGATAAAAAAAAAAAAAAGGAACTTAATCTATTCTTGTTGCTTACATTTTTGGCACCATCTTTATGCTATTTTCTTGTTTTAGAGCTTCTAAGGTCAACTACAGAAGCAGTGTAGAACTTCTCTAAAGACATTGACTCCTGCAGAGGTTTACTCTTTTCTCTGAATTATCTGAGATAGGCCAAAGTTTTCTTTGTGCAGCAGCTTCCACTTGAAAGAAAAAACCCAAAATCAACCAACCAACCAATCTATCTTCCTTCTGTACTCAGACTTAGAAAAATGGATAGATTTGAAGCTGCCTGAAATTTCTAGGCACTACTGGATATTCATGAATTGCCTCTGCCTGGTTTGTGAGTCATGTGCTCCCTTTCTTGGGAGAGCTGCAAGGTACTGCAAGGCTTAGGACAGTGGTGTCCTTCCCCTCTCTTGTACTGCTTTAGTTTGCTGGTTTGGATATTATGCCAGTTCTGGAAGAGAATTACTGGGCTGCTGGAAACTGTCTTGTGGTATCGTACTTTAAATGTTTATTACCCCTACCTTGTATACTGGGGACTTTGAGATAGCAGGGAAGGAGAGAATTGAATTAAGTGATCCAGGTAATGGCTATCCACCTTCTGCCAATGAATTCCTGAATATACACAAGGGCATTTATTTTTCACCGTCCTATGGACTTCTTGCTTTTGCACTAGAGTCTTCAAAATGTTTGTTGCTAATTAGTTTTCAATGTTTCTCTAGTTAATACCCCTTTCCAATGATTTCTCACTTAGGTTTTTTCTTCTCTTGGAAAGTAAACAAAAATATTTGGAGCTATCTGGTACTGCTATGAATTTCAGGCTTATTTTATAACAGGACATAGTCAAGTAAAAATTGTCATTCTTATGAAAGCAGGTGGTAGTTTGTCTGTTTAGGAATTGTCTTCAAAGCATTAACAAATACATTATAGCTGTGCAGAGATATTTATCTCTTGTAAAGAAGTGACAGAATGCAGGCCATTTGTATGTATCCTTGCGTAAATTCATGTGTCAATTAAATAAATAACATTTTAAAAAATCTCGATTGCGTTCATTTTATTCTCATTTTTTGTTGGCAGAAGACACTTGTGATGGAGGGAGGGAAGAGAGGTAGGAAGACAAAAGCAGTTTGCTGTGGTAAATTGAATGCAATGGCAGTACAAAAACTGAGACCTTTTTTTCACCCTGTTCTTCAAAGTATTGTTTTGGTTAAAATGTCAAAAATGCCCAAGGGCTTACCCTGTGCTGAATGGACTATGCCATCTGTTTGTGTAATGAGTGACTTGGTATGCATAAACTGTTACCTAGGTGGTAGGATTCTCAGTCTGTCAGCTCTCCTGTCAACTGCTGTCCTTGTTGCAACTGTGACCCCTGAAGGAATTAGTTGCATGATTGACTGACTGATGATGATTGACATCCACACACAATTAACTCTTTAGCTGCAGCCACCATTGAAGGTGATCTCTGTGTTGCTAATCTGCAGTGCAGGTATGCTGCTATTTCCGTGCCAGTGAGCTTGCACAAAGTGAATATGATTAAGCTGATAAGTGGAAGCTGGACAGAGCTGTGAGATACAGGGTTTGCTCTTAAGTTTAGCTGCTTTCTGCCACTTGCAACAACACTGTTTCTTGGTGTAATTTCAAGTTAAGAAAAAATTTGTCACCCTTAAAATAGATAAACGTCTAAGGTTCAGCTTCTAGCTCTCAAAACTTGCCTTATCTAGATCCTTGTTTGAAGGAAAGAGTTTGAAAATGCTGAAGTCCAATGCCAATGTGCAGAATTGATGCAAGGGATGACTTTTACCTCTCCTCCAGAACTGCTCAGTGCAGTGGGTGGAGTCCATTACCTCAACTGGTTTCTTAATGTAATTCTTGTCAGGGGAACAGTAGTACTCTAATGACCACGCTTGTCAAAAATGACCATGTTCAGTCTTTGTGTAAAATACAAGACTGGGAAAAAAGGCATCTTGGGACAGATTTTGAAATTTTATCATACTAAAATGTATCCAAAAGTTTCCTTTCCTCTGTAGGCAGACAAAAAATCTAAATTACCTAAATTTTTTTTTCTAACAAGACTTCAAATACACCTCTAATAGGTACTAAGTATAAAACAAGCCTGCCATTGTTATAAATACTTACTGATAGCTTCTTGTCTAAGTGGCTAAATTATTCAGAATTCATCTCTAAGAGATTAGATGTTAAGAGCCCTAATCTGGGGACCCATTTTTCACAGTGAATTTTCCCACTTAATTCATGCATGACCTAACTTGTTTAACTTGTACTTTCATTTATGTCTTACTTGAAAGGCAGAGCATCACATGACTGAGTGACTTTTATGTCTGGACATCTGTGTTTGATCTGGTGAAGTCAATGACTGTATTCCAGTTGTCTTGAAAGCAAAAAAGAATATGTAGAGTTGTACTCCATTTTTGGCATGCTATTGTAGGCATATAGTCAAACGATTTCTTGTTAAGAGAGGCCTTATGGTAAATTTAGGTTCTGATCTACAAAGGGTTTTTGATGTACAAAGGTTTCACTGGATGATGTAAGTTGAGACTGGTAGCTTAAATCCAAACAGAATTGAAAACTTTCATAAATGCTCTATTCTCAACACAAATGGCCAAAAATAGATTGGCAGCTTTTTGAAAAATGTAGCATAAAGAAATAGGTATTGGCATGCTGGGTAGAGTGGGAATTTATTTTGAATTTAAGTGTCAGTTTAGACTACCTTTTATTGGGACCCTAGGTGGTGAACTGCTTTTCAGAAATATGGAATATTTAGCAGGTCCAAATTGATTGTGGGAGCTTTGGAAGGAAAACATGCAATGCTTTCATAAACAAACAATGTAATAAATACTGTTTCATTATTTAACCATAAAGCATCTACTAAAGGATTTGTGTTGCACTGCCATTAACATATTTTAAGTATACAGTTTGGAAGGAATATGAAATTGACCATGTGTGTTTACAGTAATATTTGCAAATGAAATGCTTTTACTAGTACTGCCTAGCCACATGGAATGAGGAAAAAATGCAGTTATTTGTGCTCTGATTGCGAAATGGCATGTGTAATTTTCTTCTTCTTTTTAAATTTTTTTTAAATCAATATTATCATAGAGTCATAGAACCATAGATTGGCTTGCTTTGGAAGGGGACCTTGAAGATCATCTAGTTCCCACCCCTCTGCCATGGGCAGGTTTGCTTCCCACTAGACCAGGTTGCTCAGAGCCCCATCCTGCCTGTCCTTGAACACTCCTAGAGAGGGGCATCCACAACTTCTCTGGGCAACCTGTGCCAGTGCCTCACAACCGTCACTGTAAAGAAGTTTTTTCTAATATCTAATCTAAAACTACTCTCTTTCAATAGGAACTCATTCTCCCTTATCCTTTCATTACCTGCTCTTGTAAATACTCTTCCCCAACATTTCTGTAAGTTCCCTTCAGCTATTGAAAGGCCAAAATTAGGTCACCCTGAAGCCTTCTCTGCTCCAAGCTAACAAACCTAGTTCTCCCAGGCATTCCTCGGAGGAAAGGTATTCCAACCATCTTATCATCTTGGTGGTCCTTTTCTGGACTTGCTCCACCAGATCCATGTCCTTCCTGTGCTGGCACCCCAGAGCTGGACAGTGCAGTGGGGTCTCACCAGAGCAGAGCAGAGGGGCAGAATCCCCTCCCTCCCCTGCTGCCCACGCTGCTTTGGATGCAGCCCAGGACACGTTTGGCTTTCTGGGCTGGGAGTGCTCATGGCCGGGTCATGCCCAGCCTCTCATCCCCCAGCACCCCCAAGTCCTTCTGGGCAGGACTGCTCTCAATCCCTTCATCTCTCATCTTGGATACCTGGGATTGTCTGAAGCCAGGGGCAGCACCTTGCACTTGGCCTTGTTAAACCTCATGAGATTCCCGTGGGCCCACTACTTGAGCTTGTCCAGGTCCTTCTGCATGGCAACCCATCCTTCAGGAGTGTCAACAGCACCACTCAGCTTGGTGTCATCTCCAAATTTACTGAGGGTGAACTTGATCCCCTTGTCTATGACAGCACTTTGTCTGCACAGTATTTTTGGAAATAGATGAAGATACCATAAAGTTCTGTCTCTGTCTTCCTAACCCTCTTTAATTCACAGAGTACTCAGTTTTTCACGTAATATGCTCATGTTTTAAAAGTCTTCCTCACCTTCCCCTCTAAGTAGGTCTATTAGAATCATTAGCCCATAAGTGTGTTTTAAGTATCTCATTTGGTGTAGGGCCTTGAAGGTTTTCTCAGATTTTGAGGCTGGTGATTGTTCTGGTATTTGTTTTTAGCCATAACACTTGAATTGCTGGAACTCAGGAAGAAAAGCTTTTCCTTGTACAATGGCATCTGTCTCTAATGACTGCTACTTGGTTTAGCTTCTTGCTTTATGTTTGCGAGATCAAATGATGCAGTATTTTTATTTTTTACAGCAGCATACCTCTGTTTAAACAAGGCTAAACATCAGGTCTTTGAAGTGAGAATAGTCTTTTTGTCTGTTTGCACATCACTAGCCCAACTGGGTGTCATTGAAAATGGCTACATGAATCTGTATTATAATAAATGTTACTTTCAACCTTGTATAGTTGAAATAGATTGTGCAGACAGGCAATTGTTAAAATACTATACATAACATTTTAAATTTTAATTCAACTTTTGCTTTTTCTAGGACTTTTTCAGGCATTAAGAGATTATATTTTTTCTGCGTCGTATGGTATTATGTTGCTAATAGGGTAAGGTTTTTTTTAAAAGGGCATTATTTCAGCCCTCTGGCAACTCTATCTATGCTTAAAACTAAGCAGCTTTTGTATAAATGACAATATTATTACCTTGATTTTTCTTACAGCTTTTCCTTTCAGTAAGCACTTGTAGATCATGAATTCATGTAATGGCTATGGAAGAAATAAGAAGTGATTCTTCTGATTAAATATTTCAAACATAAGAAGAGAGATGTCTTCCTCTGGAAATATTTTGTTCTTGACTGCTTCTGGGAGGTGTCTAACTTAATCCCCTTTAGTGATTCATATTTGGGATAACCCACATTACTCCAGCCACACAGATTTGTGAGAGCTGGGTACTGCTGGTTTAAAAATTGCTTCTACCTAACTGGGTTTCATCTTGAACTTTGTGGTTGTGGCAACTGAACCCTTGTCTAATGATCAGGAGACCCAGCTCTGTTTAGCTTGTCTAGATATTTTGGTTATTACTAGTGAAACCAGTGTTGGCATTATTATTTACAGAACTCAAATAGGACCAAAGTTAAAGGACAAAACAGAATAGTATCTGAGTCAGAAACTGAGAGCTGAAAGGAAAGAAATATGAGTATTTGAATAGAGGATGGTAAAATGAATGGTAGAATTCCTTCAATGAAGGACTAGAGAAAAAGATGGCAATTTGATAAAGACCATAAACAGAAGACAGCAAGAGAGAAAGCAGCAGAGAGAAACAGAAGATGAAGTGAGACACTTAAATGTTTCCTCTTGAGAGGGGGACAAGAGCAAGAGAATTTAGTTCATGTAGAAACGTATTTTCTGTTAATGTGTTGTTCATTGTGGGTATGGCAATATTACAAAGCCAAAACAAAAAATGCAGAATCAAACTAAAATGTTTATATAACATGGAAGAACCAGGAAAAAAAAAAAAATCATGGCCCCTATATGCCTGTCTAGACTGTATTGGTCCTTTATTCAGCAAAACAAAATACACTTGTAGGAAGTATATGCGTGAAACCAGATAGGTATTGCACACCGGAGAAAACTAACACCAAAAACTGAAAGAGGTAACATTTTCTTCTGGAAAAGAGAGTATATTTTCTATAGAAAATACTCTTGTCTTCGGTTTAATTTACACCAATCCTGCAAAGAAGACTTTTAAGATAGCTAACAAAATTGTTAATTGCATTTCTAAAATCAGTTTTAAAAATATTACTGATAGTAGCAGTGGAAATGCTTGTTTGATTGCACATTAGTTTGGCCTATAATAACTTGAATTTAACTTTTCATCTCTCTAGAGGCAGAGACAAAATACATTTTTCTTAGTCCTGAAGGGACGAATAACCTTCCCGTAGTTAGCTCTTTCAAACACACTAATTGTTCTGCATTTAAATTAATAATATTAATCACTCTTTCCAGTCTCTTAATACACTGAAAGATAGATTGACTTCCTTTCAGATCTAAGGACTTTGTTTGTCCAAAAGCCTTCTCTCTGCCTCATCAGTTAATTTATTAAAGCATTATTTTGCTGCTAAATGTTTGGCCTGAATCCAGCTTGGGATCAGAAACCCAAGAGCTCTATTGGTTCCTTTTGACAAATTTCTTCTCCTGAAGAAGTGAAGCAGGCTAAGACACTTGCTTTGCTAATCTACAGCACTTTGTGCATTTTTTGGGAACGCTTCTACCTTTTTGTTAGTGACTTGTGGAAACAGTCTGAATGTGACCTATGCCTGCTTCAAAAGTTGAATTATAATCCCTACATAGATTTCATGGTCTACTTGGCATTGCTTTAAAATTATATTAATGTTATTAAGTTAAAATGTTATTAAGATAAAATGTTAAAGTGAGTTAAAATATTAAGTTAAACCATACACACTCTGAGGTGTGTAGCAGCGTCTAGAAAAAGGTAATAAGGAGAAGGTAAATAAAAAGAATTAATAGCTGTGCAGGAAAGAATAACAGAAGCTAAAATTTCTGGCACAAAATAATATGAGGTGATCTAAGAGAGAACACAACCCACATGAAGATTAATGAATACAGAACACCTGTCTTGAGGCATGGTTTTAGCAGTGTCTATGCATAGATATAAATGCATAATACTTAACAGTGTGAATCTTTATCCATCTTACCCGTAGAATATTACTTTGAAAATTTATTGATAGTGTGTTTATTTACAATGATATTTTATGGACCTAAACACAAACCGACAGTAATGAGCAATTCGTGTCACTAAATCCATTTTTATGTGAATTACCATATTCAGAAAGCTGTAAGGGTAGTTAATGAACCTTGCTGATGTTCTTGTTAGAAATGCCTGACTTAGACCCTGATCTCCTCTTTAAACCTTGGTAATGATCATGCCTTCATAGTTTAAAATGTTTATTGTTTCCCTTCATGATACCATAATTGTAATAGTCTTTTTTTTTTTTTTTAAGCGTTTAGTAAAAGTGTCTTGCAGAAATAAAGAATTATTAAACTTGTGGTTGATTTTCTGTCTCCAAATCTAACCCTTTTTGTGGATCTAATAGGAGCAAAATCCTTATGCATTTATAAGGGTCTAATAAAGCATGGGTTGACCAGGAAGCTGCGACTGCCAACCCTCTGTGTTCCCCCTTAGCAATGCACACTCTGACTGCTTTTGCAACTGCAAACTAAAATGTGTATGAACAGGTATTTAAGCTAGTTTTTTGTGACTACAGTTTGAACATTAGGTTTTTTTACAACTGAAGGCATTTTTAATGCATAAAGAAATTGAGTTGATAAAAAACTAATCACAATTTTTTAAAAAATACATTAATTTGTGGTTCAGATTACGCTTTGGAAAAAGAGGGGAAGGTGTGGAAACAGCTTGTTAAGAAGTTT
>VWZT01004655.1:0-95792 GCA_013397055.1 Pachycephala philippinensis
GGGTGTGGAAGGGAGAAGGGAAGAAGCGCGCGCACCCGCCATGCGCGGCGGGGCACGGAGGTGACATCACGGATGACGTAACACGCAGCGCCATTATAAATCCGCGCGGCGGTACCCAGCCCCTTTCGCTCCGCGGCGGCCCAAGGTGCTGAGTCCTTCGTACGAAGCTAAGGCCGAACCACCCGGCGACCAGCACCGCGCCCCGCCATGGCCTCCGTCTCCGAGCTCGCCTGCATTTACTCTGCCCTCATCCTGCACGATGACGAGGTCACCGTGACGGTGAGTGCGGCCGCACANNTAGGGGAGATGGCGGCGGCCGCGCGGCATGGCCGCCTGAGGGGCCGCGCCGGGCAGGGCCGGGCGGGCTCTGAGCGCCGCTGTCTCGTTGCAGGAGGACAAGATCAACGCGCTCATCAAGGCGGCCGGAGTGAACGTGGAGCCTTTCTGGCCGGGGCTCTTCGCCAAGGTGGGAGAGACGGGCCGCGGGCCGGGCAGGGGCGGCGTGTGGGGCTCCCCCCCCACGCACCCCCCCGTGTTAACGAGGCTTCGCTGCCGCTTCTCGGTCTCCGCAGGCGCTGGCGAACATCGACATCGGGAGCCTGATCTGTAACGTGGGAGCGGGCGGTGGAGGGGCTCCGGCTGCCGCCGCTCCCGCGGGTGGTGCCGCGCCCGCCGGCGGAGCCGCCCCCGGTAAGTGGCGGCCGTGTCCGACCGAGGCATGGAAATGTGGATCCATGGAATGGCTTGGGTTGGAAGGGTCTTAAAGGTCGTATCTCTCCAACCCCCGTGCTGTGGGTAGGGACACTTTCCATTAGACCAGGCTGTTCAGAGCCCCATCCACTTTGGCTTTGAACACTTCCAGGGATGGGCAGCCACAACTTTGCAAGGACCAGTGACACAAGCTGTTTTCACGTGGTTTGTGCCTTGCAGTATGTGTGTGAATGTTCTCGAGCACCCTCCCCTTGAGAAAGGCTGGCATTGCACATGAAGTCAGTGTACAGGATTAGTGTTCCCTCAGAATTAAGATTGCTCTTCCCGTATGTCATCAGGATCATACATTAGCATCTCCTCTGAAAGTTTTAAAGGTTTGCTAGAAGTGAATTCTGAAGGCACAAAACCACTTTGCTAATACTGCAAACACTATTCTTGGGCTGCTGGCTTAGCTTGTTAGGACTGCTCGGGTCTTCATGCTTGATGTTAGTCATTGTATGTGAAATCTTTCGTGACAAGTGACTTCTATGAGCAGATAAAATGGAAAATAAACCTTGTCTTTCTTTTCCAGCTGAGGAGAAGAAAGAAGAGGAAAAGAAGGAAGAATCAGAGGAATCTGATGACGACATGGGCTTTGGTCTTTTTGACTAATGAGTTTTGTACCCTGCCTGTAATAAAGAGCATCTACTTGTACTCATGTCTCTCAGATGGATGTTTGTGAAGGGGCGTGGGTGGACGATGGCCAGGTTACCTGCAGCTCCTGGTAACTGCTGTCATGAGCCTTCAGCGGGGGTTTTACAACTTTGTCAGTTTTTTGGTGCCTCACAAGTACAGTTAAGGCTCCTAAAGGCACCCATAGCCTCTGGACAAAGGTGGGAATGAAATCCCAGTGAGCACAAGATGTGACAGCTTGGAGCTGCAGATGTCATCCTCAGTAAAAGGGCTGAGGCTTGGCTGGTGCTGCAACCTCTGCCATGACACCTCTGGTTACAGCAGCAGTGCTGTAACTCCCACGGCACCTGTGCAGGGGCAGCAGTGGCACAGCAGGGTCAGGGGTTTTCAGAGAGTGGGAAAAGGCCGCAATTCTCAGGTCAAGAGCTGAGGCTGTGAAAGGTGTAGAATGTATTCACCTTTCCAGACTTCCTAAAAGTCTGAAAACTGGTTTGAAGGGTGGGTATGGGAGGTGATGTAACACTGCACTGGAAAGGAACTACTTGAAAATAATGTATTTCGTAAGTAACTTTTGAACAGGACTTTTCAGAGCAGTTGAACAGGTAGGTAAGGGCTGTGTTCCAAATGTGTATTCCAAAGCATTGAGACATTACAAAATTCCAGGTGTGTAAGAAGGGCTCCAAAGTTGAGGAGGGTTGTTCCACATCCAGACCAAATACTGATGCACTCTTCACTGTCCCATCTTCTACATTTATACAACAACTTTATGATGTGATGGTAGGTATTTGTATTATCAACTCATTTATATTTAAAAAGACACAGGTACCCAGGGAAGAATTCTGCAGTGCACACACACAAAATAATACAGTCAGAGTTTCACTGGTAACACCTTTTTAATAGGTCAAAGTAACTGTACAGTTCATTATATTCTTCCTGAGAATAATTTATATCCCTCAACAGCAAAAAGGGAGTGTGGTTTTTATTTTAACAGAACAGATGGCATAACTGGAAAACCAAGGAAAATCTAATTACACTGCTCTACCGTAACTCCTCCCAGGCAAGATAGACAAAAGGATGGGTTAGTTAACTACAGTGGGTTTAAAATAGTCATCATGGCTTTAATCTGTCTTTATAAATTATATAAAAATGGGGGACATGAATGGTTACAGATCTCCTCTAAATGCAGCTCTGAATTGCTCTGGTACAAAGCAGCATTTTCACTTTCAAGGAAAACAACATTGCTACAAAAGAACTGGCACGTTATCCTGGTGAAAAAGACGAGTGTTCAGTTGTGTCCTACAGCTAGTTCCAAAATGCTTCACACAGTCACATAAAAGTAAAAGGCAGGAAGATGAAGAGGGCTTTAGTTTGTCTTGAAATGACTGAAGTCTTGAAAATATAGCTTTTTATTCTTTCTCTGTAAATCGTGATTAGCATATTGCGACGTAAGTGTTCTAATAAAAAAATTCCAGTCTGGATAGTTCATATACTGTGGGCAAGAATTCTCAGCCCTGAGGTTTCCCCGAATTCTTCACAATATTTTTCTCCCATCTGCTGCTCCGACAGTTTTGGCTCCGAGACCGTGACCCGGTGGCAGCTCAAGGGTGGCAGCTCAGTGCGAAGCGTGTCCCATGCGATGGTGTGAGCTGCCCCGTGCCCAGGCTCTGAGTGCCCGAGGGCTCTGTACAAACCTCATCTGCTGATAATGCCACGTTCTGAATCCCAGCCCAGCTCGGCTCTACGGGAAAGACTTGGTTAAACTGTTGCAATGAGAGAACCAGCGGCCCTCGGGCAGGTCTGCTGAAGCCAGAGGCGCTGGAAGGCCAGGACTGCACTGGGTTAATCCTCACTGCTGGTGGAAGGTGAAGGAACATCCTGTCGCAAGCAGAATTCTGAGGCTGATGATGCTCTTCCCTCAGTGCTTAGTGCGGTCTGGACTGGCTGATTTTCAGTCTGGCTTGATCAATAACATCCAGCAGGTTTTTGGCATCCACAGCCAGGGCGTGAGCAGCAGTCAGCATTTGCTTCTTGTACTCCTGCTGCAGGCTGGTCATGACGTACTGCTGGGCCAGCTTCATCTTGTTGATGAGCTCGGCCAGGTCCGAGTTCAGCAGCTTCTGCGCCATCTCGATCTGCAAGAGACAACCCCGTCAGCCCTGGGGGGTGTTTGAAGCACTGCACTCATGCCGCTGCAACAGCCCCTGCTTGGGATTCCCGACTGAAGCTGGGCCCTTTCTGTGGGCACCACGTAGAGCAGCAGATGGAATCTGGCACCTGCTGCTCCATGCCTGGTGGAGATCAGGAGCAGTCCTACCAGCTGCTGAGCCACCCACTGTTAAACAGCACCAAGACCCAAGGAGTGGATTTTAAACCACAACTTGGCATTAACAGCTTGTTATGGGTTTTCAGGTCCCCATTAGCATCACTCTTTTTAGTACTAAAGCAGCTCTAAAGCATAGAAGTAGCTCTAAAAAATGAAACAGGTCAAGAAGGCAGATACAGGTTGCTTAAGCACAGGGCTAAGTCAGGATGAACCTCTGAGACAGCACTTCCAAAACTATTCTCTGGCTTTCTCAGTACCACACTCGTTCAAGGTTTTGGAGGAAAACTCTTTTACTCCTGAACTTCATTGAAAGCTCTCAATCACTCCTCATCCAGAGCTACAGGCCACCATCCAGCTACACCAAGCTCTGCTCAATTTCCTGCTCAATGACATGGTGTGCAAGCAAATGACAGATGACACCTGCAATAAGAATTAACCCCCAGATGGTCTCCCTGCCTTGGAATATCGGGGTTTATGTCACCTTCCTATGGGTGACACCTATATCCAGTTTGAAAACCCTCACTAATACCAAGCCTAAGTCCATGCAACAATTTTAATAAAATTCATTTAATGCAGAATTATAACCCAAGAATTCAGACTGCTCAGGGAACCAAAAGGTGTGCCTGTGCCAAGAAGGGAGCACCAAAACCTGTCCCAACTGGCTGAGGCTGACTGGGAAGGCAATGGCTGAGCATCAGGTGAGAAGAGCTCCACGTACCTCTCTGTGAGTGCTTGCAGGGAGCACTGGGAGGGTCTCATCTACTGTTGCCAGTAAAGTTCTTAGTGCCAAACCAACCTCCTAAGAAAAAAAGATTAAAGACATAAACCTTAAAGACTTGGAAGAAACGGATGAGAGAATTTTAAGAGTGCAAGAGGCAATGGATACATTTAATTCCTCATCTGGATGAGAAGCGAGTTGGAACATGCCTGAGGCACTTCAAAATCCCACCTGCAATTTTGTCTATCACCATCAAAACAAGATGCCAAAAGGTTAATAACAAGTTTTTCTCAAAAAAAGTGGAAGGGTGGAGAAGACAGAACACAACTCAGCACCCTGGATAAGCACAGGCAAGCTGGGAATGAAGCACTGTGGTCCACAATACTGGGAACGGGATCCAAAGCTCCAACCTCTGACCACAAGTCACCCACCCTGTGAACACAGAAAGCTTTTCTACTTCCAGCTTTCCAGACATTTTCTCCTCCACCCCTTGAAGACCTCATTCAGGGAAGAAATAAACCCCTACTTTAGGCATTGCCCCCTTACCTTCACCATGGGCACGTACTCCTCGGGTGGAGCCGGCTGTATTTTACTGGACATTTCTATCACCGCCTTCACCAGCCCGGTCACGTTCTCATAGACTTTGTCATTGGAGCGGTCCAGGTTGGCCGTGGGAGGAGGGCTGATCTCCTGCGGCTGAATCTGCAAGCAGAGAGGGGCTGCTGAACCTCCCTCTCCCAGCAGATGGGGCTCAGCCGCTTCCCAACCCGCCGGGAAGGGCTCAGGCTCCCCGGGTTCCCCAGAGCCCCGCCCGGCCCCGCTGCTGCCCTGAGCTGGCCGAGCACGCTGCCTCCGGGGGCTGAAGGAGCTTTTAGTTCTTCTGACTGAACCCGTGAAATGACACTGGGCAACTTCTGCCAGGGTTTCCCTGAAGAGCTTCCAGTATAACTCCTTCAACAGAGAAGGGAGTAATCTGAGGAATGAGAGTACCGAGTACTCAACAGGTCTCAGTGGTTCAAGTTCCACTGGGAGGGCAACAGGTATCAGGTCCCTCATCCCAGAAGGGATTTTTGTGCTCCAAAACAACGTCAGAGCACATAGTAACATACTGATATGTTAAAGAGAGAAATGGAATGAGATCGCCTCTGAGGGTCCCTTCCAAGCCAAACTATTCCATGATTCTAGGATATTATTGTTAGCGAAAATCTACAGCAGGTTAACAAAAATGGTGTCACCAGTATAGGTGGGCAACAGGGAATGCTTTAAGACAGTTGATTTCCAAGAGATCGGAAAAAACTACTAAGTTAAAAATCCTGTCATCCTTACTCAAGCAAAACTTCCAACAAAGTCGGGTATGTCTGGAGTTAAATCCAAGACAGACTGAAATAATCCCAGGTCTGAAATGAAAGAAACTTTGTAAACTTCCTTTGTAAGGTCTTCAGTATCTCTGAACTGTAAAACTATAAGCATCCCAGTTTCCTGCAGCTATTCCCTACTACGGGATGCCCAAACTACTCTGTGTGAGCAGAGCAGGTGGTTAAAGAATTCCTGATTTCCTCCTGGATCTGAGACAGTTCATGGTGGTTCAGCTCCCTTCACTGGGTTACTGCTGCTCTCAGGACTGGTCCCAGCTCCAGAAATGTTTCACTGCAAGCACCTGATACCCTGCCCTGAGGAAACTGTGGAACAGCTGGATGAGACTTTCTCTAAGGAAGGAGTGCAGGATTCAGCACACGGTGATTCCATTTTGTAGCATTCCATTAAGTGGGTACTGACAGCTATTACAGAGATTCAATCTAGTGCATTGATCAGAAAATATCTTAGGAAAAAGAACATTGTAATCGCCTCAATCAGCAGGGAAAGGCTGTGATTCGAATCAGTTTCAGCAATCAAGAAGTTAAAACAGTCATTTGGCAAAGTCACATGCATAGACATTTTGGAATAGGGCACGTACACACACGCTCACGCACTGCTTACCCTCCATGGCTATGGTTGAGCAGAATGTGGAGGGAGGTTAAAGAAATTTACCAAAAGAAGGGAAAAAAAGAAAAACAGTATTAATAAAACTCAGCAGGAAAAAAAAAAAAAAAAACAAAAAAACAAAACCAAACCAAACCCAAAACATGTGTAGCAATAAGAGACCAGTTAAAAAGCCTGCAACGGAAACGCATCCTCACCAGAACCGGCAGCCACTCGTGTTAGCTCTGGGTCCTGTGTGACAGAACGACTGCTGTGCACCCGTGTGAGCAGTGGAAGGGTTTGCCATGCACCCCATGCTTCCTCCTGACTAAACACACGGGCAGGAGATCATGCAAAGCTGGACAGGAGCAAGCCAGCGTGGCGAGCAGCAGAGTGGTGAGTGGAGCAGAGGGCCTGGGACACCACCTGTCCTGGGAGCCCTCTACACGAACAGTCCAGCACTCGATGCATTTAAGAAAATGTTGTATTCATCTTTCTGAAACTTTTTGTTTAGGTAAGTTATGATGGGAAATACCTGGTCATTTAACTGTGCAGGGCTTGTTACAACAACTCATCACAACGTTGGGTAAGAACTACCAAGAACCCACTCTAGATGATACCCAACCCTTGGGATTCCAGGCCCTAACCTTTCAAGACTACGGACAGTGTGTTTCTTAGCACTTGGGTTTCTCTTTGTTTATTCCCAAAACCAACACCACTGCTCTGCAGAAGTCCTGAGTTTCCTCATGGAACTGGCTGACTCTGCCTCACCCAGGAGCTCCCTGGAGCCTGCCCTGAAGGCTCCCCAGGGCAGGCACTTCCAGTCCTCTTCATTTGTGTTCTCCCTGAAAAGGGAGTCTGAACTGGGTGTACAGAAAAGGGAGTCTGAAATGAACCCTAGAAGCATCTTCAGTTTAAGGACTGCAGCCATTAACAAAGCTATGCCAAAAAGTAATGGGCTGTTTTCTTCAAGGGACATAAAACGATCCAATTTCAAGAAAATTTTGACAGAAAAAACTGGTATCAGCCATTCTTTCCTATTCAAAGAGCTATTTAGTACACAAATCCTGTTCACTTGTCATTACTGATGTCTCTGGCTGCTCAGGTTTGTTTGTTGTCAAAAGGACGTATTTCAAAAAACATTTTTTATGTTCCAGCATCAGCATTTAGAAAGGAAATTTTAGAGAAGCCAAGTTTAGTAACACATCTGTTACTGCTTTTTGATGTCTTCTGAGGCTTGGCAGCTCGTAAAGCACTGGCATCAGTTTATAATAAATAATCCTGCTCAAATTCACCACTGCTGGATATTTACACTGATTCTTAAACATTCCAATAATCCCAGAACAAGAGCAGGAGTGAGACAGGCTGGCAGTGGCTGGGATCAAGTTGTGCTGAACACACTGCTCTGATGGCAGGTTTTGAATTTCATGTTCAGATGAATTGGACTTTTTCTGCATTTTCTTAAAGCACCTAAAATAAGGGTCACTTATCCCAGCTGCTGTGGCCACCACACCATGGAGTCCTGCTCTTTACTACAGGCTTGGCAGGGCTGTTTCCTGGAGATTAGAAAGGTGGCAGAGTCTCACAGGCAGGGAACAGCACACAAAGGGATGATTTTGGGAGTGCCCGACATCCTCAGTGGCAGTTCTGTGGACACCAACTGCAGCAGGGGCAGGACACAGCACCCTGCAGCACCTCTGCTACAAAACCGCTGTCGAGTTTCAGGTTTGGCTTTATTGCTATTTATGGGAGATGAAACAAGACATCAGGAAGTATCTCACTCTCAGGTCAGACAGCCCAGTTCCCCTCTTTCATTGTTTCCCAGAGCTGGTAGGGTTTGAGGAGCCCTAGTGCTGCAGCAAGAGCTTTTTGAGCACCACAATTTGGACAGGTCTTATCTCCCTATGAACGAGGACAGATTTTGGCACCACCCGAGTAACTGCGATCCCTGGGCGTGCTCCTTCCTGCTGAGCAGGGAGCTGGGTCCATTTGGGACACCTCATACACTCTTCAAACTAGAAATAAGCTCACCTGCGCAGGTTCTAGGTGAGGAACACACTGAATCACAGCCAGGGAGAACCTGAGTTCCCTCCCCACTCCCCTGGAGAGCTGCCAGGGAACATTTGCCCCACAACAACATTAACTTGTCAAGTTTGGTTGCGTTTTGCTTTCCACAATCTCTGCTTCAGGAACACTGAACTACCTCAGAGCAGTCATGTTCCATTTGCTGGGGATGTTCCACGTGGCCCTGGTAATGTTCCATGTGCTGGGGGTGTTTCACCTACCTTCACGCCCTCGTTGTAGCTGTCCACGGGGCTGTTGAGGCTGGCGAGGCTGCCCAGGTGCCCGGGGGCTCCGGGGCGCGGAGGCTTCTTTGGCGGAGCTGCGTGATCTGCTCGACAAAAAATGATTGTGTTTTTAGAGCAGCAACGTGTCAGATGCACCTGCACCCTTCTGGTCTGCCAGCACTGCACAGGCTGCATGTGCTCTTCTCTGCCAGAGATGGACATCTTTAGGTGTCCTGCAGTAAACCCCTTGTTTGTGGGAGCAGGACTCATGAGAACAGGATTGTTTTAGTAAAGTACTTTGAAACTCTTCTTGCGGGGCAACTGCTGCTGCTCAGGGCACACCTACCCCAGCCCTGAGAGGGTGTCACCCCTGCTACCACAGCTGAGTGCCAACATGGGGAAACTGGACTTCTTCCCAGCAGCAATCCTGGCTGTGATTCACTTTTGAGACCAAGAAGCCCAACTTTAGGTGTCTACTGCTGTTTTACATGTCTGAACTCCACACTGGATGAATTCCCACTGACTCAGCTTCCTCTAGACATTTCCTGCTTGTTGATCTAAACACTGCCTTGGCTTTGCTGACTGCACGTCTGGGGCCTGCACAAGGAACCTGAACACACAGCACACAAACACTGATGTGTGGTACCTGGAACTGAACCCACCCTGTATGACAATATTGCCATGAACTTTTGTTCGCTACTGCTGCTGCAAGACTTGTAATCAAGGATTCAAAATGACAGTATCTGCATTTACTGCTTACCTGGTTTTCCCACAGGCTGATATATGTGCTGGTTACCAGCCTATAAAATAAAATAAACATATAAAATAGGTATAGCAGTGCTCGCAGCTTTCACCAGCACTATCTCAATCTCAAACACTGAGAGCAGCCAGTTCTCAGCACATTTCCCACCAGTTAAAAATACACCCTGATTCACCATCATCAGTCCCTCACTACAGGTCTGTTACTTAGAGAGTAAGAAAAGAATCTGCCTGTATTTTGTACTGCTCACAACAGCCCTGGCCTCTACATTACAGTTCACCCTTCCTTACTACTCAAAGGTGGTGGGACAGGCAGAGGTATTTTCAGTCTGTGTCCACAGATCCAACTGTAGAGGTCATGGTGGTGAAGGAGAAATGGCAACACAACGAGAGACTCCAGAACTTCCTCCTGAACGGTTCCACATTTCTAAGCTGCTTTGCTTTCTGGTTTTGTTGCAAAGCTCTTAGTCAAGGCCCATTTGCTTATTCATTTGGAAGAATTCAGTAACAGACTGAAGTGACTTTCCCTGATAATTGCATTCATACATCCTTCATGCCAACCTCAGTCACCAGGATGAGCAGCTCCAGTGTCAGCATGATATCAAGCAATATTTCTGCATCAACTGCCCTTGCCCTTAGGGGTGATTTTAACTTCCCAAAATTCAACTGGAAATATCATACAGTGGACACAAAGAGGTCCAGGAAATTTCTGTGAAGGTAACTTCTTGGTGCAGGTATTAAGGAAGCTGACTAGGAAAGGTGATTCCTGGAATTCTTGTTTGTAAACAGAGAGGGACTCTTGGGCCAAGTGGTAAGCAGTGGCTGCCTCAGTCATGGTGACCATAAAGGAGTTGAGTTTCAAATTGTTGGAGGTAGGACGAAAAAAATTCAGCAAAACTTTGGCTATGGAGAGACTGGACTTTGGGTTCTTTCCAGGAAATAGTGAGGTCCCCGGGGAATCTGCTTTTGAAGGAACTGGAGTGCATGGATGTCAGGTGCTTTTTGAGAGCCATCTCTTAAGAGCACAGAGGCAGGCAATTTCTGAGTGCTGGGAGTCAAGCAAGCAGGACAGAACAGGGCCTGGCAGAGCAGGGATCTTCTAGAACTCAGGTGGACAAAGGAAGTGTACAGACTTTGGAAACAGCAACAGGTGACATCCCTACAGAGGTGCTGTTCACCACTGCAGGGAGAGAATTTGTGCTGACAAAGCTTGACCACAATTTCAGCTGGACAACACCACAGAAAGGGCTTCTTAAAAATGTCAACAGCAACGGGAGAACCAGAAATTACATTGGTCTGTTGCTCAATGAGGTTGGTCACCTCACAAAGAGGGACACAAAGTGGAGACATTCAGTCATGTCATTAATTTTGATTTGTACTGTTAACCTAACTATTTCAAATCTGATAACCCCAGGGGAAAAGAAAGGGAGCAAGATAGGGAGGAGAATAAAATCCCCCTAAAACTACTCCTGCGTTTTTACTTCCACGAAATTGCGTATTGAAAGTAGAGGTCAAAAGAATGTGATCAATCAGGAACTACCAAAACGTGGGTGGTAACTTCTCATTTGTATCACTGCCCAATTTCTCATCCTCTCAGTCAGAAGCTCAAATTGACTCACAGCAGCAGGCACTTCCCACTGCCAATGAAGCCAGAGCTATGTTCTGAATCTACTGAGAACTACAAGATCAAATTCTGACTAGAAACGTAGTTAACATGAATTAGAGTCTCTTTTAAAACCCATTTTGTCCATGACCATGAAGTGTTTTCTTCACACTCTTTCAAATGGGGTGTTACTTTGTACTACCTTGCCTGGGCAGATAGGACTCCCCTAGAAACAGTTTGGGATCTGGGGGCTGTAACCTGTGACATGACCTCAAAATCTCCTGGGCATCTCAAAGCATCTTCACAAGCAGCACAAAATGCAGCAACACTTTTCTTTCTCTTATATAAAGATGCAACAACAGCCAAGGCCTAACAGTAACTAATAGTCTTCTCAAATTTCATGGAAAAAGTCTTAGGAGCTTCCAGACATGAATGTCTCCAGAGACCATGCTGCAGTGTGTCATTAATACACTCATTCATGACTGTGTCTTGGCTGCAAATGCAGGAAGAATCCCTAAATTCTTAAATAGTGAAGAAATGCTGAAGCCAAAGTAGGAGTTTACAGTTGCATCCCAAATGAAACAGGAGGGTGAATCTAAAATATCCACTGCTTTACAGGTGATCCCTGGGGAGAAACAGTGGATGAAGCACCAGGTTTGTGTCATTAACAGTCCCTAGCCTAATCCCCCTTTTCCATCAGCACCATCCAGAGATTCCAATGGCAATTAAACAATTGAAGAGATGCTTTTAGTTAAACAGACAGCAGTTAAGCCACTAAGAAAGAACACCCAAGCTGCAGCTGCTGTCTGGGAATAAAGGAATGGCTGTGGGGTTTATTCCAATGGTTTCATAGTGGATCATTTACCCCAAACAGATTTCTGGGTAATACAACAGCAACATTTACATTCCTTGTGAGAAAACCCTTCAGATATTTAAACAACTGCAAAAGTTACTTAAATCTTGCTTCCTGCTGACAGAACTTGCAGAAAACAATCCACATTTTTAAATAAAAGGCCCAATTCTACAGCACATGAGCACTTATCATTGCAACATATTTGTGGAAACATTTTAATATTTGTTTCAAGGACAGTTTCAGGGGGAAAAAAAACCACCCAACCAACAAACCCCAAATTCCCCAAACTGCATGAACTGTGCTGCATGAACCACTTTGCTGTGGCTGCTGTTCCCACAGAAGCTGAGCCTCTTGGAAAGCTGTACAACCATGTAATAACAGTGGAAACGTTTAGCAAAACCTTTAAATCATCTCCCACACCCGAGACAGCGTACAGCGTGTTCTACCAGGAAACTGGAGGAAGAGCTGGGAGAGGGAAAGATCCCCCCACACTTACTGGGCCCTGGAGACCTCCGTCCTCCCGGTCGATGCTGCCTCTGGAGAGCCGCACGTCGGGTTTCTGAAACAAAAACCAAACGTTTCACTCCGTGCTCTGCTTACCCAGTGATGTGCCCTCGGCTTAGAGGCACTGTAAAGACAGGGAAATCCCATTAAAAATGCACACTGACAAATCCAGATGTCATTTCACTCCAGTCCCTGCGCCCCCGCTGCTGCCACCGGAGCCTCGGCTGCTCCTCCACCACCCGCCCTCAGCACAGGAGTAAAAATGCCCTAATAAATATCCATAGTACCACTGCCCTAACACAACACTGGAAAATCTGCATTTTAGTTTTCTCAAAGGCAGCAGAAGTTGGGTTTTTTCTGAAAAAAAAAAAAGCTTGCTTCCCAACAGCAAAATTCCAACCACAGGATGAGAAACGCTGCGCATTAATTCCCGCTTCCTGCCCCAGGATGGCTTATATGTACTTGGCTCCCTCTCCAAGCAAATGGGGCCAATTACTGGAGCTCTCTAAACACTCCACTTGGATGCAGCCAGCCAACAAAGCCATCCAGATGCCCTTTTCTCCCCATACAAGCAACAAACAAATTTCTATTTTATGTGTTTTAAGCATAATACAGGAACCCGGGGTTTGGTTGTTTTTAAAAGCAAAAATAAAACCACACCAATTTTGGGTTTTTTTTTTTTCATAGAAAATCTTAAGTTGGAAGGGACCCACAAAAACCACTAAGTCCAGCTCCTGGCCCTGCACAGGAAAACCCCACTCATCTCCCCAGCAAATCCAGGTATGTTATATTTATTCTTCAAGGACAACGTTGATTACATGGAAAGACAAAGGAATAGTGAATGTGAAGCCAAGGTTAACACTGATCTGAAGACACAAGCTCAGCAAAATTACAGTGTGCTTCTAGTGCACCAATTCTGGCACTTAAAACCAGGATTTATCTGACTCTCTTATGAGACTGGATGAGGAGTCACTGATAACTCAAGGGATAAAATGATCACACACAGCATGAGAATGAAAATTTTTTATTTAGAGAAATGTAGGTGTAACTAAACACAGTGCAACTAAACTGATCCCATGTTCTTTCAGAACTAATTTCAGGGGACAAATATATCCTTTTCTTGTTTAAAGCTATTTGAGATCCCTTCCTCCTTTAAGAACACTGAAGAATAATTCCGACTCACATATCCTGCTAAATGACCCTAAAAGCCAGCAGGGCAGAAGGAACCTGCAAAAACACACTAATATTGATCTTTTGTCATCAAAAACAGTCCAGTTGCGCTGCCAGTCTGTCAGAAGGGCTAACATTTGGGATTTTCATTCAGTGTTCTGCAGACTGAGTGAGGCACAGTCAGAGACAGCCACTGCCTGAAAGAACTTGCAGATTAAAAATAGACAAATCGTATCAGAGAGGGAAATATTTAACCCCATCTTAAACACGAAGAACTGAAACAGACACAAGTGGTCTCCTAATGTTTTTCCAGGAATCTGTGACAAATTTTAAGATGAAACCTATTGGTGACTAATCTCCAGGTTATTTCCTTATTATGATGACGGAATTTTTTCTGATTGAAGTCTCATTTGATATGAGTATGATTGAAACTTCACCAGACAGGTAAAGTCGTGATTCTCGTCATACTTTTCAGCTAAAGCACGTAGCTATCCTTGTGAAATATCCATATAAAGCATATGACAAACTACATTTCTATTACACTGACGCTCACTATTTGCCATCGTCTCATGTTCATTTCTAGCCAGGGAAGTGCCCAAACTCTGGAAATAACCCAAGACTATTTTATCACAGGGGTCTTTAATGCTCTTTGCATTTAAGAGCAATTTATTACTCAAAAGATGCACCTTAAACCATAGAATGCTTTGGGTTGGAAGGGACCTTCAGGATCATCTCGTTCCAACCCCCTGCCATGGAAAGGGACACCTTCCCCTGGACCATCCAGACCATGTCCCTCAGACCAGACTCCAGGGACAATGAAATATCGAGCATTTTAGAAGAGTGAGGAGCACAAAAACGCACACTAATCCAAATAGAACAGGGTTTTTTTCCTAGTAATACAAGCAAAAAGTTAAATTAGCAGACACAATATCCATCTCCCCTCCTCCTTGTCTTGCTAAGAAGGTCCCTCCTTCCAGCATCCAAAGTCTCCACGTCACAGCAACAACTCCATTCCCCAAGCCTCCAGCAGCAGCCAACGTGCAGCTCTTTGAGTTCCCTTCAGGTCACCCCATACATGGACAGCACACAAACCACAGCCCAGGAACTGCTGCACAGAAAGGCTGCAAATGTTCATAAAATATCACAAAAATGATGATGATTAACTCGACAAATGCTTCACACATTATAAAAAAACAACCCAAGTCCTATTGACCACCCCCACACAAACAAGGCTGTGGAGGGCAGTGGTGCTGCCCTGGCATCTCCGAGAACCTGATCCTAAACTGCAGATCCCAGGTGCCAGGGGTGATGGCAAACCTGAGGGACCCCAAGCAGCTGCACCCCTGTGACCTGCACAGCTACACCTCAGAAATAAGGAAAAAATCCTTTAGCAGTACATAAACTTCTTTCAACTTCCACAAGCATTCTCCTCTGCCCCATCAAAACCTGGGTAGTCAGGAACACATGGAACAACAGGGAAGTGTTCAACTTTTGTGTCCAATGACTAAGAAAAGGCACAAATTATATATTTATTGACTTTAGTGTTCTAATAAATTCTAACAGCTCCCATCTGACTAAATGATATTCTGATTTACTCTTTTGTATGGATGTCGAAATGTCAGAAGGCAAACTATTTTACAGTAAAGGTGATTTTGATGATCCAACTCCCATCATATTTTGAAGTATTATTCAGCAGCAATTCTTACACTTCTGCAGTTCCAAGAGATTTACTTTGAGCCCCCCATGCTGCCGTGACAGCAATGCACTGCTGAACTTTCAATACTGAGATCCTTGAGCTGGATCTTGAGCTGTTTAATGCAACATTCTCTAGGTCAACAATCCTCACACGAAACCTGTTCTGTACTTCACACACCACATCACAGCCCCAAAGAACACCCTGCCATCTTTCCAGTCCCTGCCATGGCTCTGGACGCCCCAAAAACCACAGCGAGGGAGAACCGTATGTTGTTAAAATCTTGCAGAAAAACAGTCCTTCAAAAGTAAATTGATTTTTTTTTTCTAATAAATAAGCCTGCTGTCTGAAATCTTTGGAAATGTCAAGAGGAATTTTCAGACAGGATGTGTACGTTGACAAACTGGGACATAATCTACTTTATTTCCAGTATTTCTGGTTACTTGCTAATAAAAGAACATGTAAGCCTTGCAGTTCTCAGGACATGCTGAATTGTAATGTCTTGGTGGGATTTTCTCAGGCTAAAAATTAAATTCTTATTTTAGTAACAGTTCACATCAATTAGACTTGAATTGCAGTTCTCAGTGTCAAAATAGGACAAAACCACAACTATGTGGGAATTTCAGAGAAAAAAAACCCAAACCCAAGCATGATAAGGAAACTATGTGAGTTATTTCTTCTTAAGCTATCCCAGGAAGGACTATAAATTTCTTAGTACAAAACTGTTCTGTCTGCTGAGAAGTTACTAACAGGCATGCACATACATATCTTTATTTATATGATTAAAAATAATGCATGTAACTTCAGTGCAGACAGAAAGAAAGGTTCAAACTGGAAACTCCATACAAAGGAAGGAGCAGGCAATTAAACAGGCCTAAAAGAAGGAAAGTGTAAAATGTTCAGAGATAATTTTTGATTGTTTTAGATTGTTTGTAGTGCAGGCATTTCATCTTCCACCTGAATGTGCCCTGGACAGAGGCGGTATCCTGTAGTGATCTGTATCAAGCTTTAGGTGCAGTAATGCTTTGTGTCTCCACTTCAGCTTTCTCAAAAACAATTCACGTATATCTGTCCTTCCTGGAGAGTCTCATCTCCACAGCACTTTTATCAAGAGAGCATCAAAGTTTAATCATCACAAGTTTTAATCAACGTCCATCAAAGCTGCCAGACCTAAGGTGCTGCCTCCCCTCCCTGTCAGTCCTGGATCCCCCAAAATCAACCCCTCCAATTCTCTCCTCACCTCCCAACGAATTTATTTGGTGCAATTTAGAATTAAACACTTCTTCACTCTTCAGCTTTTACACAACGGGTTTATTTTCATTCAGGAGCTTCCCACGAGGAGAGACCTGTTTGTTTTCTCTTTTTACAGCAGGATTTCCAGAATTCTGGATTCTGTTAAGGCTGCAGCTTGCACATTTCTATCCTTTCAAGTACTGACTGGTCCCCCTGTTCTCCAAGGACCTGTTTCAGGCAAACGGCTTACACTGATAACAACTTCCCCAAAGACCTGCACATTTCCATTTCAATGCCACTGCAACTGAATTCCCCATCTGGGGAGTCCCTTCCAGCAGCATCAGTGCTGTTTATCCCTGTACTAACGTGCCCTGAGTTGTATTTTCTCCCTGCAGAAGCGGCAATAAATTTCAAGTCGTGAGCAAGATGGTGTTACTCTGGGGAAACAAAAATTGTACTAACAGAAACCCACAGAGGATTTTTCATCTTGTTGCAGTGCCTTACATTAAATGATTTGCAGTTGCTCCCCTGTGAGACCAACTCTCAGTAGTACAAGTGGGATGTGCTGTAGAGCCCGAGGATTGAGTAAATAGAGCTGCTTTTGGAAATAGACAGTTTACACTGAAAACACTACACATGGTTACAGAAGTTAAATATTATAGTTACATAAGTTAAATATTAAAATCTGGCTCTTCTCTGTTGTTCTCTGTGCTCAGAAGGACAAATATTCTTTGAAACTTGCCTAAAGCAGGCAAGGGAGGGCCAGATTTCTTCTTCCTACATCAGTGAAAATAGGGAAGGCCCTTCTCTCAAGAGCAGAAATGTTAATTGCCACTGACTAGAGGATATCAGCCAAGGAGCACGTGTGTGTGATATCTGGCTTATTTCTATGCTGGACATAATGATATGGCCTTAATGCCTCAATAAATGGCTTCTTATTACATGTCTGGGCCCTCATGTCTGAATTGTGGATATCCATCAGGAGATCTGAAGGATCTTGCAAGAGTGACTCCCCACAATGACTCTTCCTCATCTTCACTTCCTCAGGGCTAAATCTAGAAACCCACCCACATTCCTTTTCCAAGAAACACCCATCTATAAACTGAAGATTCCCCTCCCACACATCCTGCTATGGGCTCAAAGGCACCTTGTGGCTACCTGCAGCTTGCTTAAGCTCCTGACACAAGGTATAAATCCGCAACAGGCATTCAAGGCTGAACCCCAAAGTCTGTACAGTCAAAATATTAATGTGGAAAGAAAAACAACTGAAGTCTCTTACTGATTCCAACTCCTCAACAGAATAGATGCAAGAGAGATGGTGTTTCCTCACAATAAAACTAACACAAAATGGAAACACAGCAAATCTCTTCCAAACAGATGCTACTATTGTACTACAGATGAAAGAAAAAATCAGCAAGTTCCTCCTCAACATCAATTTGGGGGATGATAAACACCCTAATGGTCCAGAGACTGAATCAACAAACACTACAAATAATCACCATTTATTCTGCAGACAAAATCAGAAAGTTTTCTGCAGAAAGTTCCCACACAACCTACTGCCACCACCTGCAATGTCAATGCCTCATTCCCAGAAAACACATTAATTCCACAAAGAGT
The DNA here is from genome assembly GCA_013397055.1 of Pachycephala philippinensis. Classification (NCBI taxonomy): domain Eukaryota; kingdom Metazoa; phylum Chordata; class Aves; order Passeriformes; genus Pachycephala; species Pachycephala philippinensis. The sequence goes on from VWZT01004655.1 coordinate 18,104, forward strand.
TCTTGACCATCTTTAAAGTTTTAACCATCAGTGGGATGAGTTTGACCTCCCGGGTTGTGTAGGTCACAAGCAGCTCGTGCCACACAACACTGGAAAAATGAATGCCTAAATTAGGGAAGAAATTTTCCTTTCCCCTCCCTCTCTTCAGACCAAGCAATCTGGGTACAGTGGTTTGTTTGCTGTCATCCCAATGGGAAACTGCATATTCTCAAGTGGACTTACAAGGAAACCAGTTTCAACACCCATTAATCAAAAGTCACTTAGCTCAGGCACAATGTGGATCTCAGCTGGAAAATGTCCTGGACACGGGGGCATCTACCAGCAGCTAACAGAGAGGAGATTTCCAAACTGAAACATTCCTTGAAAAATGCCTAAGATCAAGTACAGGACTGATGCTTGTCACAACCCTCACCCCAGCACTGTGAATTATCCACCTGTCCCATGAGGCTCAGGCACCCACAGGCTCCTGGGAACATTCTACTCCCACCTTCTGCTCCATCTGTAGGCATCAGCCCCTCAAGAAGGAGAAATTTAACACACAACTTGAATTTTGACAACTGGAAAGCCAGAGCTGAACCAAAAAACCCACACCAGTGGCACTGACAACAAGGAACTGTGGAATTGCACCGAAACAGCATCAGAAGATGCCATTACCAGTGATTTCTTCTTCCTGCTCCTGCTGAGGTTCAGAGCTTTTCCCCTCCTCAAAGAGCTCCCTCTTGTATTATTTATTCCCATTCACATACACCATTATTCCTCCAGGGCAAGACTGGTTACAGCTCTTAGCACAGCCAGGGCCCTTAGATGGCTGATGATCTTTTTTAGGGATAGAGTACACACAGATCTATCTCCTTAGGAGCAAACAGGCAACCTCCAGATGGGCAGAGAATTATACCCACAGCTTCCCCCACACAAACACTCAACTGGATAAAATGAGATTCACCACAAGCCACTGCTGTTCAAGGTATCTGAAATACAGGACTCACTAGCCAAACACTTATTTTAAAACCCGTTTCCAAACCCACATTTTAGTAGTAACTCCTGTGTCCAGTAAATTTTCTCAGTTCACAGAAGTGATCAGTTTTAGCCAGCTGCAATACAAAACCAAAAATCAGGAGGAATTAAGAAGCTCTGTGAAAGAAAGAATTACCAGGAATCGTTCCTCTTTTTCAAGCCAGCGCTGATCTTCTTCCATCTCCTGTTGCTGTCGTATCAACCTCTCCTCCATGAGGTGTGTGGGTAGAACCTGGCTCATCCCTCGGATGTCCAAAGTGCCTGAATCCTACAATCCAGAGGAAGTTTGTTCAGTCTCACAATTTAAAATTTGTATAAACAGGTGCAAGAACTTAGAGATGATAAAAGAAAAGTTTTTTAGAAGCCAATTCTCAGCAGCAGTCAAGCAGAGTTTCTTCAGCTCCTCAAAAACTGAAGCAGAGTAGCAGAAGAAACTCTCCAACTCCAAACTTTTTATCTGCCTTGCTCTTAGTCACTGCAACCAAAAAAGATTTGAAAGATTCTGTTCTGTTTTTCAGCAACGTTGTCACTTCCTGTATTGCACTTCATTTAGGTTGGACAACAAAACCAGATATATCAATTTTGTTTTCTTGGTCTTGAGCAATAATGTAACCATCCAGTTATAAAATGCTGCAAGATACATTTTTAAAATCAAAACAAATGTACTATTCAGTGTTAGCCAACACTGGCAAAGCATGTCACGAAAACATCTTTTAATGAATTTTTGACCAAATATTTATGCCTGTCTTAAGCTTACAAATACTCCACATACCATACTGCAATGCTGTCTGGAAATCATTAGGAAATAGTGTATAAATCAGTATTTTAAACAAAGCCAAGGGAAATTTGGTAACAAACTTCCCAGCATTTAACAGGCAGGTCTCAGTTATCACTTAAGTGTTTATCAGGAACACAGGGAATAGAGGTTAGAGAAGAAATATATTTAAGACAGAAGCTGAATTTTTGTGGAAGGAAAAAAGGAATAAAAAAGTGTACAATAGTGGAGAACAGAAAAAACCCCAGAAGGTTAAAGGGGGAATTAATTTGATGTTCCTCAGCAGCTCAGTGCCATCATGACAGGCTGGAGAGCACCCAGAAGGAATTCAGCTCAGGAACAGTCTTTCACACCATTTCATTTTCTCTTCTGGATAAGTTACAGAGAAGCCTCAATCCTTCAGCTGTGCTGAGTATCTCCCAAGAGGTGTTTTCACATGAGTGTTCCCAACTCTGTGAACAGCACTAAGTTCCAGTAAAGCCTTCTCTGAACAAACACCAAATATTTGCTATCACTCGCTTAGGATGAGTAGCAACAACTTCATCAAGAATCCATGTGAAGTGACACTTCATGCCCAGCCTCACATAGAAGGATTTGTTTAAAAAACAATTCAGTCCTGACTCCCAGCCCACTGCAGTGAGGCAATTTTAAAAAGCACCAGAAAAACTCAGTTCTCCTATAACAGATCTACCTAAATAATAGAAGTAATACAACTTATAATAATAAAAAGTGTACTGAGCTGTACAGAACACAGTAACAGGTGTGTCAGATCATCATACCTCCACGTTTGGTTGCCACACTGATATTTCCTGAGGCCGATGGTTCCAGGAATCTGCTTGATCCAGGAGAGAAGCCTGCCCAGGATAAATGCTGCCTGCCATGGCTGGTATCCCATGAGAACCAGGGTAGCCAGACACCTTTAGGGGGCAAAAAACCCCACCCAGGCAAAAACAAAGAGAAAAACAGAGATATCAGTAAGACCTGTGATTCCTTGTAATGAAAACATCCCCTCCAAGACAACAAACATGAAAGCACAGAAATGACTCAATTCAGGCAGTCACTGAGAGAAGAAGGGGCAGCAACATCAGAAGAAGGAAGCTGAGCCAAAATATGACACCTATGTTTTAAATCTTAGAGGATTCCCATCATATCATAACTACTTTAGAATAACTGTAACAGCACAGAAACACAACTTTTGAGGATAACTGTTCTATGGTGCCTATCAAACCAGCAGCATCAGCGTGCTCTAAGCTCTGCAGTGAAGGAGATCAAAGTCCTCTGAGGACAAAATTAAATCTTTAGATACATATGTAAGAGCTACACATGCAGGGTTCATGTTCCAGTTAATAGGAGCATGCAAACATCATCCTGCAGAGCCCCATAAAAATGTACCCCCTGCTGCATGTTACAGGCTTAAGGTTTGAGTGGCAGCATGTAATTAGTGTGCTGAGCTGAGTGGCCTGGGAACTTCTCCACAGGAAAATCCAAGCAGTTTTAATGAGCCTGAAGTACTTATTAAATCAATGAAAACCTCCCTCCCTTCATGGAAAAAATCCCCTCGACTGAGACAGCTGTATATGGCTGTAGCCTTGAACAGACCTAAAACTGCTCCAAGTCCTTTAATAACAAACTTTTGTTCTAAATTTCTTCAGCGGTTTTAGGAAGAAAGGCAAAACCTGTGAGTATACAATGTGGTAGAGCTAAAGGCAGCAGCTGTACAGAAAATAAAATACCAATGACCCCAAGGAAAGGCCTCCAGTTGATGCCATTTTATAAAGCAAGTGATTCCATAGCTCAGCACAAACGTTAATATGAACACCACATTCCTTCAATAAATATGGAAATGTTTCACTGCAGTTTCAGGAATCTGAGCACCACATCAGATGTGGAAGTATCTGCCATCTGGAGCAAACCTACCAGGCTCAGTTTGGGTTTTTTTTTTTCTATGTAAAACAAAACTCATTGAACAGAACTGAATTAAAATAAACCATGAAAGAAGTGCATCAATCCCACCAGCTGCAACTAAGACGGAGAACCCACATTTGAAAAAAAAACCCATGCACGGTATTAAATATAATACCTGGTAATGATTTGGCTGTACCATATGCTGTGGACTTGGATAAAATCCTTCACTGGATCTGGGACTGGGGTACCCAGGTCTACTGGGCTGTAAACAAAAAGGAATTTTTAGAATCATTAAACACACAAAACTAAAACCAGAAAATTATGTTTTAGTGAGACAAACATTTACAGGTTTGGCAAAAGCCAAAAAAAAACCCCAAAACAGATTTTCTGTAATTACAAACACTTTTAAAAAAACCCTAAATTAAGTTCTCCTCCATTTTTGCTTGGCAATGGATGAAGCTCAATTGTTTGCTCAGTATGTCAAGAAATAATGCTTGCTCTGTGAATTCTTTGTGTTTATTTAATTGCTTGCACTAAATGACCTGCTCTGTGCTGTTTAACTCTAGAGAGAACATCAGCTAAGAACATAATTCTTAATAAATTTCCAGGTGCAATACAACCTCGTTTCCAATTTTTGCTGGTAATTTGTTGCTTTTGTGACTGTCCCCAAAAGTAAATCCTTTTGCTTCAGTAAGAATAACACAAACCAAACTGGTTTGTTTGCATGGCTATTTCCATGTGGTATTCTGAGGTATGAAGTTAGTTCTGATAATTAACTTCTGTGTAACTAATTACCTCAACATGGAAAGTGCTTTTGATCATATTCTGAACCTCCAAAGGTATAGCTGAGGGTTTCTTTATGACTAAGGAACAGCACTGCTGGGTGTTTCAGGAGGAGAAAAATCAACCAAAGAAGGAAAAAAAAACCCAAACTTCAACACTCTGCAAAGGGCTCCCTCAGTCCTTCTGGCACTTAAAGGCAATCACATTAATTGGAGACTGCAGAATTTATCATTGCTTGATGAAAAAATTCATTATCATTCTGGACTAGGACGTTTTCTGTCTTAGATTTCTAATAGAAATACCACTGTGAGATACAAGTAATTTCATAGTATGGATTGTGGTAGCTGGGAATTATTGGAGGATGTGTATGAGTTTAAGGCTAAAAAAAAAATGGAGTTTAAGACCTATAACAATCTGTAACTCTTACAATGAATCATCAGAAGAATAAAAAAAAAATCAGTTGTCACCATTAGAAAATTAGATAATAATTAGAGACACTTAAAACTCCTATTTACAAAACTCAATTTGTTCCAATGCCATTATTAAGCACATCCGTATTTTACACAAAAGTAATGTATTAAAAAACCTAACCAACAACAGCATCAGATATACAGTGAGGACACAGTGACCCCTCAAAACAGATTAACTCCAGTGGCAGAATGAACTGCAGTTTTAACACACCTTTGGTCAAGTGTTTCAGTTCATACATCACACACAAAGGTGCTCATTTCAAATGAAGCAGAATGTTGGAGCAATTTATGCAGTTTATCTGCTTCAGTAACTTGGAACTTTGTTTAGATAAACACCAAATCCTGCTAATTCATCTCAGATGAGTAAACAGCTTGATGGATTGTTTGCTGTTTCTAACTCTGAAATGAAGGCAGCAATTCCACTGCCCTTATTTTCCACTTGCCATCAAGGCATCAAAATGCAGAACCAAGCTCAGAAATCTGATCTGTCAGGCAACAACCCAGAAATGGAGAGAAAAATCCCCCAAAGACACACAAAAATCCCCCACCACCACCCTCCCCCCACCAAACACAACAAAACAAAACGAAACCAACCAAAAAGAAAAAGTTGCCTTTCTCTGAGTGTTGGGGAATGTGTGCAGCACAAGGTGCCACACCAGCACTCCTGGAATTATTACCAGCTCCAGAGCCTGGCTGTAACAGCTCCAGGAATTCATCACAAACCATCAGGACACAGACAATGCAGTGGTGTCTGCACAAAATCAAATTGTTCAAAATATAGGCTCGAACTTCCAAGTAACAACTTGCAAAAATAACTCTGGGAGGAAGCAGACGAGTCACTGAGAGGGAAGAGGGCTCAGAAACTGGTGAGGTTGGACTCCCACAGCTGCAGAACCCATCAGTGACATCCAAACAGGACAGAAATGAAAATGAAGTGGAAACTAAACCACGTACGTTCCTTGGAAACAAACCCCTAATTTTCTGTCCAGAAGAAGGAAAATGCCATTAGCTGCCTTCTGTCCTGTCACTAATGTGTTATAAATAAACTTCACGCTGGCCTGAGAGCTCATTAGCCAACAATTTACAGGAGTGCTGCAAGAAAGGAGGAGAAAGGAAAGGCCAGGAAACGATTTTGTGGCAGCTATGGGTGTCTTTTACAAGTGAGAGAAGAAACAGAAAATCTTTAATGCAGTATCATGGCACGGATCAGTTCTAAGCACAGTTCAAGCCGAGCTGGGTCATTTCAGGCAAGGATTCCCAGATGGGGACAGAACTGGCCTGAATGCCGCAGTTTGAACCAACCCATCAGGGGAGGCTTTGAAGAAATAAACGGAATAAAAAGAGAGTTTTTGGTTGTTTTTTTTTTTTAAACACACGTAATCTGCAGTCTTAGCTACCTTGGGAGGAGCTTCATCCGATCCTCCTGAGTCCCAGGATACCGTGACTTGTCGCCTGGATTCCATTCTCATTCGTTCTTCTTGCTGCAGCTTCTCTTCCTCCAGTATTGTACTAAGGAAAACATATTGTAATCAAGTAAAACTCCAGCTTCAGTGACTAACAAACCTCTCCCCACAGCTCCTGCATTTTTCAGACTAACAAACACTACTTAACTTGAAATGCTGTAAAATTACTGAAAATCAAACTTCTTTTACATACACCGGTTTTGTTTCTGAAAACCAGGATCGGGAAGAATTATTTCTGTAGGATTACCAGGGTGTTTTAACAACAAAAACAGCATCAAATTTTCAGAAAGCTGTGGTTGATCTTGCACACATTTTGTTTTCATAACAGCTCTTTTTATGTGCAATTACACAGAGAAGTCCTCAAAGACAATCAATCAAACACTTACTTGCATGAAAGCTTTATCTTCACAAGAAAATATTCTACTGAACTGCTGCAAAGGTTCAAAACAAACCGAAAATGTTCTTTACTGAAACTCGAGAGCTTCAGATCACTGGGAATTTTTTTTTTCTTTTTTAAAGAAAGCAGTCAAAAATACTTCTTCAGCTCTTACGTTTTAGCCTAACCAGGAACACATTCAGCAAAGCAATTTAGCAAAACAGAAAGATCTGACAGTATTCACTCAGCTTCTAAGCATTCAGGTCAAAAGGCTGCATTTTCACAAAGTACAAGACAGTAGTAAAACCAGTTTGCTACTTACCACTGTTCTGACTATTAAAAAGCCTGTTTGAAGCTGAACGTGCTCCTGCTGCCCCCACAGCCAGCCTCCTCCCAGCTCTGCTATGTGGCTTATTAATGTTGGATATTTGCCATTTGAAAAATACTCAGAATGAAGCTTTGAAAGAGGGAGCTGCCAATTCCTTGGAGCCGCACGCTACGCGGACAGTCTGGAGATGGGAGCAGGGCAGATTATTTCCATATCGCTGTCCCCAGGGTAAAGACAATCCTGTGGAGGAGCTATTGCAGCTTCTTTTATCACTCAGGAGTTTCCAGAAACAAAGCTAAGTTCTGAGTTTATAGTCTCCTGTTCAGTCTGCTAAACAACCACCCAGAATTACTCATTCAGGGGATGAGATCAACTGCAGCAATCTACTCTCATCGTGGGACTTCAGTGCTTATTTCAAGAATAAATTCCTGCTGGAGACGAGGACTTTGCTTCTCCTTACTCAGCCAAAAAAACCCCAAACTATGCCACTTCTAAAAAGCAGAGAAGTCATCTCGTCTCGCTGCAGCTAAATCAAGTTTATAACTATTGCTGCAATTTCAATCCATCATTGCTGAAGCAACACAAGAATGTGGAACAAAAGCAAAATCAGACAAGTTATTTGCAAAAGTCACCCTGCTAAAACTACCATGGAAACACAGCTACAGCTCAGCAGAGGGAATCTTTCTATTTTACCTCTCTCTTCCCTCAGAATAAGGAAAATGCAAGATTTCCTACTTGAACCCATGAAGAACCAGCAAAAAACCCTGCTTTAAAGCTGTCACACTTCAGATATCCAGTGTTTTTATGTGGCATGAGAAAGCAGCCAACATGTATCCACAGCCATGAACCACCATTATCATCTTCCAAGGCAAGACCTCAGGATTAAGAAAACCCACAACAAAACAAGATAAAAAAAAATTTGCCCAGATTAATGGATGAAAAATGAAGAAAATATAGATTTTTAACCAGCTTGTTGACACAGCAGTTGCTCTAATCTGAGCTAAAGAATAGAAGAGAGTTGGCTGGTAGAAGCTGGCTAAATTTAGAGATGGCTTATTGACAATTTGGGGCCATGTGTGGAATTTGTCACAGCACAGTCCTGGTTTTCCATAAAAAGGAATGAAACCCCAATACCTCTCTCTGCCTTGCTATCAAAGCCGTTTTATCTGTGATGCCCCAGCGTTCAACACCATCAGCCTGTATCACCAGAAATGTCAAATTTCTATTGAAATTATTCCTTTTTCTTAACACAGGCTCAGCTTTTTGCTTTACAGCTGCAGTTCATCCTCCCTGCTCTCCCCCTGCCCGTGCCATCAGGAGCTTCTTTCCCAGCAGCCCAGAGCAGCCTGGTCAGAGGCTGATGGGCTGCAGCAGCAGCATCTGTACTTGGATGCCCTTGATTCTGCTGACAAGAATATAAAATAGAAATGCCTCAGAGAAGCACTACTCAAAAAAGCCACAAGGAATATAAATGACTCACAGAAAGGTCTTTGTTTTCACAAAAGGGAAGACCGGTCTGTGGATGAAGTAAGAGTGTGCCAAGAGATATTTTTGACGTTTCCTCAGTGCAGCTGCTCAAGTTCTCTGAACAGTTTATTAGAATTTGCAGAAGGTCAGGAGAAGTCAGATCTAGGCATAGTTTCCCAAACTGTACGTATTTTTAGCAGCATAAAGGAGCTAGCAGAGAAGTCTATCCCTATGGTTCCCCTAGCAAGCCTTGAGGTAGCACAAACTTAGCTTTTTGGCGAGGTGGAGACTCAAGAAAAATCTCAACTATTACAAGTTTGTATAATTGATAAACTTATTTAATTTACAAAGAACTTTTTACTGAAATTGGCCTGTGACAGCGAAAAGGAAACATTTATGGGGACCTTCAGTGTAGGAATATTTAAAACACCAAACTGCATCCTCATATTCCAAAGGGCACAGCAGCACCATTGTCTCCTGCTACAGTGATGTGGGAACCTACATTAGGTGCTGACCCCCAAGAAGCAGCTTCTTGCTTTCTCTCTGCCACCAGAAATGCAAAGTTGGATGCAGATGAGGAAATCTGCACATATGGTTCTAATCTGAAAGCACTCTTACATGGATTATGGACTATTCCTAATGGTCACAGTCAAAGAACAGAAGAATAACAAAGCATTTTGCAGCCTCCATCATGTATTTCAATTATGTGTTATAGTATTTTTTTGTCAGAATGCCATAAAAGAAGAGGACTCAGACTGCCCTCACTCTTACCAGTTTTCTTTCTTCCATTTATAAGCAGTGGTTCAGGATCTACATCAAATGCAGTGACAAAAGCTCAAGTCCAGTTCTCATCAGTTAATTATCTCACTCTTGTCATAAAACCAGACTTTAAAAGGATAGAATCTGCCTCTTTTTTCCCCCCATTCTTTTTAGAGCTGTATTCAATGTGACCTGCAGCCCCAGGATGCCAGTGGGGTCAAGCACCCTGTTAAAACCTGTGACCAGCAATGGGCCACAGTGACACCCTCACCTCTGCAACGACACAACTGCTGCTTGCTTTGCTATTTGTAGCAGAGAGGGTTCATGAAAGGTACTTTAAAAGAAAATTTGCTCCATGATAGAGTGAAAAATGTCATTAAATTACACGAATTTCAAAGTTTAAAATTAACATCAAAATCCTTTTATATTATTTACCATGTAGTGCAAGGCAAAAAACGTCTTCTACACAAAACCAGCAAGGCAACACAGGCTTCCCAATCAAAAATACCCTATATTCTAATTCTGACCAAGTCAGAATTGCAGGAGTAGCAGGGAAGCACCTCACTACCCTGACCTAATCTGACTTTTAACCCCCCTCCACCATGTGAAAAAATGACTTGCAATGCGAAGATAAATTACATTTGGAAATCCACAATCCACCCATTTGTTTCTGTGTTTGCTGGGAAGACTGACTCAACCACATCCACTTCAGACAGATCAAATGCTATAAAATTACTACCCTAATAACAGTACTTAAATTCATATGTAGCAACAAATAACAGCACATAAATTGAGCAGAAATCAGCACCTTTGCCTTGCACAATCAGCTGCAAACAGAGTTTGGGCAAAGCAGCTGTTACTATGAAACGGGAAAAGCATCAAATAACAGAGAGCACGTGAAATGCTTATGCTCCCATCAGTGCTATTCCAGATGCAGAAGATTTTTCCCAAAGCCATGGAGTTTTTTTCATTAAACCAGAGAGGAATGAACGCTGCAGTGCTGGATCTGGCTCCGAGCAAACATCCAGTCTGCTTTCAGCTTGAAGAGACTACTCTGGACAGCATCCAGAACGAGCAGCAGCAACACCACAGGGAAAGGCCACCAGGGAAATGGCTTGTTTTTGCAAGTTCATGGGAATTTGAGTTTTGAAACCCAATCTTCCCTAGCTGCCTGAGACTGCCTCAGCGTCAGGGAATTGGCAACCTTTCTAGTGAGAGGCTGACTCTGTCTGGAGCAGCACAAAGCAGCCCTAAGAACAACCATGGGAGATAAAGGTCACTGGTTCGGAGTGGCAGAAAGCTCCCTGCTTTTGTGGGAACAGTAAAAATTGGATTTTAGGGTTGCAGGAGAAAGGCTGCCCTCTAAACAATGCTTCAAATCTCCCAGCATGACCAGAGGTGCAAACACCTCTCCACACTGGGTGCATTTTTCATGGAGGATGAGATGGAAGGGATGGTTGGAGGTCTCCAGTCCAGTCTCCTGGTGAAGCTGGGCTCCCTGCACAGCAAGGACCAGCTGCTCTGAGCCTTTTCCAATCAAAATTTGAACATCTGCCAGCATGGAAATTCCAGAGTCTTTCTGGGTGACCTGTTTCAGAGCTCACCCACGCACACTGGGAACATTTTGATGTGTAACCAACGAGACCCTGCCTTGCTGCATGCCCTGAGTGCTCGTTCTGAGGACAGCCAGGCTCTTGGGCACACTCTGGGTTTACTCATCCTCTTTCCTTCCTGGTGAGATACTCTCCCTGCTTGGGGTTACACACCACAGTCATCTTCCGGTCACATTTTTTAGGGCTTCATTCTCATCTGTGCCAAGTAGCTTTAAGTTATCAGTACAACCTGGCTGCAAACTATCAATCATCCTGTACTTTCAAAGTCAAAATAAAGAGAAAAAGCAAGTGAATTACCAATTTCCACCTATTACCCTCATCACACAACCGTGCCACATCTTTTCCTTGCAAACTCTATCCAGCCTTGACATTCCTCCCTTCCTGTTAACTCCACACAGTCAAGAGGATGGGAAGTTATAAGTGAGAAGGGTTGTCTTCCCTTAGTTCTACAAATGATTAGTCTAAACAGGAGCTCCCAGAGTAACAGATGGTGGAACTGTATGAAATTTTAAGAAATAGGAAAGAGCTTCAAGGTCTTTAAGTCCTCCATACAGCAGCTCTGAAACAGCATCATAATTATATTCATATTGTCCCTCATTCTAACCACCACTGAATTATCTTGAACCGTGAACATTCAGTGAATGCACAAAGATGGTATTATGAAAATAAAACATGCCACAAAGCACAACTTTGAAGCAAGACCGAAAATAAAACCAAATAATTTAACAATGAATTACAACAACCCCAGTGTGGACTGTCAGTGTGCAAAACCTATGTGTTACTCAAAGCTTGTACTGACTTATGCAAAACACATCCTGAGCAGTCATGAAATCCAAAAGCCACAACATTTGTGACCCAATTCGGTCATAAATGTCGAATGTGCCTGCACATTACCTCAGTGATGTTTCAAAGTTTAAATATCACTCCCACTTTGGGGCTGGTGAAGTGGTGATATATAGACACTGGAATATATTGCTGCAGAATAAACTAAGGTGTGAATTTAGACTGGTCTCTGAGGTGTGTGCTCACACTCCAAGATAAACACAAGGCAGTCTATATCCTGGTTTACAAAGGGCAAAGGAATTTCTGTCTGTGATGTTGCATTTACTGCAGGCTCTGCAGCTGCCCTGGGACAGCTGTGTCTGTGCAACTACTGTGCTACATGGCATGGAAATAAATCCCAACAGCACTCACCTGATGCTTCATTTATTTAAGTAAAGATACATCTCTACTCCAGAAGCCCACGGCATGTTTATTTAGATAACCATTCTAAATTCTTTCTAACTCCCTCCCCAAGGATTGTAGCTAAAATTATAAACAAATTGCCAGTAAAACGTGGAGTTTTTCTTGGGAGAGAAAGGAGGTGATTCTTATTTCCAGTTATTTGAATTTATTGCCTAATCTCATTTTCTCTACCAGATAAGGCCCAGTTTTCCTAAAGACCAGCAACAACCTGGCCTTCTGAAGATAAAGACTCAATACATCGTGCCTCTCATTTTTCACAGAACCAAAACACTGTAACAGAAGGTAAAGCAAAAAGAAGTATTTCTGAACAAAGGAAATGACCTCTCAGAAGTCAACCCCTACCTGAGTTGTGCTTTAAGTTCAGTAAACCTGGGTCTCCTGCTGGGGTCGTAGGCCCAGCACTTGGTCATAAGGCTGTAGAGGGTGGGAGGGCAGTTTGGAGGCATTGGGAGCCGCTCACCGTTCTCGATCCGCCCAATCACATCATTGTTCTTCACTCCCTGGAAGGGCTTTACCCCGTGCATGAGGATCTCCCACATACACACACCTGAGGAACACACACAAAAACACCTTTTCTTCACTGTGAGCAAACAAGGAGACCTGTTAAAAGCGAAACAAACCCCAATTTTGTAATAATAAAGCAATTTCTTCCAAAATACGTAGCTAGGGAATAGTTTTTTGACTTACACGTAGCAGAGGGGTGACTGCAGCAGGATCACACACACAGCACCAGCCTCTCCTATGGATGAGGCAGAGTGACCCACAGCTGCCTCACACAGCCTTTTACCTGCCCTAAACCAGTGCTTGCTCATATTCAAATCTCCTTTTTTATGAGGTAGAATGTGTTTGCTTTTCCCTCTGACTCCTTCCAAGTGGCTTGTTCCAACATGTAGTGTATTTTCACTTTGAGGGTGTTTTAGCGCTGGCATTGATCCACATTTTTTGTGCTGAAAACATGTAATAAACCAGTTTCTATTGAAACTGCATTAAAAGCACAAAGGGAAACATGGTCTGTCAGTTTAGGATTGGCCAGAATGTTCCACAGGCTTCACTTTTCTAACTCTGGCAGTACTAGAGTTTTCTTCAAACTATTATAAACCCTTCACTTAAAAACATTCAAATTTTAATTTGTAAAGAGAGTGAACTGTTACTTGACTGTCCTGCTTTTATTCCAGGTCTCATCACCTTTTCTCCCTAACACAACTTGTGTTCTGTCTGTACAGGCCAGCAGTCAGCACCAGCTTGAGCACAGCTCATCAGATTCATATAAAATGTTGCGTATTTGGGAAAAAAGATCAAGCTTTCAGGATATGTCTATTTACCCTTATATTTAATGAGCTTTTGGTTGTATTTTGTAGGAGGCCAGGAGCTATGAAAGACAAGTTAAGTGGGAATCTAGCGTTAATGATCTGGAAATTGAGTATCTCATAGGATGATCTGTACATTAAGCAAGGAAATGTGTATGAACACAAAGACAAAGTCAAAATGTAACAGAAAAACAACAAATGTCAACAGTGTAACACAAAAAACCATAAGCAAAACCAAAACCAACAGATAAAAATAATCTCTGTTATAACCATGAGCTAATTTCCTTGTACCTTCATTTCTGCCAGCTTCTTATTAGAGGTAAAAAGGCCCATGAAAATTCAGGCTTATTGAGCAACAAAAGGAAAGAAAAACACAGAGATGGAAAACACGCTGGAAGAATCTGGATTTTCACAATGTAGAGTAAAAATTGTGACAGATATTTGGAAATTATTCATTTACAGCAGTTAAAATGAAACATTGAACTTCTCCAAGAGGACACCAAGAACCCTCCCCACTTGGAGTTCACTTACCAAACATCCACACATCACTAGCTGAGGTAAACCGTCGGAAATTGATTGACTCTGGAGCCATCCATTTGATGGGTAATTTTCCTTTGGAAGCTACAGGGAAGGCAAGGAAGGGCAGGCTGTTTTATCCCCACTACAGAGCTCAAAAATAGATTTTGTTCCCAATGAAGTAATTCATAGGCAAAACCAATCTCAAGTGAAGCACTTAAAATACCAATATATAAGGTTGTTTGGCTTTACATGAAATGGAGAAATGAACCAACAAAACCCAAAATAATAATAATAATCCCCCAAACCTCCCCTAAAAGACCCCAATAACAAACCCCAAAGCACACCAAGAAATGATCATGTAAAAATTATTTTTCATCCTAGCAATTAAAAAGATAAAATGTAGCTCAGCAAAGTGAGACGAATGAAACAAGGAAACATAACAGAGTGTAAGGGGACAGATAATGGATAATTTAAAATATATGAAACCAGAAAAATATTAAAAAATGAGATTTATGTACTCATGGTTTAATAACATAGACCAGCTTTGGAATACTACTGTTTGGTACCCAGTATGCAATCTCTATTCTCCTGCTGCACTTCCCATCTATCAGGCACTGCAGGAAATCTCTGACCTGCTGGAGACACCAAAGCTCAGTGTTCCATCCAAAATGGGGCTAAAAGTAAGCTTCAAAGGCAGTTTTGTACCGAATTTCCCTAGTCCAGTGGCACCAGAAGTATGCAGCATACAAGGACAGCACAAACTCAACATTTATCTGTGCCTACATGGGAATTTGCTACTTTTTGCACCTTAAATCATACCTTGTGATCCTTCTTAAGCACACGTCAGACTTTACTGCCATTATTAAACTGTTGAGTAACTTGCCTTTTTATACAAATGCACCAGCTAGACCAAGGAAATCTGATCAATTCCTCAGTAATGTGAGAAACAACTCTGTTCTCACTGGCCTGCCAGAAGGATCCAGAGGGTCACCTCACCTTTGTAGTAAGTACTGTCTTCCATGTATCGGGATAAACCAAAGTCACCCAATTTCACACAGTCAGTGGTAGATACCAGCACATTTCTAGCAGCAATATCCCTGCCAAACAGAGCAAACAGTATTTCTAGTAACTTTAAAACATAAAGTGCTGAAGTATCATCACCTGAAGAAAATTTACCTCCTGCCCTGCAAAGGTAAGGAACTCAGAGCTCAGTCCCTCAGTATGAGGTTTCCTAATAAGGAGCTCAAGTTCTCACTGTAGTGAACAACAAAGTCCTCCCTAAGCCTCTTTTTCTCCCCCATTGTTATTTACGCTGTTTTAATATAAATATCTACATATATATGCAAAGCTATTACTTTATATGTAAGTGTTTGCATATACATTATCACAACACATATACAGAATTATTAAACTGTTGAGTAACTTGCCTTAGATAGCTAGTATTTAAACACAATGCTTAAGTTCAAAATTAATTGTACTTAGTAACCAGAGTGCTGTGAACTCTTAATTGCACACAGTAAGAGGCTGAAGCCAGCCTCTTCTCCCGAGAAACTGATATTCACATTCAAGGGAATAAAATTCAAAGCACACCGTGAAGGAAGTTTAGGTTCATTTTCTGGTTAAGCAAGTACTTGTATTTTATAAATATTTTACTTCCCCTCTTCTTTACTTAAGAAGCCATCTGCCCTTGTTTTGCTTTTCTATATTTGAAAGATTACAGTTGACTCACAGCTTGAAAAAATACTGTAACCACAAAGCAACAACTGAAAACGATTCCGGCTGAAATCCGGCACCAGCTCCAAGTCAATCCAGGAGTAAACCAGCAGGTGTCACCCTTGAAAAGGGTGTCATTTTAGTGGAAACCTCTGCAAAAATGACACTCCCTAAGATTTTAAGCAGTGACATGTAAAAATACAGATGTATATGTATGAAATCTTACCTATGTACAAATCTTTTGCTCTCTAAGTAGGCAAGAGCTGTGCTGAGCTGGTAAGCGTAGAGTATCAGAGAGGCCAGGTCCAAGCTGTACTTCCTTACTTGCAAAAACGACCTCAACTTTTTGCACCAAGGAGGAAAAAATAGAAAGATATTAGGAAAAAAAATAACAGATTTGAAAAAGGCATATTTCAAATTGTGAAGTTTACATGGGTATCAATGAGATTGACTTCCTTCCCTTAAAGGCTGGATGAGGAAAAGCAAACCACTTCCCATGAAGAATTGTGAGTCTGCATTAGAATTCAAGCAGTTTTTCTACATGAAAACTGTTAAACTAAAAAAATAACTAGTAATTTTGTGCATTCCTTTCAATCTCCTTTTGAAAAGCATCTGCTGTTGCTGTTCCAGAGTGAAGCATTCCTGGACTTTTTGTTTTTTCTACCCCTTAATGCAGCCTCCATTTATGGCCTAAATCACTTTAGAACTAAACAGCACCTGACCAAGCCAAACACAGATTGATCAGTATTGGTTTAGAAGCATTAATTTTAATAATTGATTTTAACCTCCATGTGCTAAAACAACTGTATTTAGCTCAGAGTAGCCAATATCAGTGCAGAATATTTGTAAGCTACATTCCCAGTGTAAGGCAGGCAGGATCTACTGGAAGGTGGCACTGGAGTGTCCTTAGACACCAAAACAAGGCTTTGAAAAGTGATTTGGGCACTGGAAAGGAAATCTATTGACAGAAAATGACTTCTCCACTACAGGTTGTTCTGCCCACCCCTCCTTTTTTGGTTTTTTTTTTGAAAATGTGCTGCAGTTTGATAATTGCAATGACAATCATATAATGCTATATGAAATATCACTGCAGCTCACATTTTCAGAAACATGTGGCTCAAAGAAAACTAATCCATTATAAAAAATGAGATCTAGTTTTCTTTAAAGCATTCATCCAAAAAAACATAATAATGAGGCAAGTCATCTTGTCTAGGGCCTCTGCTGCAGATATTCTACAGGGGAAAAAAAAACTTAGGTAAGAAATTCAATGTTTCAAGGGAAAATGCAGCATTACTGAGGAAGAATAAAAGATGTACAGTTTCACTTCTGGAAGGTATGTTTGCAAATGCTGTTTAACTGATTATCACATTATCATCATCTTGACAGAGGTCATGCTCTCACTCTGGAACTGCAATTGAATGCTCTGAAAACTCTGACTAAATCACTCTGGAATGAGGTGATGCAGTTCTCCCAGTGGAGGAGAAGGTCAAAAGCTGCCACTCCTGTTTCTGAGCCCACAACTCCGCAAAGGAGTATGATATCATGCTTGATAGCATGTGTTAGTATTGTGAAGTGTTATTTCAGCCTTTTCAGTGAGCTAAAAGAGAGGAGACCAGAGCCACACAAGGATTTCTCATACCTCTCCAAGCGTACAGAGCTCCATGATTATCCAGACTGGGTTTTCTGTAATAACCCCAATGAGCTTCACGATGTGAGGGTGATCAAACTGACGCATGGTTACTGAAAGGAAATCACAGAATTCAGTGTGTTACATAAAACCCTTTGTAAAAATAAAAATAAAGCTGTTGGTTAAGAAGCATTTAGCCCATGGCCAGAAAATAGAATCGCAGGACTTGAAACAACTGTTGCAAGCAGTGATGTCTGGTCATTCCACGTGCTGAGGGCAGTAGGAAACACTGACTGCTCGAGCTGTGCTGTTCTCCACTCACAAAAACGCAAACTGCTGTGGAAGGTGCCAGTCAGGTCAGGCTCTGCCTCTAACCTAAGTGAATAAAATACCCTGTCAAACCAGTGCACAACCAGTTAATCTGTGCCTTTCTACTGGAAGAGGAGGTAGGAAAAAACAGTCTGTATAATTCAATTACTGGAAAAACATGTCTGCCAGATTATGACATAGACAAAAATCTTATTTAATCATTACATCATTTGATTTTCCATGGAGTTAATTTCAGTCCTGGCAGACCAGCCACTGTATGTTTTATGCAGTATGACACATGAATCACAGAGTCACAGACTGGTTTGGGTTGGAAGGGGCCATCAGGATCAGTCAGTTCCTTGGAGGAACCTTCCAGCTTGCTTGCTCCAAGCCCCATCCAGCCTGATCTTGAACAACTCCAGGGATGAGGCAGCCACAACTTCTCTGGGCAACCTGTGCCAGGGCCTCACCACCCTCACAGAATTTACCCAAAAATCTAATCCAAACCTGCCCTCTTTCAGGTAAATCCATCATCCTTTGTCCTATCCCTGCCTTCCCTGATAAAGAGTCCCTCCCCATCTTTCCTGTAGGCATCCTTTAGGCACTGGAAGGTGCTCCAAGGTCTCCCCAGAGCCTTCCCTTCCCCTGAACAGCCCAACTCTCCCAGCCTGGCTCCACAGCAGAGGTGCTCCAGCCCTTGGAGAATCTCTGTGGCCTCCTCTGGACTCGTTCCAACAGCTCCAGGTCCTTCCTGTGCTGGACCCCAGGGCTGGGTGCAGCTCTGCAGGTGGGGTCTCAGCAGAGGAGCAGAGGGGCAGAATCCCTTCCAACACAGGCATGGCAAAAACATCCTTTGTGTATTGTTGACAAACATCCTTCATTTGACCCTCCAGCAGCTTCTCTCCCACGCTTGCAGTTTGCAGTGTCAGCAGAAATACACAGGAATTACCAAACTGCAAAGCCAGCTTCAGTCTGCCTCGAGTTAGGCAAGAATAAAACCCGTTTTCTTCTGCTTTAAATTTAAACTAACCACAAGTTAAAAACCAGGAGATGTTCCTGGATTTCTACTCTGATGAGCTCTGATTTCTACTTCTGCACATGGCTACACAGCAACCCCAACAAAAATCCTTGAACAATCCTCTTTATAAGGCTAAGAGGTACAATGGGTTAGTAACATATCTGCCTGCAAAGAAACTTCATGGGCAAACTTAAGATAATATATTCTTTAAAATATTAATGTTATGAATAATACAGGGAAAGAAGCAATAAAGCAAACATCCCTATCATTGACATAGCTTAAAACACTAATAAAAGGGAATAAATAACATGGTGAAATGTCATACAGGCAGTAACAGCTGCTGAATCTTTTCAGCATTGAAAACTCCACCACAGGCAAACCTCAAAATATCTTAATATTCCTAATATTAAAATACTAGGAAATCAATTCATTAATTCAGTGATGTAACCAACTGTTCTGAGCGAGTTTCCAATCTCAACACAAGACAAAGGCAACAGATGGGAATTAGAATGAAAAAGAGGAAGAAGAAATGGCAAAACTATTAAATCAAAATTGAAAAGTACTATTTACATGTTGATTACAGTGGCATTTCCTAATCTGTCAAACTTGAAGCATAATAAGGAGCATTCAATGAGCAATTATTTTCTACATTGCCAGCAGACAGCAGCCTACCTATGACTGTAAGCAATGGTATTTACTGTTCCAACAGACAGAAATGCAATGGAAAAAATTACAGTAATTTACAAAAAATCTGACACTCAAAAATAAGAATCCATTAGCTATGAACACAGATCTGAACGAGTTGAAAAAAATCCTTGAATAAAGGAATAGTGAATAAAATATACTGTAACATCTGACCACAACCAATTACTTTATTGATAAAATACAATACTTTTACAACATTTAGAGGCATACAATAGCAGGGGATAATAGGCAAAAATGAAGGCCTAAGTGTCGTATCTTAATTTGTTAGCAAAACCGAACAATAGAGGAATCAGCAACTTTAATATTCTTACAAAAGTTTTTGTTCCTATTCACCTTAACAAAAAGCCTTCCTCCATACATGAAATGTGCTCTTTGGGCACATTAATTCTGAATTTTCAAAGCAGATCTCTTTTAGACACAACATTTCTAGCAAAGACAACTACCTGACCTTCCAAACCAATAAACTGCAGACACTGCTGTGGTTTTTAATTCATTAAGGAAAAAGAAGGAAATAAAGGATCAGATCTCATGTTCCAAAACTGGTTCTAAAGCCCTACAGGAGTCAGACATCACCACTCAGTTTGGAAAATCAAAGAACCCACATCCAATCATATACATGGGTAGTAATGCAGGGATGTAAAGCAGTCCCCTGGTACATACTGTAGGAGGGGAAAACATCAGGCTTTATATTAATAAAATATTTACATCAGTGTAAAAATTTTCTGGCACAGGTGGCCACAGCCTTTGCAAGGAGCAATTACAAAAGTGATCCCAAAAGCAGTCGTTTAATACTCACAGGCTTCTTGTAAGAATTTTTCTCTAACGCTGTCTGAAGTGCAGTTTTTACACGTTTTGATTGCAACAGCCATAGCTGGATTTTCCTGAAAGACATTATTGAGAAATAGCTGAAATACAGCCCACCAAACACAGCCCACCAAAAGTGGTCCTTCAAAATTCTGGCAAAACTACTTTGGAAAAAATTACTATTAAATAAAATACCTTTAGTTGAGAAATTACATGTTGAAAGCTTCAGTGTTAAAATACCATTGTAATCAAGACACCTCACATACAACATTTACATCTGATGTGTCTTGGAAATATTTAATCTGTTTTAAACCACATTAAATTGTGGAAAAATCATGACAAAAGATGGTAAGTTTAACTGAATAGTACTGTAAACTTTTTTGTGTTATTAAGGATGATAAAATCCTAACAATATTTAGCAAAAATAGCGGAAAAAAGGAGATAATGGCTAAAAACCACACTTGGCTTATACAAGCAAGAAAACCAGAAAGCCAAATGATGGACTTTTTGTGGCTCTCTCAGAGGAAAGAGTGGCTGTACTGTGAACTCAAGCTACAAAGGAAAGTAAAATAAAGATTTTTACATATTATCTTCACAATCCGTTAGACCAAGGCTTTAAAACCAAGTCGAACAGAACAACACATATTTAAAATCAAATGGACTGTCCCATCTGATTTCTCACCCTCCAAATACTGAAAAATGAGAACTTCTTGATGGGTTGAGAGCAGCTGAAGTGTTTTAAAACCAAGCTTCTACATTAGGTATGGGCTTGTTCAATATCCTCATCCAATTTTTAAGGCCAGTAGAAGATGAAGATTCAGAGTTATGTTGTATGCCTGCTCATGCTTGCTCTGTTTTAAATCTATTTACAGACAAACATTAGAATACTATTTATATTTTGCAGGCTAAACGTCTTATTTTCAAAGTTGCTCACGAAAGAGATCTTCAAGTTGACTTTGCAGGAAAACATTGATTAAACCCTTTTCTCACACATCAAATGCCGATAAACTAACTAAAAAACTTGATGGTAAATCATGATTTTATTCCCTTATGAAACCAGGATGGAACAATCAGCCTGGGGATGAGACCTCTGGATGCCTGCCAGACCCATCCCTCTCCTGGTGTTACACATCAAGTTTTTGAAATATCCTTTAACCACCAGGAGCATCAAAAGGAAGAATCTCAGCGTCTGCAACCAGCAAACACTTTTTGCAGAATAAACATTGGAAAAGGCTTGATATTGGGGTTTTGTTGATCTTTTGGTTTTGGATAAGGACACAAACCAGTGAGGATGTATCAGGCCGGCCACATTTTCTGTACTGAGCAGCAAATGGCATTTTAAATCACACTTTGGGATTAATTGCACAGTTAATCAGCCTTTAAAGACAATATTACTGGAATTGCTTACAGCTGAGCAATAGGATCCTGGATCTATACACCCATTTTCCATTCAGCACCCTACACTTACAGCCTGGCTGTGATCCTTCAGGGAATACCTGGGAGAAAGCAGAGTTCCAGGAGAGGTGGATGCTGCACAGTCACTGGAATCAGGACTTTACAAGTGCAATGAACAGGGATAAATGGCATTTTTGAGATTCAGCTTTGAGCTAGCAGAACAAGAGGAATGGAATATCCCCCATATTTTTGCACTCAAGCTGAACACATACATGGAAACACAACCCTGTTACTGGAACTGATCTTACACTGATTGTAAGATTCCTTCCCAGAGTGTGAGTTACACTGTGACCAGAACATTAAAATTTAATGACATCACTGTTCTGTTTCACCTTCACATGTTCCAGTGTGTTAAATGCAGTAAATTTTTATTAATAAAAGAAATCAACAGGCTGTTCTTTAAAAATGTCAGCACACAGAGTAAAATCTTTGTTCCAATTCACAAAAAAGAACAGAGACAGCCAACATTTTCAAACAGTCCCTAAGAAAAGGGTCTTTAATTAGTTTTACAGAGCACTAGATTTATCCACCATGCCCCAAGTGAGTGAAACATTACTCCTTGGTACTCCTGTTAACTTGGACAGAATTAAATTTAAAATAAGAATCTTTCTCAATGCAAAGTGCATCAGATGTGCTTTCTATATAAGGGTATCAGAGCAGACTTGCCTGAAACAGAACATTTATCCTAACTTAAATACTTCATTGAAGATTTATTTAACCCACCAAGCCCAGGACCCGAACCAGCTGTTCCTGAAGTTAGAACTAGATTATTTTCTACAAGAATTCCTATATAATCTACCAAAAATTCCAACAATTTCTTTCTAACATGAAATAAATCTTCATTTTACAATCACATATTTCTTTTATTATAAGCTTGAAATTTGTTGAAAATAACTTTTTTTCCCAGCCTTCTCTTGCCCTTTTACACAAACATTTTGATCTATTTAAACTGAAATCTTAAGTCTTTCTAGAAGAACTCATAAGCACCATCCTAAATTACACAAGTCCTGCCAACCTCCCTGGTTTCACTGAGGTGATTCTTGTGCACTGGGATTTTGCTGGATCAGTGTCCAAGCATTTTGTATTTTATTTCAGGAAAACACAGGAACTTTATTAGGCTTTGCTGTGAGAGAGACGGTGAGATTGTCACTGGAGCAACTTTTTATTCGTTCTGTAAGACTCAGACCAAGACCTCTAAGGAGTATACTTATTTTATTTTTTTTACCTGGAAAAGTATTATTATTTATTTTTGTTTGAGAAGTGAGGCTTACCGGGCTCATGTAAACTCCTTGGTGCACATCTCCAAACTGTCCTTCCCCAATGCAGCGCCCCAGCTCAATCCTCTCCCTTTGAATTTCATAATCTCTGGCTACAAGAATATAACGCACTTGAAATATTAAGTTTCTGCTGAAGGGCAAGGAAATAATCCACAAGACACAAAACTCAAAGTAAGTCACTCAAATGTCTCACATATGAATAACTAAGATTAACATTGCTGCACACCAACCTATAGAGATGCTGCACACACACAGTGGAGACCTCTCAAACCTCTTACAAGTTCGAACCAAAGCAACGGGAAAGGAATTGTGAAATCTACATTGTTAAATTAACTATGCACTTATTTCAGTGCAATAAACAGAATTAAATCCTTTTTAATTACAGCTGGTGAAAGGCAAAGCACACAAACAGTTTAGGGCAACACCAATGATGTTAAACACAGCCTCAGCACGCATTCCTTGGGCTGTTTAAGAGAACTCCACCATGTGGTATTTTAGATTTTGGAACCATCAAAAGAGCCCGGAGAACTTTTAAAGAGGTAACTGCAAGAAAAAAAATACAGGAACAAGAGCGTGGCAAATAAAGATAAAATGAAAGAGTGAAATTTTGAGTGCACTACACCTCTGCCAGTGTGCTACTGAAGTAGAATTGAGATGTTTGGTGGCCTTATGCAATTTTGTTAACGTCACGGTTTAATAGGCTGAGAATATTACTGATAAAAATGGCTCAGTACTTCAGCAAAACATTTAATCAATTGCAATTGAATTATTTCATTTGCAATTTAATTTCTAGCAGACATGGAAAAATATTTCAGGAGTAGCAGAAAAGCATGCACAGTATATGTTTTCACCTCCACTTGTATCATTCAGAGGAAAAAATATAACCACCCAGCTTAGAACTTCATAACCTTGACTTTGACATCATTAACACTACACAAGTAATGTCATCTAGAGCTGGCTAACAAGGTGATAAATGCCTTTTTCATCTTTTTTTTTTTTTTTCAGTACTGCATTTTCCTCTTTAAAATCCCAAAGCTAACTGGTTTAACTATAAATAAATAATGTTTATTAAATGAAAGTGAATAGTAAGCTTAAAAATTCCACATCATTCCAAACTGCAAGCATACAGGGATGGGTAAAGGGTCTCCTGGTTACCTTCATCTATTCCATAGCTTTCTGCAGTGCAATTAAGAGAAAAATCAAATGCTTACTTAGATAGAGCTTCTTAAAATCAAAACAGGATAAACATTTTTAACATTAAAAAAAGAAAGAAGAAGAAATATACTGATGCAATTTTAAGTTTACATTAGCAGAAGTCACAGGTCTGTTCTCGTGATCTTTACTGACTCAGTCCTTTGGGAGCTGAACACTTGAGTCCCCTTCAATCCAGCAAAGCATTTAACGAATTTCCCTCCACAGCCCATCTCACGGATTTTGCATTGAAGCCATATTCAAGTGTTCAGCACATCCAGGGCTGGGCCCACAAGTAATTACTTCCAAGAGAATTTAAATAAAAAGATCGGGGGGGGATAATAAATTACACAAAGTTAATCTGTTAGCAAAAATAAAGGATATAATTTATTACAGTGTATTTTGATCCTGAAATGATGTTAATAGAATCATATAGTGACTTAACTGCCAGACAGTAAAATGCTCTGTTTTTTTCTGGAAAACATATATTCTTGCTTTTCAAATATTGATGTTCAAATATATATATGTTTTGCAAAACATATATTCTTGCTTTTCAAAGATTTTCCACAGTAGTGGAAACAATGCTGTGAACACTGAAGTGATCATGAAACATTCTGCCCCATGGTGAGCTCAGGAATCTACGGAAGTTCATGGTCCTTCAGCAGAACGTGGCCCCAGCTCAGCACCACCCTCCCCTCTCACACTGACCAAACCTGATGTTTTGGCAGGATTCTGCATCAATGGATTGTCTGCTTCCAGAGAAATCCTTGGTTGCCCAAATGCAACCGGAATTTCCCAGATGCAGCTTTTAAAATCAGAATATTGGACTTCCACATTAAATGAACTGGCCTTGACAGTTTAGGATTATATCATAATTCAAACAGGCTGGAACACAAAATCCTTGTGGTGGCTGTAGCACCACTGTTTCTACTTCAAAGATGAAGACTCAGCAGAACTTTGAATTTTTATTTTTGTTCCTGCAGTCTTTCATCTTTAACAAAATTGCATGTGGTACAGTTGAGTGTCCCTCTCTCGTCTGTCACAGAGCAAGGTGAGATCCAGTCAGACAGCAGCAGCACACAGAGCTTGCCACACTGTTTGCTCTTATCACAGAGATCTCATCCAATCTTTAAGTGTTATGCTCAGCATCACAATCAAAAAAAAAAATTCACATTTTGTGACAGAAAAAGCATTTCACTGTGAAATCACAGCAGGAAACCAGAACATTTTCTTCGCACATTTATTAAACAAGGCTGAAATATTTCAATCCCTGCTAAACCAAGGAAGCTTTTGGATAGGAAAGTTCCCAATTTAACCACAGCACTTACTTGAGGGCATTGTGTAAGTGTCTTCTTCATCTATAATCTCTGCATAGTCATCAGTCTCTGCAAAGGAGGAATTGAAGAGTTTCGGGAACAGCAGATGAAAACAATTCTCCAGAACAACATCTCCAATTTATCAAGGCTGCTGTGTCCCAACCCCCAAGCTCAGCAGTGCTGGGTCACATTTAACACAGCATGACTAAAACTTGCTCATGCATAATTCATGGTATGGTAATGACCTCAGTGCCAACTGTATTACATCACATGGATACACTCAACAAAGAAGAAAAGGAAGATTCATTTGTATTCAAAAAAGTTCAAGTTTTGCAATTGGGACCCATCTAAACTATTGACTTAGAATCTTTTTAACAGCGAATTCTACTGCAGTAAGAGAAAAAAAATTATTAATGAGTTAAATTGCTTTACCTTCAATCAAGTGTGATTAACAATTTGCTATTTTTTATGTCAAACTGGCAGAAGACACCAAGGATGTTCCAGGGCAGCATCCCCCTACTGTCAGTGTGGCCAGGTGAGTTAGTGACCACAGTCTTCTAGAGCACAGAGACTTTTTTAAGCCACACTCTCACACCCATTTTTCCTGCAATTTTCCTTGTTTAGTGGACATTCACCACTGGTTTTGCTGTCAAGAGTCAAGATTTCATGGACATGTTTTGGAAACAACTTCCCAAAATTATCAGAAACATGATAGTGCACTTCTTCCTCTGTTTAAAACTTGCAACTTTTACTTCGTCTGTTCTCAATATGGTTTAAATGGTGTCAAGTCATATCAGAAGGTCCTTCCCTTGCCCTGAAGAACTTCCAGTGTGTGCAGGTCATTTCCAAAAGGTCAGATCAATTCCTCCAGGGGTTTTAAAGCCAGTCCACAACAGTGGGTTCATTTTTTACTTCAAGGCTGCCAAATTCTACTCACCAACTTCAAATGCAAAGAGAGGTTCTCAAAACCAAGTCACTTCCAACCCACTTTTCGTGGTCGGTTTCAGGTGATCACACACTGGAAAGCCTCTGGAAGCCATTATTTCCTCCCCTTTTCCCCCATCTGCCCTGGAGCACATGGATACATCCCTACAGCTCCCTGGCATCATTTCTAGAGCGATGGCTTGGACTGGGACAGAGTCACAATGAGTGGGAAGGAGGATGGGATGGTCCCTCAGCTCAAGCCAACCCTGAAACCAGAGCAAGGCTCATCAATATTACACACACAGATAAGCAAGAGGCTCAGTTTTCAGGCAAACTGAATATTCAGCCATCAGGAAACTACAGGTTGCCTATAACCTTTGAAGTTCAACACACTTCAGGGAGTTAGTGTAATTTTATGATCCTAGTTTCTTACTACTTAAATAAAGTTAGAGCTGTTTTTTTTCTTTTGAACTCCTCCAGGAATATGTCAGGTGTTGTAAAAGCAAGAACTGGGAAATTCCATGTTAGTTAAATTTTTGCTAGGCAATTTCTATTTGGGACATAGCAAAACACAGTCACCTAATAAAAATGCAGTAAATTATAAAGACAGTGCACAATTCTGAACAGGCAGCACACTCCAGAGGCACTTATCTTTTTCTTGGTAATTTACCTTCTTCCCTACATTATAAACTAACGTTTTTGTAAAAATAAGCCTCAGTTTGATTTAAAAAAATAAGTTTAAAAAAAACCCACCCCAACATGATGGGGATAAATCACTCTACTTCCTTTTAATGTTGTGATAAGATTTTGTTCAGGGCATCAGAAAGTTCTTTATCTATGTTAAAAAATGGGCTGGATGAAATATATTGTACACATACTTAAGAAAAAATTTTAAAGTTTGGAAACCAGAACTGGTGCCACTTACAAAACTCACACACTTGTCACAGTAGGTTACAGAACAATGCTTTCAGAATGTGATCAATAGCAGGGCTTGTTCATCTCTCTATTTAAATTAATAAGTTAATTCATACTAAAAGCATTCTCAGAACAGCACAGAGCACTTTACATGGTTTTGATACATTGCCCAAAACCATCATGAAACCAGAAGTGTCTTCATAATCAAGCCAAATAAATTAAATGTACGCAGTTCACTACACAAATATTTCTTGTTCCACATTTAGCACTCTGGAGAGGAATGTATAAAAAAATAATTCCTTTACATGTCTGGCATTGTTTCTGGGAATGAGAGGAAAATTCAGTCAAGGCATCAACGCTGATGGGCTCAAAGTGTTCTGGAATAAAGAGAATTGACCTCCCTCACCAAGGGGCTTGAGCCCAGGATTCATCACAACCTGAGACTGTTCCCAGGTCTCCTAAACCCAGAACTGGGTCTGCTCAGAGATATTCCAGAACCTACTTAGAGCCTAAAGCAAAACTGAGCTGGGCAAGGCTCTGCAGGCTGCTCCACAGAGGAGGGTGTGAAGGAGGATGTGTTACAGCACTCCTGAGAGCTGAACGCTCCCAAGGAAGCAGCAATTCCAGATGTCCTTGGGAAGTGTAGAAAAACTCAGATTTAATAACAGGGCTCATCACTGCTGCCCTCCTGCACTTTTTAAACCCAGCACCATCACTTGTAATGATTCTTGGAGATGGCAAAATGAACAGGTTGCTTTCAGGAAAAGGTACTGGTGGTCAAACACATGAATGAGCCAATCTGAGCTTTACTAAGTCTGAATGCATTTATTAAAGTGTAGGGAGAAACATCCTAGGGTATTAAATCCATAACAGCTAATCCATGACCTTAACCACAGGTTTGAACTTCCCTTTTTCATAATTTTTCCCATTTATCAAAGCTTGTAATTTATAAAAGAAGGTAAATTCCAATAAAAAGCTATGTAGGGGTAGTATCTGAAACATAGTTTTCAAATTTATGACAGGAAAAAATGTCCTTTTGACGTTTCAGAAAAGAAAGAAAATTGTGTGGTATTATCTTTAGTTTATATCTGAAGGAAAGGAGATGAAAAGTTAATACACTCCCTTCACATTTTACTGAAAGGAAGGTCACAAGATGTGATCTCTATTTCCTCTTATCGCCCTCCTTTGCATATTGCTTTTATGCCCTTTTAGTGCCTCCTGCTTAGAAGAATAAAGATACATATGCTATCAGTAGCAGCAGTTTGATTCTTTCCCAACATCAGATGGAATCCTTTAGAAAAACAGCTAAAAATCTCTTTTATAAAAACAAAGCCCAACTTGTTTTCAGAGGAAAAAAGACTTAGGAAGTCTGGAGAAGTTAAATATTTTGTAGTAAGTTTCAAAGTTTTTTTTAAAGGAAACCCCAAACATTAAAATCTGTGTTTAAAATTATTAGTCTGAACAGCTGAAACCTGGTTAATATTCATGTATTCAATCTGCATTAATCTGTCCTGCACAGATTCTTTTAATGCAAGGAGCACTTCGATGTCTTTAAAGCATCACTCAGTAGTCTCATTTCTCAGGTGTTACATCCACTGATCTCACCCACGGACCAAATTAATGATGATATAACCATTTCAATCAAACTGGACACTCTTGCAAACCTCTAAACCTTTGCATCATGCCACGAGTCTCATTGCAAACACATGCACCACCACGTCCCTGTGTGTTTGAAATAGAATTTTTCCTTTTCCAATCCCAGCTTAGCAGAAAGCATTAGTTGCACAGCCTGTAAAGTACAGTATTTATCATCTAATACCCAAAGCAGGCCGCTTTTTAACACTAAAAGCTGTAGAAAATGTATTACTGAAATGTGCATTAAGTGGTATATGGAGATAAGAGTTGCATATTGCACGTTAGTAACACACAGACTAGAAAACATATTACCGTCCCCACTAATTTCATCTGCAGATCCAGGTGGCATGCAAGGAGAGAGAAAAAAGAGGGGGAGAGAGAGGGGACAGAGAAGGGGGAGGGGAAAATATACTATTAAATTCATGAGTAATCCAAAAGTATCCAGACTGTAGTTATCTTATATACCTGACTCAAGAGAAACCAGAAAAGTAGCAGAATTTAAGACTTCTCACCTAAAACCCAAGGGACAGAGATACGCTCTAAGAAGCTTTTATGATGAAACAGAGTTAATGACTTTCAAACATAAAGGTACACAAAAATTAAATTTGGAACTGGAACTAGTTATTTTAATGCATTGTTAAGAAAAGTCAATTTCTCGGTTTATTCAATACTTTAAAGCAGTTTTCCTACAGCCATATGAGTCGGTTCAACTTGACTCTGCACATACACTGAGGACTTTGGATAAGCAGAGTTGCTGTTGACTCTTCCAGAAGAAAAGCACTCCTGAGATATCACCAAGATATGAGCAAGAAATGGAACCATCTAAGTTTTAACAACACAGAGCATTGTGCAGTTGTACAAGGCTGAAATTTCAACGATGGCAAAGGGAGCAAATCTACGGGGATCAAACAAACAACAGATTCCACATGTACTGCAGCAGCCCTACTGCACACCAAACCCCACAGCACAAGCTAAGGCAACTATTTTAGACAGATTTTATAGATAATAGGAAATTCTTCTTACCCCTAATAAAGCCAAACTGGTCCAGACCAGTGCTGGACCAGTATGCAGCCAAAAGCATCACTGTATTCCGTGTTTAATTCAAAGTGATCTCAGCTGATGCTTATTGTTGCTATTCTGTTTCATCCATAAGCATGCTGTATCAGGGGTCCAAGAATGAAGTCAAAATATATTAGCAAAAAAAAAGATGGCAGACAAGGGCTGCGTAACTAAACAAAGAAAATAATTTATTATATTTGTCATTGTAGCATATGATCGAAACCAAGTTCCCCATAAAAACGGGGAGCAGCAAGCTGGTGACGCTGCTCAAAAATCCAATTCAACAGGAGGAAAACGTAACGAAATTATTCTTGGAACTCTGTTTACCAGAGGCTAAAGTAGTTTATAAACACTAACTGAGTTAGTATATTCAGCTTTTGGGTTAATAAGGCAGCCTAGACAAAGAGCAGAGCAGTACCCTTGGGCGGCGACTCATGGGCACAGAAGACGAAAGGCAGAAAGCGTCTAGCTTTCTTTACTTTATGCTGACAGTGATTGACTCCTTTACAAAGAGGCAAGAAAAGGAAAGAGAAAAAAAAAAACAGAAACAAATTATTTGGAAATAAAAAAGAAGAGACCAAAGAGAACATCTACAACGAACGAACATAAAGGTTTACATTAAAATTCTGTATACCCAAATGAAAATACGAAGGCTGCTGAAACTCTAAAGCATTTTTGGTGTTTTCCTTCAAATTCCTTTCTACAGTAATTCATATTTCAGTTTTTAAAAGTGAGACTAGAACCCATTAAAAAGTCAGCTTTTGTCAACTATGAACACCATTTGTTAACAACACAAAGAACATTGTCTATCCCAGAAGTGCAGCCTGCTTTTCCAAGGTTCCCATCTAAGTTCTGTCAGACTGCGTTACAGCTATATGCCAGTTTAAGTGGCAGTCACCAGACTTAAACATGTATGTATTGACTACCCAAACCCTTAAAACAACACAAAAGAAGTATTTCACATAGCAGGGTTACATAGAACAAGGAAAAACATGGTTTCTCTATCTCCTGAAATATAGCACTGACAGATTTTATGATCTCAAATCTGCCACTGGAGTCTTATTCCCAGTGCAGATCTGCCCTGCCAATGGATATTCTAGCTCTGCAAGGATCTCTGGGTGAACACCCCATGGCACTGTCCTCACTGTCCCCTTTCCCAGTCACCCCACTGCATTTTTTAGCAAAGTGCTTATCAGGAATGCTTATCAGGACGAGGGAAATTTTGGAGTAGGAAAAAATACAAAGAAGCCACAACTGATTCCATGAGGTGAGAAAGGACACAAGCTGACACTCAGCACCTGAGGATACCTGCTCCTTTTATTTCTCTTGTTACCTGTTTGCTCCTCTCTGCTTTCCCATTTTTCCTCTCTCCAAGGAAATGTGAGAAGTGGTTTAAAAAGCCAATTAAATAAAAAACCTGCATCCTGCTGCTGGTAGCTCTTCACAGCCAAAACTCAAGAGTGAGGTCCAGCCACCTGGAATTACACAGGCTAGGGGTTCAGGTGTTAAAAGAGAAACCCAGTACTGGGACAGTGAGCCAGTCAGTGGTGGGAAGAGTGCAGGAAGGGTAAAAAAAGAGAATTACATTTTAATAAAAATAACTTCAACAACCAACAAAAACTACCATCATAAAAACTGCTGGGGGACTGAGCAAACAGGAATCATTAATCTAGTGGGAAAACGCTCATATCAGAGAGAAAGACAGAACATTAATCAGATTCAATGCTAAAAACTAAAAGAGGTGTAAGGAGAGGGCAAAATTCTTCACTAAGTCAGTGTATCAGTATTTCCATCCGTCTTGGTTTAAGACAATTTAAAGGGGAACTGAGTTCTCCCCCTTGACACTCCCAAGGGACTTCTCTTCCTAACATCACACGACAGACAATTTTCAGCACTGTCATTCTAGCACAAACCTCAGGTACCACTCATAAAAAGCTTCAGACATACTATGAAAGAAAAGGAAAAAATACTGCAGCTAGTTTAAGTGACTCCTGAGAAGGTGCTGACATGAGAATGAGGGAACCCAAGACTCTGTGCTGAAACAGAAGAACAGGTGTAGAGTCACTGCGAGCAACGCAAGCCATCAAAAAGCAAAGAGATGTTTCAACTCCTGACCTGCCTGCTCAGGCTACAGAGCTAATTTAAGCCTCAAGTGCTGAAATGCTGCTCACCCTCCCACTCACAGGTGGGTGGCAGAAGCTGCTGAAACTTGACGAACCTATTTCAAATGAAGAGCACACTGCAAAGGCAAAGGTGTTTTCAATTCCTCATGTGCATGCCCTGATGCCCTGTGATGTGATGGTCCCACTCTTCCCTTGCATTTCAAACTCTGCCTTTATGACTTACTGGCTAAAGTTTGTTCAACTATTTTGCCATACTGAATGGAAGATGCTTTAAATGAAGATGTCTTAAACTTACCATATCTGCAAGTCTAGCTACAAAAGAAAGTTGACTTAAATGAGTTGATTTTAAATTCTAAGAAATAGAAGTTCCAACACTTTCCCAAAAGTCTAGAAAGTACCTTAATGAAATGAATACTACTAAGAAGGATTTCCACCATTCCACAGCAGCTTCCAGCCAGGATATCACTGGTGCTCAAGAATGCTGCTGAAAACTGCACAGGCCTTCATTTATTTAGTTCTTCTACTCAGTACTCACTAAAATTATTGTGTAAAAAAAAAAAAAAAANAGGCTTTTACTGCCCTTTTTTTTACTGGCAGTTACTACTGGAGCTCCCTGTATGAGCAGATAGCAAATACCTGAAGGCAGAACCTGATAATATCCCATTCTACTCTGGTTGTACATTCTTAACCCAGTCTGAGGAAAAACCCTGGGAAAAAAAACCCCAAACCTGTAGAAAGAATAAATCTATTGATTTTTGAGCTTTTGAACTAAAATGAGCACTATGGAGTTGTCACATCAAATATGTTTCTACATAAACAACAAACCCCCAACCCTGCATGGAACATTTCTCCAGTAATGCTACACTGCTGCTGTTTGCAAAGCAGAAGTGTCTGCTCAAATCCAATGAGAGGCTCACAAACGAGGAGCACAGGAGAGTAAAAACTCCTCATCCAGCACCACAGGCTGATGGAATCAATGCAGGAACTTCCTGGACACTGATACGGAAGAAATCTCTTTAGAATGTCACCACAATTCATTCTGGTCTTTTCATGCATAAGAGGAAGCCTTTCAGTCAGGCTAAAACAGAAAAAAATAACAGCACCAGTCTATTCAACTGTGATGGGAATTTGAAATACTGCAATTTATTAGCATTAAGGGCATTTTCAACTATATTATCTTATTAATCAGTGAAATAGCTGGGTGAGTTAAGAAGCAACTCCCTCCTCCATGAACCTGGAGACTAATGACTTGCTCAAGGTTTGTAAAATTAATCTGCAGTAAACCTTAAGCTTGAATGTCTCCCAGTGCTGTGACCATATGGCAGAGCTACAGCTCTAACAAAGTCTTTATATTCCTCAAATTACTTAATAATTACTTAATTTGAATTTATAACTATGTAATTTATGGCAAGACTCTTAAGTCTTTCTTTTCAGAAATGAGCTGTGGAGTACAACACAACTCAGATGTGACACAGTCCTAAGTGCTCAGGATACAATTTTTCACCTGAAAATTTACTTACACTTCTCAGCTTTGTCTTTCTGGAGTGTCTTGACAAAATGGACATTAAAAAACTGCCAAGTTTTCAACCTCAAGCAAAGAACACTTTTTTCCCCACCAACTAACTCAAAAGGAACTAAGAAATACAAGTCCTACACAAGAAACTCTTTCAGAGCCGGGCACAGGGCAGACCTTCATGTGGAGCACAGGAATCACAACACAGAGCTTGCACTGTGCTCTGCAAGCAGAAGTGATTCAATAAAATTGTATTTGTCTTTCCACCCTGCTCACAGCTTTGCTGGTGATCAGCCTCACCCCGGGACAGACAGGTCCTTTCACATGCCAACATCTCCTTCCTTCAGAGCACTTTGAAGTGGCTCTAACACTAACATCAGGTGAACAGATTAATTTTTTTTCCTCTCCTGTTTGTTGTGTTTTCACATTTGGCTTCTGCTCGATAGGAAACCTCCTGAAAATCTCTTTTACTCACAAACGATCCCATAGAGGTTTTTTTCTGCATGATGAAATCTCACTTAAATCAGGCGTACCTGCTTCAAAACAGGAGGTTTTTTTTCATTCAAACTGAAATTTCAGCTGAATGGCATTACTAAACTGGCAGCCCCCTCAAACAGGAGCTGCTCCTAAGCAGCACCTTAGAGAAGAACTCTCACTTCACTGCCACGATCAGGAGTTATTCACAGTGTGATTTAAGCGTAACAATACCATAAATTTGTGATTTTAAAGCAGAACCTGACACTTAGTGAGAATCCCCCCTTTCAGGATACTAAGATCCTTCAGCTCCTATACAGAAACTTGCTCCAAGAGATCAAATTTCTCCTTCACAGGGCATGTTACTGAATATATCTAAAGCACGGGATAGAGAGGCAATGGCATAACCAGAATTACTGGGAACTCCTGCCATTATTTCATGATGCACTTAGAGCTATGCCCCTTTGAGTTTAAAATGCTGCTTGTGTTAGTGACAGCAGCTGGGGAACAGGGTAACAACCCAGTTTCTCTTTAATATCCCTATTTCCCTCTTCAAGGTGTGTGTCCTGGGGTTTGCTGCTTAGGTGCCTTGAACACTTTACTTTATCAGCTGAAACAGGGACATATTTTCAGAGACCTTTTAGTTTCCCTCACCAAGTAAGGCCATACTAAAGCTGTAAAATCAACACCTGCTTTAACCAGGACCAACCCTGTGGGACATCCTAAAAGCATCCTAAAAGCCCCTTCAGACACATTCCTTGTGCTGGCTACTGAGCTGATCTCTCCCTTCCTGTCACCTTCCCACTCACAGCTCCCTCCCCACAAAAACATCATTTTACAGCAGTACCTGACTACCCAAATGCCAGGAGGGACTGCTTGGAATCACAGGAGTCTTTAGGCTGAAAAAGACCCTTAAGATCATGGAGTCCACCCATTAACCCAGCACTGCCAAGAAGCTGCCAAGGCTTGTTCAATGCACTGCTTGTTCAACACTCACTGAAACACACAGGCCTGAAATGTCATATTCTGTGGCACTGCATGGAAAGTAGCATTTGAACTAGGATTAAAAAAAAATCATGAATTCTCTAGGGCAAAGGAGGCACAGCCATTAGCCAAGGGATGCAAAAGCGTATTTATTCTTCCTAGTCATGTTTACATAAGCACAGAAGGGGCAGAAGAAACCAAAGAAGTCTGTGTCAGAAGGAATTTATGTAAAAAGGGAGCAAGCAGCTACTGCTGTACTGATTTCATTTTATGAAGAACTTTTTGTAATATATAATTGACCAGATAAGTTATTATTTTTGGAAATATGTGTATCTGGAAATATAAGATCACCTTACCAAGGTTAATGTTTGCTATTTAAAAACAAACTGCTGGCCAAAGTAAGTTCCTTTAGACTAGAGCAGAGCATTTTAATAAGGTGCCTCCAAGCCAAACAGTGGAAATATAGTCAATAAAATTAGAGTTAACTGGTGTGCTGCTTCTTACACATTTGATATACTATTTGCACAGAGCAAATAGCTTAGCCTTACCATTTCCTGAGTGTACACTCATGGCTAAGTACAAAGAGCTCTTTTTTTAATGTTAAGGCAGATGTAGAGGGAGAAGGAGGTAAAAGCTGCAATTACCTATTACCTAAAACATTCATTGTTCCTGGTGAATCACAGCAACTTCAGCCGAAACATCAGATGACTACCAAAGAAATCTGAAATCCAACTAATTTAATTTAGCTTATTTATAGTTATTTATAATGTTATACCCACACAAATATGTTGAGGAATAAAATCACTATGCTTTTAAAAGGTGGAGGGGAATCTGGCAGGCATCTCAGATGCACACAGGGTCCACTGCAGGAACAGAGAATTTGAGGAAGCAAGGCAAACAACACCAGAAGAAACAGAAGCAGCAAGAGGTATGTGGTGAAACCTGGTTCAAGGACACACAGATCCCCAGATCCAGCATCTGCTGCTTTGGATTCCTGAAACCAACTTCATCCTTCACTAGTTTGAAAAGGCCTTTATTTAAAGGAGGAAAAAAAATCAAGAGGATTTACAAACTTTCTATCTTTGTGTGCTTTGGAATACTGGAGCACTTGGAAAAGACCAAGTTTTCACTTCACTAAACAAGAAATATTCCAAGGTATGTTAATAAATATTTCAAAAAGACAAAGTGTCTTTCAGTAATAGGTTCTTTTTTACACCTGCAAAGCTTTAGACAAATACCTGAACTTTCAGATCATGAAATCCTGTTTCACAGTGGGTTTGGATATTGCTGGTTTCCCCAAATTGTGGTGAGAAACTCACTGTGAAACTTCCCTTTCAAACTAAACGTGTTGATACTATAAATATACCTGACTTCTTAATTTTTTTTGCTGAATCTCTGTTTTAGATTTTTGCTATTTATCTTCAGCATCAGGAGAAGTCTAAACAAAGGGGAGCAATGTCAGTGAAATCAAACAGCAGAATTAATTTACGATTTAAACCCTCAAAGGCGTGGAGCAGTTACAGATGTCAGTGGGTTACAAAAGCTGAGTTCATCTGAAACCTCTGGCTCTGAGCCACTGCAATGTCACCAGAGAAAAGCTCCTGTTGTGCACCCCACAGCAGCACCCCACAGCTGGCTCTGCCCTGGCTGCTGTCAGCCTCTGCTGACCTGGGACTGGGCTGAGCTGAGCCTCGTGCACAGCTGGTGCCTCCCTTGTTCCACACTGATGGATGGGTTCCATCTGACAGAGGAGTGACACTTCTCCACATCTACATCAAGTATTACTTCATTTAGAGCAAACTGATTCCTTTGGGGATTCAAGAGATTCTTACAGAAAGCAGCTCCTGAGAATAATCCCTGTCATCTAAGTCCATCTCAGCAATCTGCCTCTGGTTTAAATTTAATACGATGACATACTCAGTGCATTTCAAATAACTTTGGGCGAAAAAAACCCAACAACAAAAGAAGTATTTACGTGTTCTGTGTCATTACATTACAAGAAGAATAAACCCTTGAGACTGAATATTAAATGCACTGGCTTGAACCATTCCAGCATTGTCAGTGTTTCCAGTGGTTTGTAACATGACATAAAAACAAGCATCAAGCACAGTAATTTTATTTGTGGAAAGATATGAAACATTCCCACAACACAAGAATTAACACCTAATTGGTTTTGATTCTGGTATTGGCAGGAATGAGAATTATATTTTCTGGTTCAACTTTATAGCACTGCTAACAGGAACCAGCTTTGCAGCTCAGTGTCCCTGACATTTACGTGAACAACCAGCTCACCTCCAGCACTGCAACTTCTGCTGCTTCTGTGGGGCTACAGCAAAGCTCTCATTTCCCGCCACCCACCTTCATGTGATGCCCTGAATGCCAGAGCTGGGGTATTACAACTAATTTCCCTACACTAATTTCAAAATGCTGCTTTAAAAGAGAAGTGTTTGTGCTCTGAAACCCAAGAGAACGTCAGCAGAAGATACCTAAATTTGTCAAGTTAGAGTGACAGCAAGAAAGGATCAT
Organism: Pachycephala philippinensis; assembly: GCA_013397055.1. Taxonomy (NCBI): domain Eukaryota; kingdom Metazoa; phylum Chordata; class Aves; order Passeriformes; genus Pachycephala; species Pachycephala philippinensis. The sequence goes on from VWZT01004655.1 coordinate 55,696, forward strand.
GAAGTCAGCATTTATTACTGGTTTTATTATTAAAATTATTATCAGCATTCTCAGAAAAAACTGAAGGAGTGAAAATTTGAGGCTGCAGACAGTACGATGTTTTTGTCCTGAAGATTAGCCTTTTTGAGGGTGAGTGGAATAACTAAAAGCACAGTGCTAATCACTTCAGAAATTCCAACTTTTTTAACAGCTAAAATGAGCCACACAGGTAAGAATCAAAGGAGAACATGCTGCTCATGCTTCATGCTTATCTACCTGAACTACCACGCTTGCTTGCCAGGCAGTGAAGGAAGAAGAGCTGCTGTTTGACTCTGAGAGGCCACAGTAACTGCTGAAGCTCTATCACCCCACTGCAGCTTTATCCTCATTTTAACTCCAGAGCCTCTCACCTATTTTCTTACAGTGCCTGTTTACTTGGGCTTCCTATGCCAAGGAGTGAATCTCAAACACCTTTTAAAAGTGGGTAAGGGTGGAGAAAGGAATCTGAGAAGTAGGAAATTAGTCAAATGTCTACATATCTTTCCTCCTTATTGTATGAAATACATTGGTGTTTTGAGTGTTTGCCACTAAGTGCACATGTAAATGTTAAAGTGGGGCTGAAGCCTCCCTCTAAGTCAGGGGTGGGAAATCCTCTGAGGCACAGTATTGGTTCCTCAAGTTTGTGGCCAAATACTAGAAACCTACAAGGAATAGATCATAATATGAAACCATTTTTGCATTAAAATCCCCTTAATAAATATTATGTATACCCATTTAGAAATACATTTTCTACTAAGACACTGAATCAATCCTTCAAAATTATTTAAGATTCTGTAACAGAAAAAATGTTCACTCTCAAGCATGAACCCCCCCCCCCACAGTAACTTAGAGAAATCTTAGAAGCCTATAAGGTACAGAAACAACACGTATTACCTCACATACCCATCCTTCAATTAACTTGTCATTTTCAATAGCAAAAATTAAATGCTTTTATCTAAACAGCTACAGAAAAACAGCTATTAAGTTTCTCCCTTCTGTAAAGCAACGATTAATATTTAATTGTCTATTTTCCCTTTTCAAAGCTGCTCCTTCACAATTAGCACATACTCAGGTAATTTCAGTTCTAGCCGACGACATTCTACTCCACCACGAAGTGAAGTGGAAATCCTGAGAAGCAGCCTGGCTTTGAAGTAACTGCACAAATGTGGCTGTTGCATAAAAGTTTCTCTTTAGAAACTGCTCCAGGAAGGCAGCACAGCTCCGGTTCGGGGCAGCCAGCAGCAGCCCTGGAGCAGCAGGGAGTGGGAAAAGCTGCCTGCACATCTGCCAGCTCCAGAAATGAACTCGGGTCCTGGGTTGGGATGAGCCTTACCTGACACAGAGACTGTGTGAGACCTCACTCCTTGCTTCTCACTGTTGGCCAGCCTGGAAAACAGAGGTTGGAAGCGCTGAATGCTGTACATTCTTCAGGGGCACAAGCACCGGGAATTCATCCCAACAGGCACCTACTGCAATTAGCAGGGCTGAGCCACCTCCCCCAGGCACGGGATGAGAGGGGGAGAGAAGGCACAGAGGAATCTACCACTTCATCCCATCTGGGGGAGCGAGAGGGGCTTTAATTAGCACAACGATTCACAGAAACCGAGGGAATTCGAAGGAAAACACAAAACCTAAACTGTGCACACTTTTAAGGTGTGTGTAATGCGCCTGTGCTTCTACTTTCTGTGTGATCTGTGGGAAATGGAGTATGAATTGAGTTTCTGTCTGTAAGATGACTTATCCTGGACTATTTTGAATTAATTTACATGTCAAACATAGAAAAACAATCGCATTTAAATGTAGTACTTTATAAATGTTCACTATATTATATATATGTTACATATTGTTCTTCATGTGTAAATGTATTGCTCATTACATATAAATGTTCATTATGTTATGTATATATTATGTATATGTTATGTTACACATAAATGTTCACAAGGATCAGAAATTCTAACAAATTCTCCATTTTTCATCACTTACATATATAACCAAAATTTGAAACGGTCAGGAGCGCACTGCACTTCGTGCCTTCAGAAATCAGGAATTTCATCTAGCAAAGGCAAATTTCCCCAGATGCAAGATGTTGTTGGTTGGTAGTTTTGTGTGTTTGATAAAAGCTCTGCTGCCAAACTCAGAGCACATGTGGTGCTCTTGTTAAACAGACTCAAGTTTACAAATTTAGTTCTGGTAAACTGCCCCAAAAATGAGAAGAAGCTTTTCCTTCAAACCTTATTTTACCGCAGAAATACTTACAAATAAAAAAGGATTAAGCTTTATGTAATTAGAATGTTATTCCGTGTTTCTCACTTGTGCTTATTTAAGTAAATAGAAATTTTCCTGTTTCTTGAGTGCACACTAAATTTACTGATTTTACTGCTTCCAGCCTCAACTTTTCTCCCCTGAATTTTAACTTGTCTCTTCCTACAGCATGCGAAAGCTGCTTGATAGTGGGGGCTGCAGCAGAACGTGTGTGTAATCACTAATTCAGGAAAAAATTGTATTCCATGCTCCATCCAGTAGGTAAGAAAGTAATAAAAATAGTTCTGAACTCCTTCCAGAAACAAAGGAAGAAATGAGGTGACTGGGTCAAAGCAGGGACAGCCCCTGTGTCCTAAAAGAAAAAGGAGGGGGTAAAACACCATCAACCACTAAATGTCACTGGGTCTTTCAGCAGTTACCTCGTGCTGCTGGGCAGGGGTGGCACCACCTGATACAGTGCAGGGAGGACACAGCTGATGGGTGACTCTAAACTCGGTTTGGATGTGGCCACTGACAACAGTCAGATCACAGAAAAAAGGGGAAAAAAACCCAAAAAGTGTCTTGCTTTAAAGACTCGAGTTTAGGAGGCCACAACAAGGAACTGCCCATGGAAAAGTGAGACAACCGTGATAACTTCCAGAGAGGATGAAGACCCCACTGACACCAGGGGAGGAGAGAATCATCAGGAAGAACTAAAGGCTTGCCTACATTAGAGACCACCAACTCCAACAACAGAAGGAATTGTCTAAATCAGAGCTATTTATTCTTATTTACCTTAAAGTCTGGGAAGAAGAAAAATGCAGAGAGGTGTCTTAGCATAATTTGTAAGAATATGAGATGCAGATAACTTGTCTCTGCACACCTTTGATAAAGTATCACCATAAAACCAACCAGGGGAAAAAAATGCAGCTCTGCCTGACATAGGATTGGTGTTTTCTAGGCATCCACAATTATTACTGGAGAAGAATTTTTCTATATTTAAAACAGAGGTATTTATTATGCAATATGAAAATTTAAATTAATAACTGCTATTCTTTATTACATTGAACCTAGATCCCAACTTCAACTGGCCCCATTATGGAAGTTTTATTAAGAAAAGGTTTATGACAGATTTATGATAGCAGCAAAACCAGTATTTTCTGTATTTCACATAAGCCAAAAAGAGGACAATTAGGAAAAAGATGACCACAGACTGACTTACAGATTGAAACCACAATTCCCAAACTGTTCAGCATCACTCCTATAATTACACTTACACATGGACTCAAAAGAAAATAGCCTGAATCTCAGTCAAGTCTTTTCCAAAACACCCTTCTATTGTTATTGTCAAATATGATGGATGCATTATGCACTTTTTTCCTCAGATTTTCTTTCTAGTATCCTTGTAATTTAACACTGCTGTGAGGTTTTTATGCCCTATCTGCTATTTGTCCTGGAACGCAAAAGCAACAATAAAAGTTAGGCATGTGCAAAAAGTTCCGAAAGCACCACTATTTCTCAGAACATTTTTTCTAATATATAAGAAAAGAAAGTGCAAAACTTACTTTGGTATTGATGGTAAAGCTCTTTCACCTTCTGTGTAAACAAAAAGAAAACAGGATTAAAGCTTTTACAAGTTTTCAAATAACCTCTCTCAAAGTGAAATATATACATGCCTGAAACAATAATCATCACAATCTCTGAGGGAAACTGAGGTGATTCAAAAGAATGTTCTATACATATAGAAAGAGCAGCATATCAACAACTCCTTCCACCCACTGATACAGGCCTTTAGGCAAACTCTCATCTGAGGAAACAACACACACAGAATATAAAAGCTCCTTTTTATTCTTAACAAATAACTCCAATAAATCACTTGCAGAAGGTGTGACACTATCTCATCTCTCTAGTAAGAAATGCTATTCTTTTATCTCCAAGATGTCCTAAGTGCTAACGTATAAATAAAACAATTGAATCCAACTTGGATTTCCAAGTAAGACAACTGAAATAAATCATTAAAGCACATTATTATCATATTGATTTCACACTGGGTTGAGACTATACAATAACAATGTTTTGTGCCAGGGAGTAAGTCAGCTTTTTGTACACTATATTCAAATCCCTGCCAGTCTTTCTTTGAAAATGGTAACGTGTATAAAAGCTTGGATGTACATATTCAAGGGGTTATTTTCCTATTGGATTTGATGAAACACTGTATTCCTGTGGGGAAGTTACTAATCCTTTAGCAAAACACCTTTTCAGTAGATTGGAGTATGCAGGGAGAGAGAGAAGATGGGTGATTAAAATGTGTTTCACTCTCTAAATCAATGTAGCTCTGGTAAAGTGACCTGAGAGAATGGCCACACTTGCAGAAAATGGTGACATACACTGTTCACACAAAATCATGTAAATTCTCACTTGTTTTTCTCACAAGTTAAAATTCCCAGAAATTATAGATGTAAATGATGAGACTCTCACCTTTGTGTATTAAGGGACCGAGCAGAGAAATGCTCGATACCCAAAAGCCACTCTGAACATGGCAAAATACACTGTCTTGGTACTTTTTTTTTGCTGTCTACAGGTAGAAAAGCATCATTTGGCTCAGCAGCATCAGCCTGATTTGATCTGTCTGATGGGGGATGTTAAAAGGGAAGTTGCAGAAGAGAAGGGAAACCAGAAGCTGCAATTTGGAAGATGTGGAACAGCTCAGCAAAGTGACAAGAGCAAGGACCTGAAACCAGGGGGCAGAGCAAGGACAGTAAGATTATATAAGCCAGTGGGAGATAAAGGTACTGTGATATGTTTGGGTAAATGATGCCTTTTGGGGAAGGAAACAGAAGGCAAAGATCCTAAGAGGCAGCATGGAGTGACAAATATGAGACCAATGGCATGAAGGTGCAGCCTGGCAATGAAAGCCTGGGGGGCAGGTACCCAAAAAAGAGAGACTGTGATGGGCACAAGAGGATTCAGCCTGGATGAAAACTTGGCAAAAGACATCAGGCTTGAAGGAACAGGCACAAGAGGCCTGCCCACCGCTATGCAGGCCTCCCCAGGGCTGTGAAGAACACTCAGAAGAACTTCAAATTCTATGTGACACCTACAACTGTCAGTTGTCAGCTGTGAAATCACCCTGTGTTCTGGTTTACACCAATTTATGCTGCTGCTGCTGGTTATTCCAGTGCTGCTCCTACACTTGGCAATGGATTTAAGGCTAAGACAGTGCTGATTAATCCCACATGTTACTGGTGGAACATAGTCTCCCTCTGTGTTAAAAGAACTTCATTAAATTGTACATTTAGCCTTATCATTCTGTGGTTTTAAATCAAGGTAATGGATGCACAATTAATAAGCAGCTATTCAAAATAATTCTCCCTGCTCTTTAATAATGTAGCTCCACTGCATGTTAACTGCACGGTATTCAAACTGCATTCTAAAGATGGAATTTTAATTTCCCCTAGGGCTTTTTTTGGTGGAGTATCATATTTGGGGATTTCAAAAATATCAGTGAATGATTTCATTACACTTGATAGGAATGATTTCGTAACACTTGCAGGGCCACAACGCTTCATATGCTCAAGGTACTGAGCTCAGATCAGATCTGACTGTTCTTCCCTCCTCCAACCTCCTAAGAAACTGAGAAATACCACAGGTGGCAACTACAAGTGTGTGCTGAAGGCAAATACTACCTATCAAAGAGGATCTAAAGGAGATAAAGGGAGAATCTGACTTTCCAGTGTGGTATTAAATTTCCTTAAGGAAGAGAATCTCATTCTGTTCCCGCAAGCCTCCGTTCCACTTTTTGAACAGCTTCCTATCAGTGTAAAATGCAAAGCAAGGATCGTAATAAAACATAATAAATCATAACAAAACCAAATCTTGATTCCATTGTAATAGCAAATCCCTTCTAGGCACTTTGTGAGATAGGGAGAATGTGAATAGAACTGGTCTTACACAGTAAGTTGAGTAGTAGCATGATGTAGTCAACGTGTTCAAAGAAAATGAAAAGAAGCAAAGGAAAGGTGAAGGAATTGAAGGAAAAGTGAAGGAAGTGAAGGAAAGGTGACAAACGTTGAAGCAGTCTGGAAAACTCTGAGGAAAAGACAGGGACAGACAGAGAAAAGCAAAGACTCTGACCCAGGTTAAATGAGTTATTTGCTTCCAGATCCACTGGGAAACCAAGCAGCACACATGGGCCCACCATATCCCCAACTGTTCCACACCTGATCATCTCCCTTTTCACTGTCCACTGCTGAATTCCACAGGATACAACTGGCTTTGGGCTCATTACCATCAGAGCAACAGATCTGGACCCTTGTCCTCTGGGCTGATGGGGCCGGGAGATCTGCACAAAGCAGGCTCAGCCCTGGGAAGAAGGAAGGAGCACCCAGAACTGCCTGGAAGCCACAGCCTGCTGCCTGCAGGGACAACACACCCCACCCGGCTGCTGGAGATGTGTGTCAAGTGCAGGGCTGCAAAAGGACAAAGGAAACTGGAAAAGCAGGCAGATGTTTAAAAAAAACCACAAAAAGGCATCCAGGCGTCAAAAAAACCTCATACACTATTAAGTAGGTGCACAGAGGTTGCAGTAATGGGGTTGTCCAGAGAAGCTGTAGCTGCTCTATCCCTGAAGTGTTCCAGGCCAGCTTGGACAGGGCTTGGGGCAACCTGGGATAGTGGAAGGTGTCCCTGCCCATGGCAGGGGGTTGGAACTACATGAAATTTAAAAGTATCACTATTCTGTGACTCTTCTGTGATGCTGTGCCTCCTCTATCACTGGATATAATTAAAGAAAAAAAGAATCTGCATGGAACTCCTGATCTTGCAGACGCCTACATGCTCTCCGAATACAAACTGCTCACTTCAGGCACTGCTGCCCAAGTTGGTGCTCATCCTTTTACAGTTTATACCCCAAATAAAATACCAAATATTCATTAGTACCCCTGCAGGTCTAAAGTCAAAATTTCTCACTAACAGCATCCCAGTTAAGGCATATGTTGTTTTTCACAAGTTGAAACCCACATTTTTTCCCAATTCTATTTTCTTTTAAAGAAATGGGATAGGCATGGCTGTACTGGGGTTTCCACTGGATTGTCTGGGTGTTTCCACTCTGAGCAAAGTTCCATGCTGGACACAGCAGGTCCCAGGCAGCTCCAGTGGTCTCAGGCAGCTCCAGTGGTCCCAGGCAGGCTGCGGGTACCATGATGCCTTAGGGTTTGGCTTTTATATCTTTCAAATCCTGCATTCCCAGTGTGTAACTCTGCAGTGTCCTGCAGCCTGGGAGCTGCTGCTCTCTCATGCTGAGACAGACAGAACACCCCCTCTCCACCCTGCTCTCCAAGGACACCCAGCCCGGCCTAGGCCCAAAATGTGTAACCCAGCATCTTGAGAAGGGGGCAAGCTGAGGGGAAATTCCATCATTAGCTAAAGTTTAATTGGTGAAATTGGGTTGATACGCAAATGGCCCAAAGCTATAAAAGTGTGAAGAACTCGTGACTCGGGGTCCATCTTGGGTACAGCCTTTGGCCTGCCCAGGGTGTGCCTCTGAAGGCCTTTCAAATAAATATCCACCTCTATTCCCTTACTCTTGTCTGGTCTCTTTCTAGGTTGGCCTCTTTAGGCATCAACCAGGGGGAATGTAAATTCTCCTCACCTCACTGAAATTATTGTGAGAGCAAAATCAGTGAGGGGTCAAACTACAGAGGCAACAGTATCCTAAGAATGGGAACACATGTTGCCATTCCATTAAAATGAAAATTATGCCCAGGGTAAATCTGTGTGAAACAAAAAGCACTTAAGTGAATAACTTCATGAACTATTTAGTTTTGGTATTTTTGAACACTTCCCTGGGCAGCTTGTTCCAATGCCTAACCACCCTTTTGGTGAAGAAATCTGTCCCAATTTAAACGTCCTCTGGAGCAACTTCAGCCTGTTTGCTCATGTCCTGTTACTTGTTACCTGGGAGAAGAGACCAACCCTCATCTGCCTACAGCCTCCTTTCAAGTAGTTGTAGAGAGTGATGAACACCCCACAACCTAGAAGCTGATAATCAGTTCAACTTTTCATGATTTTTTTCATTTGTGCTCTTGGCCTGTAAGAGGTAAGTGTGATAATGGAAATAAAAATATTAAGAGTGATGTGTCCACATTGGTCTAAAGGGACCTGTCTACCAAAATTATTTATGAAAAATAAAACAGAACGGAAAAATGCCAAATACTGTCCAGGTCTTAAATATTACCAAGTGCTCTCCCTAGATTAAGAGGAACTGGATCATTGCTGGATAGCACGACAGGTATCATAAAAACAGGCTCTGTTAGTAATCAAGAAGGAGAATTTACGAGGAGACTTGCAATAAATGTAAATTTACAACAAAGAGGAGATGGGAAAGCTCAACAAGGGGATAAAACATCTGTGGGATCAAGAGTTGCTACATGATTTGTTTCTGATGTGTCTTATACAATCAAAGCTCACTGTGGGAGGGATCTGGGAATGCAGATCATGATGGGGACAGCTCTCCCATGAAATGTTTAATGAATATGTTGAGTATTGCTATGAACTTCAAAAAAAGAAACCTGAGACAAAAGAAACCCAGAATTTATTTTAACTAGAGGGGTTCTCTTCATGTATGCATGAAGAGGAGTATTCCCAAAGTGCTGCCTGATGTTCCTGTTCAATCACTGCTCATTTGCTCCATGTTAAAATCCTGTGTTATAGGAACAGCACACAAATAACCACCCTGCACTAAATGCACTGATTTATCCTGCTTTCACACCTACCAGCAAACCTCAGTGCAAGGCACAGGCAAATCAGAGATATTGCCCCTCAGAGAGCTCAGTGAGCCTAGAAGATGTAACAGCTGCTGCTAAGAAAGGTCAGAACAAAACAGGAATGAGGAAGAAAAATTGCAAATGAACAAGTCAATTTTGACAGGCAGCACCACCAGTGTGGAAGTGGCACGAACTGGACAAAGTCCACACGTGCCCCTAAAGGAAAACAGAGTCAGAGCTATCCATTAATTCAGGGAAGAGGACATGTGTAAAAGACATGAAAAAGTTTTAGAAGATCAACTGTGGCCACAACAGTTCAGGCTCGAAAAAAGCCAGTCCACTGGTAGTAGAAGGAAAGTTTTGGGAGTGAATAATAAGGATTGTAGCAGACCCCAAACCATGATTTCTCAGAAAACAAGAGGCACAAAAGACCTATACTCACAGGCACAGACCAGTCTAGTGACATGAAAATCTTGGATTGTGATGCCTATTTTATTTTTAGAACAATAAACTATTATCATCACTGATAGCTGGCTTATCCTTTTAGTGGCAGATTTTGGGGCCAATGGTTCATCCTTACTGAGTTGTGCACCAGCTTGGCTTGGAGAGCTGAGTTTGTGTTGAGGGAAGATTTTAATTTGTGTGGAGGTAAGGCTACACAACTAACACAGGTCCTAGCAAAGTTGCTTGTGTTGCAGCTAAAGGTCACTCACACACACTAAGGGTCAGAAATACCAAAAACCAGGCAAATTTAAGAATAATTTGAACAATTACCATTTGCTGTCAAGACATCTAACACCCTAAGATCATATTTCTTTTTTACTGAATGACCAAGTGTAAGTTTGGGGATTTTTTGAGCCAGGCACAGGCAGGATGTTATAGATGGACCTGGAAAAGACCTGAATTATGTTAACATTACCCCAGGGAAAACCTGTGGCAGAAAAAGCAAGAACGTGTCTAAAAGAGACTAAGTTTCGCATTGAAGAGATGCTGGGACAGTTTATGTCCTTTCTTGTATTACAAACAGGGAAGAAGGAAATAGTTTATTGTTTTAGAAAGCAAGAAAGTTGGACAAATTTCCATGAGGAAAGATGAGAACAACAGGGAAGAAGAAAATTTCATTCTTTAGCAGTTTTGCTTGAAAATTTTTCATTAATTAAAGCTGTCTGAAAATTCTAATGAAGTTTAATTAAATTCTCTCTAAAGCAGGTGTACCTGCAACCTCATCTGTTTCCAGCTGGTGAGTTGCTAGAAAAACAACTGACAGACACTATAAAATGTATCTCTGCTTTACTTCTATTTTATGAAAGAAACTTGCGAGACCTCTCAAGGTTTTTATTTTTTAAATGGAGATGTTTTGAATATCTAGGAGAAAGGCAGAAACTAAATAATTATCACCAGTCAGAACCTTACCCAAATGCATCCTAACCAACCTCTCCAAACTTCCAACTGTTTTCTTCGGGAATCACTTTATAAGATAACAGACCCTTGTTAGGAGTGCCTTTAATAATTAATTTACTTCTGCAATTCAAGTTTGGAATTAATGTGAAGCAGTGATTACTGAAACCAGTCTTAATTATCAACCACAACGCAATTTTTGATGGAGTGACAATTTACTATCAGTGCTTCTCATGGCTCCCCCCAGAAAGAAAGGAGCCTTCGAGTGAGGGTTTTGCTGCTACCTCGGGTCTTGCATTCAAATGCAAAATAACCTGTGAGTAGCTGCGAGGATGGAGGTGTCCTTACCTTTCTGAGGCCTGATGATGAAGGACTGCGTGGCTCCGTTCACCAGCCGGCAGTAGCCGTCGATCAGGTCAGCCATGTTCTCTGCAATGGTTAAGGATGGTGCTGTCACTGTCAGAGGCTACAGAAGGGAAAAAAACAAGGCACCAACAAAGAGGAATTATTGTAGTTGCAAACACTGAGGGGAACAGCTGTGTCATTGCATCAGAACTTTACACACGCCTGCAAACCGTAAACAGAAGAATGTGGGTGAGCAGGGAACCACCAGAGAGGTTCTTGCTTTGCCTTTTGTGCAGCAGATTTCAACCAGGAGGTTCAGAAAGCACAGCTGGTAAAACCCTCCACCTAAATGTAGTGCTAATTTGGGCTGATGAAGTGTAAACCACTGTTGAATACAACTGCTACGACTTTCAGGCTTATAATGAAGACAATTCTGAAGAAGCTGTTTTTTCCTCGAAGCTCTTACAGGTGCTATCTTTTTGCCCACCCTCTGCAGCAATTTATTCTTGGCCTAAAAACAACCCTTCACTTAGAAAGATTTTAAAAAATAAAATATCTACACTGGAAAAAAGAGATGAGAGACATACAGACAAGCCATTAACTTTAATACCACCAACACTCATCATCCTCTGCACTGATCTGCCACCCTCCCTCAATCCTGCTCTACCACTGTTTTCTGGTGCACTGGACCAAGAAAAGGTTTGATTTCACTTCCAGCACTTGCCTCCATGTAGTGTGGGGGAACAAATTTTCCTTCTTTCACATTTCCCCTTTACACAAAAGTGGAATTGCTCTATTTCCTCTCTGGGATGCAGTACTTATGCACAGGCTGCTATTAAATTGCATTTAAGAGCTACTGTTCTTATATTAAGCTTCTTCTTTGACTATCCAAGTCTACAAGCACCAGATGCAAAACCTAAAACATGTAATGAACTCTGAATCTGTTTTAAAACCAAACTTGGAACCAAAGTCCAATATAGACAACACCCACATTAAGAATATACTAAACCCCACTCCTTGCAAGGAAAACAAAGTTAGTTGCAAGTTTATCACCACTGTCAGTAACATACCTCAGGTGCACCTGCTATCTTGAGTTGCAACATCCCTTTTCTGTCCTTGTCTTCACTGTTTGAATACTGAATGGTTTGCACTTGATTGAAGTCAGCTAGATGAGTTGGCTGCAGAAAGACAACACAAAAAAATGAGGAAAAAAAAATCAAAATTAAGCAAAATAGCCTGCCTTTATCCCTGGTGTTGCAAAAGCACAGGGAGGACTTTGATCTCCAAACTACACGTGCAGAAATCTCTTCTCTGTTTCTTTCTAGAGGTTCATTACCACTGGCTAACAACACACAAATATCCAGTGTCTGGAAAAGGAACCCAGCTCCACTGTGCCCACAGAGGTCACTGTTGAGTAACGCCAGGCACTCACTGAACTGGCAACAACCTCTTGGATGTCAACAGAGAAAACTCAACAGGTAAAAACCACACGGAACCCAGGCTGACACATTGCCAACATCCCTCCAGAGTACTGAAAAAGGTATTTTCTTAGCTGTGTATTCCTGATTTCCCCATCTTTTCACTATTTTTGAATTCATTTCAAAAGAAAGATGGACATGGGCTCAGCTTACATTGTGACTGTAAAGTTCTCAAACATTTTGCTGAAGGATCTCTCTGGACAGAGCTGCCTTGCACCGTGGGGATGCACAGGAAATACTGACATACAGCTGGAATCAGGGAAGGAAAAGGCTGAGAAGGGTATGAAGAAAGTAAATAAGCAGTGCCTGCACAAATGTGCACAGGAACTGGTTAAAGGAGAACAACTCAGAATAATTCACGTTTCATTGGTAAAAAGTCCCCACCAATGCTTCAAATTCTGCAAGTGAGCACTTCACTGGGTAGAAAAGCCAACAAACTCAGTGCTAAGGCTCTGTACCCAACACCAGTGCCTTTCCTCTGATCCCAAATTCCAAATTAATATCTGACTAAGAGCTCTACATGCTGAGTTCCCAGCTCAGCTGTGTTTAACCCCGAGACCAGACTTGTCCCTCCCCTTTCTGTGATGTTCAGCTCACACCAGGTCATGGTTGTTAACAGTGACTGAGGAAAAGCCCCACAAAACAGCAGCAGACTTACATTTGCACCCTTGTCTGTCAGGTAACTGATTCCTTCTTCTGGGCCAATTGCCAGTTCCACTGAAATAATCCAGCTTGACTTGAGAGTCAAAGGAGAAAGACAGGGCAAAATTTCAATAGTAAGACAAGGCCTTGCTATGGAATACCATCCTCCAAAATTATAATTACAGCTTATAGTAATTAGCATCTACAAGCTTTTCAATTCTTCGAACAAATTAAAATTATATTAAAATCAAGTAGTTCTGTAAGTGGCAGAACCCTTCATGACTGGTTTCCTGGGGATCTCTGCTACTCAAACTGCATTTCCATGTGTTTTATCTTAGGTCTACAGGAGAACTATGGATTTCCTGTATTTCCTCTTCTCATGGACATTGATATTCAAGTTCTAATTTCTGCTATAGTCTCCATTTTCACGAACCCCCCAGACTTAGGGCCCTTCCTCAAAAATTGCTTGGAATAGGTAGAGATTAACAGGCATTAGAGGAAAATTTACAAACAGAAGTTGAGAAGTCTCATTTCCTAATGGAAACAGCTGAAAAAGTGCTTGACTTTCACAAACAAAGCACCAATAAAAATATTTAATTTTACATACAATTCTTACCCAACTAATGAATGGCGCTTTTTTTTTTAAGCAGTCAATGGAGAAAGTTCTACATAAAATCAATAAATACAATTTGTTGCTAATGAAATCCAATCATCTATACGAAAACAGGAACTAAGCAAGCAATTCTTGTAGAACGAAGCAAAAGCAATTAGATTTCTAACTCCAGAATGTATTCTGGAGACTGTCACATTCCTCTACTTACACCAAGAGCACACTTGAAGCATTCCTTGTCAAATCTGTACACTGGAGAGAGGATCTCAAAGAACTTCAAAATACTTTCTTCTCTATTGAGGTTGGCAAATTGTCGAAATGTTTGTTGGATTAATTTCCGTAGTGTTTTGGCCTGTGTATTAAAACGTTTAGAGAACAATTATTTTAAATCTAATCACTGAGGGACAGTTTAAGAGTTTTGGTCACTTAGTAGCACTAAAAGTGTCTTTATCAATGTAATGCAGACAATTCTCAAGGGAAAAAAAAAGCTTCAAAATATAAGGAGGAATTCTGCCTTTTAACTTCTGCTTAGGACCAAAATTATTTCTGCTATATTACAGAAAGGATATCTAACTAATAATGTTTTGAATAAATTATAATGAAAGACCACATGTTAACCCTTTCGGGAATATTTGTTCTAGGTTCCTCATTTCTCCCACCTTCTGAACTGTGTCCCAAAACAAAACCACAGCAATTTATACCTTCATATGAGGTTTTAAACCTAAATCACCACTCTCTCTCTTACCTGGTAATAACAAGCCGGCTGTAGCTGTATCTTAATTTCTGCACACAGTAACTTAGACTACCCATAATAAAGTGGATTCTCTCAGCCTGATAATATGCAAAAAAACTTCAATATAAAAAGATGAAATTTAAATAGTAGACTGAATGTAAAAAGTAAACCTAACATTCAAATTAAACTATATTAACTATGTTGTCTAGCATTTTATTAACTGTTTTCAGGGTAGAAATAACCACTTAGAGCAGCACAAAGAAGAGATAAACTAAGACTTTAAAAAAGTGAATTATCTGCCTGTATATAATGTATAATCCCTGGAAAGGCAGCCACTCATATGAAAATAAAAACAGGATCTGAGAAGCAGTATCACTAAGATGCCCCAAACTGAACAAGTCAACAAGAATTGTGAATAAAAACACCTGCCTAAAGTGACTGAATGGGCTTTAAAAACCCATTTCTAATGCATCTTCCAACTACCAATAATGACAGAAAGAAAACCCATGCTTATCTTCGCAGTATGTCAAGGTCAAGACAGGAACTACCACTGTTCCTCCATCCCAACATATCTGAATGTCCCATTTTAACGGCAGTAAAACTCTTTATTCTCCCACACTGCCTGTTAACAGCTCCAGGCACTACACAAATACCAACTTCCTTTTGTTGTTAGCACTTCCAGCCAGATTAGACACTTGTTTTTTGAAAGCCTTTACAGAACGTTCAGAAGTCAAAACAGCCAGAGATGTTTATGTGGAGTGTTCAGGAGGAGTTACTCCAGCAGCACTGATCCAAGGGTGTTGCATAGTCACAAAATCATCAGTTTTGCAGTGATGCATATATAGGCTGAAAAAAAACCCTCCAGCATATACTGTGTTGTCAAATTAACAAAGAGATCTGTGACTCTGGTGTAATTTCAAATTATTGTGTCAATCTGGCAGAACCAATTATCAGGCGGATCATTAAGGTGGCAGCAAAACTGGACAGGGTAAGAAAGTCCCTGGCAGTCAGGAAACCTCCCTTGTGCACCCGGGGCTGCCTCAGGCTTTGTCAGGACTCAGACACCCTCCACTGGACCTCCCTGTTATCATTATTTTTACAGAGAAAACCAACTTCAAGGGAACTGCAATCCTCAGCCTTAGCTTATCACTGGCAAATACCAGGAGCAAGACACTACAAAATAAAAAAGAATTTGCCAGCTCAAGGTGTCCCAAGTAATTTCAGCCACTCACCTGATGAAAGATACTTTGTTCTGCCCATGGTTTGTTTTCCTGAACAATTTCAGGATCACTTTTACTGCCAGGAATGCTGGCATTTGTTAGCTGGCTCTTTTCAGTCCACCAAGAAGAACTGGTCAGTTTAAATTTTAACATCACGAGCAAGGTGTAGAGACACAAAGTCTGTTTGAGTCACAGAATGGTTTGGGTTGGAAGGGACCTTAAAGACCATCTTGTTCCAAACCCCGCTGCCATGGCCAGGGACACATTCCACTATCCCAGGTTGCTCCAAGCCCCATCCAACCTGGCCCTGAACACTTCCAGGGATGGGGCATCCACACATTTCCTGGGCAACCTCTGCCAGGGCCTCAGCACCCTCACAGGGGAGAATTTCTTCCTAATATCCCACCTAAACCCGCCCACTGTCAGTGTGAAGCCATTCCCTGTGTCCTGTCACTCCATCCCTTGTCCCAGGTCCCTCTCCAGCTCTCTTTCAGCCCCTTTAGGCACTGGAAGATCTCAGGTCTCCCCAGAGGCTTCTCTTCTCCCGGCTGAACAGCCCCCCCCAAAACACACCTCTCTTCCAGAACAGAAGCATCTATCAGAAATGGCTGCAAATGGCAACTTCAAGCAAAATGCACTGAAAACTTGCTCTTAAAAGCATGTCTAAGAACCATTGTTCCCCCTCTGTGCTTGTTCAAGGCAGAGAGACTTGAGAGAAATAATTATTTTTATATTTCATGGCTATCAGGAACCTTCCTTTGCCTGCCTGCTCAAATCCCCTGGTCTTCACAAAGCGGAAGAGTAATTTAAGAATTTGGACCAATCCTGTATTATTTTGAATAGGGATTTCATTTTCATTAAAAAGCAGACACACTTTTCCTTCCCTTGTTTTTCTTCTTCATATGTCCAACAATTTTTTTCATGTCTTTACAAGGTTCCACTCAGCTTTACCTTCTGGCAATTCTTGCTACTCCTTTTCTCCCCACTTCAGGATTTCCAAAGTGCAGTTTTCTTGGTCAGTCAGTTTTCTGGCTCCGTAATATTATTTTTGAGACAGTTATTCATACTTTTACGTCTGGAGCCTTTCACCACAATTTTCCCGTTAGCAGAAAATACAGTTTCAGATAATTGCTTAAATTAAAATGCAGAGGGGATTACTTAAATCCACTTGACTTCATTAGCTTCTGATTTTCAAAAGTCTTTTGAAACAAAACCCTGTCATGACAGACCTTTTGTGTTTACCCATTTAAATCACAATGTAGATTCTTTCCAAATCTGAAGTTGAATTCTGTTCTTTCTATAAAGCACTGCTTACCAAAACCAGCTCCAAAATAGCAATTTGTGATTTGTACTTTCGTGTATGAATTGTGAGAGATATTTTACCAGGACATTCATATCGAGGCGGCTATAAATGTAAAATCGGTGACCATTCTTAATCCCCCTTTTCAACACATGTTCAGAAAAATTTGCATTTTTTACTCTGAGAACATATGGACTTCAATGGGAGGGAGACTCAAGTAACGTTTATAGTCTTAGCTAGGATTAACATAAGCAGAAATTACTGGAAATCTTCCTTGAATAAGTTGCATACAGTCTTGAGCAAGGAAGGCAGAACATGGTTTATCAAGTTCCCAGTAAAATATTCTTTTTTCTTACAAGTCCCCTTCCTCTTTCTCCAGAAGTCTCATTTTTCTTTTAGGGGAGGGGAAAAAAAAAAAAAAATTGATACAAGAGGCTCCACGGACTTGTTTTGCACTTTTACCCCCAAGGTTTGAGAGGCAGAGCTGTGCCCCTCTCACAGCAGCTCAGCAAGGCCATGGGAATCACTTTATCCATGTCCTGCCAGCTGCATTACTGGGATTTAGATCCCACCAATCCCACAGACAGCTTCGATGTTTTTTCACAAAGCAGAACTGCACAGCAATTCCCTTAGGACTGTACAGTGAAAAGTATAACGCAATTTTCAGATTTCTGACACTTTTTTCTTTACAGCAGTATAGGATCGACTGGAGCGCTAATTACCTTCACTGAATCTAGTAAACTCTTCGGGAAAAACCGTCTCAAACCAACATCTTTCCTGAAAGAAAAAACACACACAGCATGAATATCAAAACCAGGGTGCAATATTATATTTCTCTTTTCAGGGTGGTGTTTTGGGTCTGTTTTTTGTTTTGTTTTTTAACCAGCATATACAACTACTAAACAAATCTTCATAGCAAGGTCCTTGACAATCTCAGAGTAACACACCCAGGACCATAAAAACTCTAACTACAACCACTCTACATCAAATGTGGGACAGCAGCATCTTCTAGTTCAAATCCCAAAGGATTTTGCATTTAAACAGGTACCTGTGTGGAAAGCCTGTTATTTGAAATGTTGGCTTGGGCACAGAGGAGTTTTGAGAATAAAAACTGTTGTTTGTATATGTTTTAATAATTTAAGGAATATAGAACAAATATTCTTAGAGCCTGTAGTCAGGTGAGAAGGGAACAACATGAAAGTGGAAAACCCTGATAAACCTCTGTCAGAATGAAGTAGGAGATATAACAGAGAACTATAGAATGGTTTGGGTTGGAAGGAACCATAAAGAGCATCTATTTGCCATGGGCAGGGACACCTTCCACTTGACCAGGTTGCTCAGAGCCCCAGCTTGGCCTAAGGAATGCAGCAATCCATAGAGCAATACTCATGATATCACCTCACTGAGCATGCTGAGTGCAACTCCACTACTGTTTTACCCTTTGAAACATTATAACTAAGGGGTTGTTTAAATTTCTACTATTTATTTTTTCCTCATACTGAGCAAATTAAAATTACCAGCTTTTTCTTGCAAGTAATCTCACTTTTTCCAACTGTAAATCAGGTGACTGTGAGCTCAGATTTTGCAAACTGAATTTATCAAGCTCACGTTCACACTTATAAATTGGGTTGTACCCCTGGTTTGAAAACCAGAGCCATTAAATATTTCTATGGCTCTGATGTGCTGCACGCAGCGTATGTCTAATGTCTGTTTGTGTCTCCACAACTGAACATCAGCTTCAAAACAGGGTGCTTGAGAAGTGGCCAGAGATATGTTAGGGCAGAAGACACCACTGTACAACCAGGGGCAAAAAAACTTGCATGTAAAAAAGAAAAAACTAAGAGAAAAGTATAGGAAAAAGATTTATAGCTCAAAGGTGTTCTTGACTTTTTTCCTTTAAATTTAGGATGTTACCATCTCTTTCAAACATTCTTATCTGCCTCTGGAACAAGTATGAAAGCGAGCTTTCCATGACTGCATGCTTTGAACATACACAGAAATACATCTGGAGTTCTTACACTTGGCAAAGAAAGGAGCAGCCGTTAGCAAGCAGAGATATTCAGGATTTATTTACTGCTACCTAACAGCACAAGAACAAAGCCAACAGTAAAGTCAATATAAAAAGCTCCCTCAGAAGAATAAACCAGGGTATTTTTAAAGCTCTCTGAAGAGGAGTAGCACACAATTTCATACTAAAAACATCCTCAGCCAGGAGGAGCAGAATGTTCATGAGCAGCACTGGCATCTGTGCAATGACAGTAAGCTGCAGGATTATAAAACTTTCATAAATGTTAATTCCTTCCATGCATTTCTTCTCAAATGTAAATGATACTTGGTTTATCATCCCACACAGTTAAATGAATCTAACACACTATTACCTTCTAAATAATATGCAAGACATTTTGACAGGGATATATTAGTTTAACATTAAGCATCTGAGAGAGAGATGGTGCTTCTGAAATGAAGCACCTTCCATCACCCTGGTATCCCTCATCTTAACAGTCCTGCAGCACACGGCTGCCACAGCCTCATTTGATTCATTACTAGAACAAGTTGTAGAGCAGCCTTTTGTACAGATCTGGGTGCAACAAACTGAGAAGAAATTCTTATGCAGAGCACAAGAGACCAAAACTCTTAACAAAACTTGTTAATGAAGCATTTCCTGTGTTTAGCTGAGACAGCAAATTTATTTACTGGAGGAGAATTTAAGGAAAGAACCACACAGATTTAATGCCCTGGCCAACAACAACCTAAGGGTACCTATAAATAAAAGAAGAAGCACTGGAAACTGGAACATACAAACAGTTTTACACACACAGCCCTACAAACTCCTTCCCAGCTGTGCTGCGTGGGGGTGGAATGGCCAACAAGGGAGACACCAACTCAGGGCTCTGCATGAAGAACTCAGACATCTGGTTTCTGACTGCCAACAAGAGATAACGAGCACTGAGAGCCTGGTTCATACAGCTCTACTACAGCTTGGTATTTAACATCATCTACTCCAGCCTACTTGTGGGCTTAAATCTAAATTCAATTTTTTAAATGTACAAACTTCAATACGATTAATAAAACACCAACTACAGATAGGTGATACTGCTTGTCTTACAGTTGGTAAGCAGCTTTAGGCAGCATATATAATGTATTTTTCACCTCAATTCAAGTTGTAACAAAAAAAGTAACGTTAGATTAACATAATACACTTTAACATGCTTTTTACCAAATTGTGGCTGCACCTGTTCCTTCCTATAGCTCCCACTTCTGTACTTGTAATTATCCCTGTTCTCTGCTAACAGGCTTCACATTTATTATGAAAAAATTCTTCTTTCACTCCATGAAGGCCCAACTATTAAAGGCTACTTAACAGTTTGATCCTATCCACCATTCCCCATCCAGATCTGTTCTCGTATGACAATCTGATCCAAGACAAATATACATCAAATAGACATCTAACAAAGGCACGCAAGGAGCAATCACACTCAATGCAAAAAAGGGCCATTTAAAAATTGCTCTCAGCTGGTTAAGTGCCTCATGAGGTACTAAAACTAGCAATCCCCCCCCCTCAAAAAACCCAAAAGGCCTCACTTGAGCAATAAATATTACTTGTGCAGTTAAACATTTATGGGTTATTAAGGCAGTAAGATCAAATTAATGCATTTTGGGGATCACTGGCACTTTTTGCAGACCCTTTCCAGTTTGTAATTATCTTTACTATAGTCACTTTAAGGTGGTTTTATCCTTCATCTTTCCCAGCTAAATCCCATACAAATCACATATTGCTTCCCAAAAAATCCCAAACTCTTGAAATGCAAAATTCTCCATGTCCAATTCTGCATGGCATGAAGCTGTTTCATTTCGCACATCAGGGTTTGCTTCACGTTGTGTTTCAATGCAGTTATTTCCCACCAAAGCTGTCACTGTTCAACAAACAGAGACTGAAGGAAAGAAATCACTGTTAAACTGGAAGCAGCACCACACTGAATCCTCCTGGAACTCTCACCTGTTACAATTATTAATTTATACTTTGGGTGACCTGTAATGACCCAGCTTTCTTTTGTCTCATTGTTTCCAAAGTCATTAACCTAATTACTAATGCTTGTAGCTGCTGACTTCCCAAAAAAACTGACTTAAAAATAGTTTACTCAAGTTCTTACTGGAACATATGTATGTAAACTGCACCAACCATAATTCACATACTTTCAAATCTTTTTTATATCCCCTTTTAGTCTTGTCTGTCTGCTCATCCCCTTTATCTTTATTAGTCCTTTCTCATTTTGTGATGTGTTTCCTCAACCAGGATATTTCTGCTGGTGGCTACACACAAAAAACTGAAGTCCTTAAAAAAATTAATTAAAAAAAAAATCCTTAATTCAAACAAAACCAAAGCTTTAAAAAAATCTGCATAAAATAGGAGCACTACAGAAATACCAAATACTCTACAAATAAGCAGGCTATTCCTCAAAGTTATCTTTACCTATTAAAATCATAGATTCCTCAAAAATCCTTGTAAAGGATTTTATACAAAATCTTAACTTCCTCCTCCAAATGCTCTAACTTCACACCTCTAAAAGTTAGCACACATGTGTTATTAAAAACAAGATTTAAAAAAATAAAGACTTCACTGCTGTACCAACCTTTTATCCCAATTTTGTGTTAAACTGTACAGCATCGTTTCAGCAGGGTAATTAGTAGTGATGAGCGTATCACTGGTGCATGTATGTCTGAAACTTTCTCCACTACATAAATACAAATAAAACCAATTTTCAATCCCTGAAGCTTCTAAAGAACTTTGGCTTGTTTGAACTGAAGCCATCTCCTGTCCAACACGAATAAGTAAACAAAATATTTCAGTACAAGGATGCTCCTTGGTCTCCTTAAAATTTGTGATACACAGATAAACAATAACCTTGGTAAGTGCAAGGTCACAACGCAGAAAAAGCCCACACAGAGCAAACAGAAGGAAAAACAATACCACAAACATTTTCAATTACTCAAACTTTACCACAGATGAGTCACAAGTGAAGAATGCAGCTGGGCACAGAAGAACATTTAGGAACTGGGCACAGAAAAAACACTGAGGAACAAAATCACCTTACAACCAGAGCTGGCAAACCCCATAAACATCAGCAAAATTGCTGAAAATCACAATAAGCCTCCTGATCAAGTTTAAGCAACTCCAAACCTGTTTCATGGGACCAGAGTTAAAGGCACTCTTCCTACTTCTACACCTCAATGGCTTTCATCATCCTTTTCTTACATTAAAGCATCTTAAACTTGATGGAATAGAAAAATTACAACAGAAACGTTCTGTTATTGAACTGAAGTTCCTGATACAGGGAAGGGACAGTTCAAACCTCAAGCTAGAACACAATACTTACTCTAACACTTCATAGTTGGACTTCTTTTCTAATGCATTGCCTCTCATCTCTCCGTAGGATCTCCTGAAGTCAGGAAAAATATTTGAAAGCAACAATTATTGGATAATTCAGCCTAAAACTACGACATCAACATAATCAAAACTTCCACTCAGCATCAGAAAACACTGACAGGATGAATTAAAAGGTAAGTATTAAGTACATTATTCTACCTCAACAGATCAGATTTTTATTTTACACAATAATTGCATTTTCAGAATGACTTTAAACCAGTGCTGCTACAAAAAGAAGTGACCTAACCTGCCCTTTAGCAGCTCCTTTCTACCTCACACTGCACTTCTTTGTGAGTTCCTCTGTGCACTGAACAGGGAGAACCAGGGGAAGCAGGCAGTGATGAAAACTGCTTCATTCCAAACATGTTCACATTAAAAAATAAATGAATAGATAAGAAAGCTTTGTTAGGAGAGGGCTGAGATCGTCATTTTCAGGGAGAAAATGGACCAGTAATGCTCATTCCAAGAGTCTCAGTAGTTCATCTATGAGAAACATCTCATCAAAATGCTCTGAAGAGCCACAACTTGAGAAGCAGGGAAGGCAGGGCTTGGCTGACAACATAATCATGGATTATTGTATTAATTACATGTTTTGAAATAGGGCACAATGATTTTGTGAGTGCATAAGGAGTTTGCAGTTACACAAAGAATCTTTGTTTTCTCTGGGGCTACCAGCAAAACTTATAACAAAGGCATCAGGTTCTCCTATGATACCTGGAAAATTTCATCAGCCTAAATTTTGTTTGAATTTGGAAAGTACTGTTCAAAGGACACTTTTATTCTCTCCTAACAAGTTTACATTTGTCATTCATTTCTTATCAATTTTACTTCTTTCCTAATCTCCCTGTGCGAGACATCAGCACAACTAAAGCAAATGTTTCAGGCTGGAAATTCTCCATAAATTAGCAAAACCCAACACATGCATTTCAAAGCTGGGAACTCTCTCAAGGATCTCTTAATCTGATATATTTATCTTTATTTTCCAGCTGTCTATACAGTTGACAAGAACACCAAAAACACCCAAAAGGATCCTTAAGATTTAATCATTTCAAAACAGCGCATTAAAAATTGAGTAAATACAGAGAGGAAAGGTAGCAGCATTTATCTATAATTACATTCTTTAGCTGTAGGATTTATATATGCAGAATCACAAGACTATTTGCTAAATAACACCACAGATGCATTTTTTTTTAAGCATACTTCAATGTACTCTACAGGCCTTTGAATTATTCAGACGAAGAATTCACCCAAAAGGCAGTATCAAGATGTAATTAATTAAAATTTTAAAATAATGTTAATTTTAAAATGACTAGAAATGAGTTACAATACAGTCTATTCAGTTATTCTTCAAACTGCTTTGTAGCAAAAAAAAAGTCTTATGATGTTTTATTCAACTCTACTGGTCAGAAATTGATGAACTTTAAGCAGTTTCAAAATTAATGTACATATTCTGTCAGAAAGATGTTGAATAATAAATTAAATTATCAGCTTACCGGATTTCAAGGCAACCTAGTTTCAAAGCAATTTCCTGGTCCACTTGATCTGCTATTTCTAACATATAGTCATTTTTCACCTACAGCAAAAGAAGCAGGTAGGCATCACAGAAAGATCAGTTCAGTGCCAACACAGACTAAAATACTCCCCAAACAACTTTCAAACGAATACGTCTTAATTTTCTGGAATGACAATTCACAGTCCAGGAAGAGAAAAAAGGATTTGTGTTCATATTCTCCATAAATGAGCTGCACCTTGGGAAGAAACACATTTTGACCACAACGAACTTGATTGAAAAATTCTTTATCTATGTCAACATTGGTTATGTTTTATTAAATATAATCAAAATTCACAGAGGACTGAGCAGATGGTTGTACCTGCATTCCAGCTAGCAGAAGGCAGGCTGCATTCTTGAACCATCCTGGTCAAGAGGATTTAATTGTGCAGGTGGATCTAATCATGCAAATAAAACTGGTAAATGCCTGGGAATTTCAGTGAAAATAAAAACAGAAGTAAACAGAGTAGTATGTGCAAATTGTACTGCACACTGGCATGAAATAATGCTGAACTAGCAAGAAGAATCAAGAGTGAAACTGGATGATGACCATCTACAGCAGGAAACACTTCAAATCTTCACCATACGACATGGACTTGTTTTATTTACCAACGTGGATGTGGGAATGATGCCTAAAGAGGCCAAAATAGACACTAGACAGGAGTAAGGGAATAAAGGTAGATATTTATTTGAAAGGCCTTCAGAGGCACACCCTGGGCAGGCCAAAGGCTACACCCAAGATGGACCCCGAGTCACGAGTTCTTCACACTTTTATAGCTTTGGTCCATTTGCATATCAGCATAATTTCACCAATTAAACTTTAGCTAATGATGTAATTTGCCCTCAGCTTGCCCCCTTCTCAAGATGCTGGGTTACACATTTTGGGCCTAGGACGGGCTGGGTGTCCTTGGAGAGCAGCCTGGAGAGGCTTTGTTATGTCCGTCTCAGCATGAGAGAGCAGCAGCTCCCAGGCTGCAGGACACTGCAGAGTTACACACTGGGAATACAGAATTTGAAAAATATAAAAGTTAAAACATAAGGCATCAGGAAGAATCCTACTTTTTAGGTAATACTTTCACCACATTAGAGTAATCCATTTATACAGTAACTAACAACAACAAACAAACACAGGCAGTAAGAGAGAACAGAACCAGCGCCCAAGAACTTCACTCTGCAAATCTTGCACCAGTAACAAATCTTGACAGCTTTTCCTTAACAGCTCCTGTTACCCTCTTATGAAAACATCAAGTTGCTATTGAGATCCTAAAGTTGCAGCAAGGCCCAAAATACCACAAAAATCCACGTGATTGACGTGCATATCAAAGAGGAGATGATGCACTATGAAAGCAACACACTTCACCAAGTGGGTTTGTTGAGTGATGACAAGTTGTAAGAACAACTATTTCCAACTACTACTGCTATGAAATGCATTATTTAAAAGATAAGGAAGGATAGCAATGGATCCAACAGCTGGAGGTGTTCTCCACTCAGCATTCTCCTCGGAACACAGGAGCATCCACCACAGCATTCCCTCAGCATCAGTGGGGCAGCTCCAAACTACAAAGTAACAAAGCCCTAAAAACTTCCTGGATCTGAATTGCAGGGAAAGTTTTAATTTGTTATTAAAAGACGTGAAAGAAGAAATATGATAAACTACGCAAGGATGAGAAAATGAATTATTACAATAGCTGAAACATGAGAAAAAAGCTTCTTGCATTTGAATTCATACAGGCACTCAACATGACAAAATAATGAGCTTTTAACTCTTCTCAATTCAATTCCTACAAATACTAATGAGACAGGAGAATAATTGCCCTTCAGCATCATGTAGTGTGCTATTTGTACACACATATGGAAATAATAATTCTGTATTCCCAGAGTAATAATACACACAATATGAATTAATAATTCTCCTCTTTATTATGCTCACAATTTTAAATACTTGGATTTAGATTGGATATTAGGATGATTGGGTGGTCAGGGATTGGAAACAGACTGTCCAGGGAAGTGGTGGAATCACCATCTCTGGAAGCATTCAAAGTATGAATGTAGCCCTTGGGGCAGGGTTCAGTTGTGGATGTGGCAGCGCTGGATTAATGACTGATATTCCGCATCTTTTCCAATCTCAACAGTTCTATGATCCTATAAACAGCAACATGTAATAAATTACACCAGGATCTCTCTTTGTGAGAAAGGACATCAAACTGGTCCTGCATAAAACTGCCAGACACGAGCTCAGGACAGGTAAATCAGGCTCCATGAAGTGCCATAAATGACCTCTGCAAACACAAGTGGGTGGTAAACAACACTCACAGCCCTCCTCATCCTCAGGTCTAGGTGGGGATGCTTCAAAAGGAGAGGAAGCATTGAACCCGAGTTCAGATTGTATATAGATACCCAAATTCCAGAAAAAGCTCATGTCCTTTTTCTGAGAATTCACCTTCCTGTACAGCCTAAGTTACTTCACTACAAGTAAACCTGTTCACCAAATCCCTTGGCCAACCTGCCTTACATCCACCCCAATCAAATACCCACTGACTGATCCCTTGTATTTCAATTTTTTTTTTCTTTTTAACTACAGATCCAATTTCTTGAACCATTTCAACAATTTTGCATCAACAAGAAATTTCAGAGCTGTTATTCACCTGTTCCTTGAGGTATTCTGACACCAAGAACAACTGGCTGTAGCAAAGCAGTTTTTCAGTCCTGACACACAAAACTTCCACTTGCAGGAATGTGCTAATTTAAGGCCCGGTGTATTATGATCAAATGTGGATTCACTTACCCTCACAACTCATTGCCTTGTGGGTCCCAGTACTCCAATACTCGATTTGTTTAACTAAACAGCTTAAGAGCATCTCCAGTTTCATGCAAACATGATTTGAAAACGCTGCTAGCCTACTATTCCATAAATAAATAAGCAACATTACCCAAATATTTAAAGTTTGGGGTTTATCTCCTCTTGCCCCGTGGCTTGTGAGCTTTCCAGTCATGTTCCCAGTTTGACTCTGCGACTCCAGGCATCAGATACTGACTAAGAAAATGTAAAAGACCATCCCCCATTCCAACAAAATGGAAGTGGAAAAAGAAGTATTTTACATTATATACACCTACTTATTTTACTGTTTAAATTTTGTGAGTTATAGAAAGAGATTATAAGCTTCAGGAAAACTGTGGCCAGAATTCAGTGGTCTGGATTTAGCAGTGTCCTACTATGGATAGCCAAAGGTGCTTGGTTTTTCTCTTTTTTTCATAAACCTGCCTGCACACGTTCTTCTTTCAATTTCAGCAAGGAAAAAAAAAAGGCAGATTCAATTTCTACTCCCAGAATACCAATGAGAACTTCTCTCATCACCTTTAATTTTGCTTGACTATTCTCTTTGAGATGGCATCAGATCAATGCATGAACTAATGCCTGTGCAGAGATTAGATAAGAATTTCACAGGAGGTTCAGCACAACCTCCTAAGGAAAACGCCTGAGCAAATATTAAGTGGAAGAGACATAAGAGATAATTTAATGGTAATTAAATGCACTGTCACAAGGCAATTGA
The DNA here is from genome assembly GCA_013397055.1 of Pachycephala philippinensis. Taxonomy (NCBI): domain Eukaryota; kingdom Metazoa; phylum Chordata; class Aves; order Passeriformes; genus Pachycephala; species Pachycephala philippinensis. The sequence continues at coordinate 82,970 of VWZT01004655.1, forward strand.
ATAGTTTTCCAAGAAGTCTTTTGTGTTTGCTCAATTATAACTTTTATTATTATTATTATTGTTAATATAATTAAATGAGAGAAATGAGAATATTTTCTGGGTTAGACAAACAAAGGCCCCAGCTTCAAGAGCACAAAGCCTATCTGCATACAAAGGCACAAAAAATGAACTCTGAGAATCTTACAAAATCTATCAGCTCTTTTCTGTTGACTACAAATTCAGAAGTATGTTAAGAGGGAGGATGAATCCTTCTCTGTGGGGTTTGGAGATCCTGTTATCTGTGAGCTTGTCCTACTCCTTGACAGCGTGTGCAGACCTTTACCTATGGCTTGGAAATTCAGTTAATGGTGTGCAACACCTGGAGAAGCTGAAGAATACATTTATTCATAGATAGATGGATGGATACACACACACACATCCTTTTCAAGCACATCAAGCACCACTGCCACACGTCTCCTCCCCAGTTTAGTTGTTTCGAAGGGGATCTCTCCAAAGGCTAAACCAGAAAAAGAATGTAGGATGCTATTTAATACACCTTAATTTTACCCAGTTTGTGAGACAGAAGTAATTTATATAAACTTGTCACACAAATCTGGTTTTGAAAAAGCAACCCCAAAAACCCAAGCGGCCAAACTAGAAACCAAAACAGCAACCCTTGATCCCCTTCATGAGCCCAACGAAGCCTTTAAGGTGCCCTGTTAAACCTGTGTGCCATTACTTCATTTATACCCCATACCAGAGACCAGATGCTCTGGCAAAGATAAAAATTACATGAAGTGTGTATTTATCTCCAATACTTTATGGTCACAACATTACAGCAATAAAAATGCATAAAGATCAACAAGGCAAACACTTGGATTTACACCAGGATTAAGAATTCAAGTATCAACACTTCTAAAATCCTATATATTTTTAATTTGGTAACAATCAAAACCCAAAACATGATGTCTGAAGTGAGTCACTGTGGTGTATGTTGCTTGTAACACATTTGCTTCCACTGACTTACTAATTTTGTATTCCCACATAATGTGCTTATCTCAACTCCCTGAGAAAAATACATTGGAAAACAGTTTAAAGGAGGATAAGACACAAAAATAATTTATTGCTGCAAACTGGTGTGTTGATTTCAAGAACCTTTTTCCTCGGAATTTTTTTTTAGTACGTTCTAACAAGTTTAAATCAGATTTACAGTCAAGCAGGTGCACGCTTTGGGGGGAAAGGATTAGTCTACTTAAGTTCCATTAAACATGGAATAATTGAAATAAAAAACTGCTCCAGGCTTCCAGGCGAGCACTACTGCAGTGCCAGTGTCAGAGGACGAGGACGCAACTCTACCTAAATTTGCTAGTTCACAGGGTGGCAAATAAGAATTAAAGTGTGACCTACACTTCACATTTGGAGTTGACTTCTTGGGCACAACAGCTACAAACAGTCTGACACAAAAAAGGGCTGCAATGTGGGGAAAACAGGAATGCCAAGCACAAAAGCACCTCTCAGAGGTAGGAAAAAGAAGTCTTGTACATGTTCTGATAAAATAAAAAATGAAACAAAATTGTCATTGTCCCCACATACAGAATACACGTCACCACCAGTGAATACATGCTTAGAAAGGGCAGTAATATCCAAAGCAAAAAAGGATTTGGAAATCCAACACAATCCTACACCACACTTCCTGATTTATTACTGTCCGGAGATTCAACAACAATTCGCTTTATTTGAAATACTTTCTATTCTTAATAATATTTTAAAAATATTTTTTATCACTCTTAATCTTTTAGGCAGAACATAAATCTCTTTTCTGTCTCCAGTATTTTGGGCATTAGGAGTTCAAACGATGCTCATAAATTCTAACAAAAGAAAGGAGGTGAACACAACATGAACTAAAAAGCTTTTTCAACATGGAAGATGGGCACATAAACACAGGCCCAGTTTCATTTCTGATGTCAAGACTTATAAAATATTTGTTCTTTTACTTGAATGGGGGAATTACTGATGCTGTCACTTGTAACTTCTCCAATTTTACTAGGAAATAATGGGCAGTTTCCCAGCTACAGAAATGGGTAGCAAATTCCAGACAGAACAATTTAAAATAAAAATTGGAAACAGAGGAAAGCCCATGTTTGTGAAGATGGAGAAATTAGAGAACAGCCCTATGCTATGATTTAAGGAGAAATCTATCACTGGCCTCGTATTTTATATACCAGCTGCTACTTTCAAAAGCCATCTGCTTCATTTTCCTGCACACGAGTTTTTTATGCAGCTGCAGTATTTCAGAAGAAGGTTCACCCAGGCTGACAAGCAGTTCATAAAAACACCATGCTGGATTTAGATTTCTTTATTAAGAACAACAGTAAAATAATTCTGAACTTGGCAAATGCTTTCCAGTTTTCCAGGGATTTTTTTAAAAAAGCCACTAGATACTGCGACTTAAAAAGATATTTTAGGTTTAAACTTGTTTATAGCCTTATAAATTATTAAATAAAATTATCAAACTTGACATTGAGTTTTCAAGCATAAATACTCTGGAAATTCTTTAGCAACAGTACTATCAAATAGTGTCTCAAAAAAGGCAAATACCAATAATTAGCCACTACTGGCTCTCCCAGCTTAATGTTACCAAGAAATTTCCCACAGGGTAAACTCCAATTTTTCAGGAGGACAGTTTAAAAATAAGCACTCTATTTCCCTTGCTTTTCTTTCAATGTCTATGACCTACTTACACAACTTAGTCCTTTTTTATTTCTATTTTTTTTTCCAAATTTGCACTGCTTTGAACACTGCACTTAAACAACCTTTCAGTGACTAAGTTCCCACTGAAGAGTTAAGACCATACCCAAAAAGAATCATCATGACATATGAGATATTTAGATAAGCAAGCAAACAAAGGAAATGTCTTCTGTGTTCCATTCAGTACACAGCACACAAACAGTAATTACAGTCATTTAATGAAGCATGGAGACAAAGATTTATATTACATCATTTTCTCCTTATCCATTTGTTCTACACAAATATTTTTAGCTGGTGCTTTTTTGTATTGGGACATTATGTACTCATGCATAGTTGGTGTACTTTATATTAAAAATATACAACCTTCCTCTTGATTGTCCTGTATATGCAATAATTTATGTATTCTCAGTAATTTCTCTGCATTTATTTTTAACAGCTCAGGTGTGCTCTGGCACCTTCTTTTGAACACTCAAGTTTCTAACTCTGGAGGTAATTTGGTGTTAGATTTTGTCTGTTATAGTTCACCCTCAGCCACCACAGAGTTCAAACAGGATCTTTGTTTTACACGAACACACAACACTTCTGGTGACACCCACCCTATCAAAATCAAGAGAAATTACTCCTGCAATTTACCAGTTCCAGCTTCTGTAACGAAAGACCAGAATATCTCAATATATCCATAAGAAAAACTGATCTTCAGCAACTACTTTTGTGACCGAGACAAAAAGTATACAGAACATTTGTTTTCCCCACCATTTCCCATTCAAAATGAGGATGTTGCTCTGCTCTGCACCTGCGGCAGGTACCACACACAATTCCAGCCCAATCCACGACACAGCTCCTTCCGTGGTATCCCCCCAAAGAGAATTATCTCAGATACTCTCTGGTTTCAGCTGTAATGCTCCTTGTAGGGTTAAACACACCACAGAATCACTGTAGGACCCCATGATTGGGTTAATGTGGAACAGTATAAACCCTAAGGAACAAACTGCTCCTCCATCCTTGTTTTCCCACAGCAGGTTCATGTAGGACACCAAACTTTCATCACTACAAAGTCAGCTTGAAAGAACAGGGCCCCAGCCCTCACTACTACAGCTTCAGAAATGATGCAGCTTTAACCCTAAAAGATTTGTGCCTCATCTGCTCCGAACGAAGCCCCGTATGCACAAAAGCCCAATGCCTGCTTCTAATGTCATCAGTATTTTTAGGAGTCACCTTAATGATCATAATGGCAGTTTTTAAAATACACACAGGAGGGAAACACATATGTGTTCCCACCCCTATTTACCCATCTGATAGTATTAAATTTGCTATAGGAGATAAGTCAATATTAGGGAAAATTAGGGCTCTGGCCTCATCTAGGGGAGTTAAAAGCCCAGATCCAGTATCAGGATAACATTCATCTGCCATCTGCCCTCAGCTGCTCCTCCTCTTCGTGTCCCAAGGTCACAGTCTCTATATTATCCAGGGGTGATCTTTGACATCTCTAACTAATTTTGGAAGCTCCTCTGTTAATAATAAGGGCATTAGAGATGGGCTGGGGGGAAACCAACTTCTGACAAGGCATTGTTAGGGGCAGAGCAGCTAAAAACGCTGCCGTCTGTCCGAGTGGGCCGAGCTCCAGATGTCACTGCAAGAGCCACTGCTGTCTCGCAGACCTTCCACAAAGTAGGACTGGACTCTTGGGAGCCATACAGAACTCAACCTACTAAACAGGCCTTGCTCTCAGCTAATTTTATACTTCCCCTCTTCAACACAGAATTTTGAGTTTCCAGATCAAGCGAGTCCAATGTGAATCAACTTTTTTTTGTGGGTTTTTTGTTGTTATACACAACTTAATGCACTAATTGCAGTGACATTTTGTTCCAGACTACTAACAGAGACATATCCACACATCAATACATGGAAATCTGTCCCAAGCATTTTAAACTTAGGCTGAATTATGAGCAATTCAAGATAAGCTCACAAGGTTGATTTTCACCACTCTGGCCTGACAGGTGGAAATTTTAAATCAAAGCAGCCCTTGGCTGGCCATTTAGGAGGTGTTAAGGAATATGAGGAAGTTTCACATCCCTGCCATACAGCACTAAGGGAAAGGAGACACTGGGCACACAACATTTGTAGCTGAAGTAGCTCCACAACTCTACAAACAGCAGAGCCTAAAAGAAGAATGCCAGCACAGTTTTGAGGGTATAAATCAACTTTTACAGGAAAAAAAAGTACTTTATGGGGTATTGTGAATTTCAGAAACCTATCCCTGTCAAGGAAATCTCACTCATATAATTGTCTTTTCAAGCTCTAAAGAGTAGACAGGAGAGGTTCAGTTTGATTTATATTTTCAACAAAAAGTATATTTTTAGTGTCTTTTTAATCAGCTGCAATTCTTAGATTGCCACCCCCCTGTAGGGCACAGTTTGTGTCTCAGCCATTAACTCTTCATGAAAGATCTGTCGGGTTTTGGGTGGTTTGTTTCTTTTCTTGTTGGGGTTTTTTTGTTTTAAATAGGCTGCCAACATCAGGAACAACGCCAGCTTTTCTCCCAACGTCCTTCATTTCCTTCAAAGCTTCTCCTGTCAAAGTCATTTGCTTTAGGTCTCCTATTTTTATTAGGGTGTAAGAGATGTTGTTATTTAATTAGGTTAAAGAGTCTAATTCCCAGCCTGCATTTCAAATTATATCTCATGCATCTAAGCCTTATAAAACTTTAATCATTAAGTTATTACAGTAATTGCCTGGACTTAAGATTTCCGACGTGTCAGGGACAGAGTTATAAAAATAATTTAATTTGCATGATGTATTTATCTGCCACAATATAAAGAGATATTTCATTTAATGAAATTCATTTTGAGTGTGAACATAATCTTTACAGACACTATAGGGACAGAGAAAAGAAGTGCCAATTGTCCACAATAAACTTTTTCTCCTCTTTTTTAGAGGACGTTTTTCCCTTACTTTTTTTTTTTTAAATCACAAAAAGTATCATTTTTTTCTCTTTTCTTTTTAAAAAGAGTTTTCTTACGAAAATGAACCTGGAGTGTACTTGCCTGGTGAGACACAGAGCCCTCATGGCACCGAATTCAGCTCAGTTTTTTCAGAGCATCATTGACCTGCCCTAACGTCGAGATCATCCCGTGTTTGCAATTGCTTCTCCTGTGCATTACACAAACTTCAGCTCATTTTAAAAAGCAAATTCAAAACACAGTTTAGTCCTATATTTAGTCCTTTATTATATATACGAACATCTCCAGGGTAGCTCCACACTGCAGGCTAAATGAGGCAGCAGAGAAAAATTCTACACTGATAAAAACAACCTTTTCTTGTTCACTGGGATCTAAAAAAAAAAGCCCCAAAAAGTTACTTTAAAAGTCTTCAGCTTGAAGCACAAGGACAGCAACAATGGAACAGCTGATGCCCAAGAGCTGCCCCCACCCCCCATACAGATGCTTACTCCCTTTTCATCAAGGGATAAACCATCTCCAATTACTGCAGGCTAACATGTTATTCAAGGATAAATGTGTGCAGGCTCTTGTCCCACAATAAAAGGAAGGCAATTCAAGTAGCTTACGTCTGATTCTCATTACATGAATGTTTTTAAAAGCTGTATTCTATCTTGAGTTAAGATATGGCTTTCGTTCCTCACTCAGCTACTAAGGCAAATTAGAGAAACCTGTCCCCTTTATTTGCACTTCCCAACAGCGATGTCACTGCAACACAGGGAAGGGAAGACACTTTGAATTTCAGCAACTCTTACTTAAAGCAACTGAAAATGCTCCCAAAAAGGACAGGAAAATTGTGAAATCCTATTTAATTACTCAAAACCTGTGATTTTTAATTCTCCTTTTCTACCTTTATGCTTGTTTTCTCTGAAAAATGTATAAAAATCATACAAAAAAACCGGATATCTTCATTAGAGATTTACGAAAGAGTCAACAGAACACACACACACACAAAAAGGATGCTACTTCTTGATAAAACTTAACATACAGTACTTTTATTCACTGTACTTCACGTGTAAGGTTTTGTGGGTGGGATCAGAGCTCACTTTGGTTCAGATTTGGGTATTCAATACCACGGGACACAACTGAAGGCTGGCACACGAAACCTGTACAGTGAGCATCTGCCAATGTGCAGACAACCACAAATCTGGCTTTTCCTGATTTTTGAATACTTCAGCCTCACAATTCCAACAACACTGGGTGGGATCCAATTTGCCTAATTTGGCTGAAACTGTAAGCAGTTGTGCCCAAGGGAGCAATGCAGTTGATGCAGAATCACCACCTAAATGCTCCACAGATTGAAAAAAGAGAAGACAGCCCTGAAATCCTGTCACCCACTACCTCTGACACCTGCCAAAGAGAGCAGTAACAAAACAAAAAGACACAGTTTCAGCATTAGTTTGTTGATCAGAGCTCTCAAATGGGATGTGAAATGACATGACTTGAACACACAGCTCCTCCACTGAAGGGGAATGACCTAAAGATCAGCCTCTCCCCATCTCTGGCCTCAAAGCTGAGGCGCAGCCTGAGCACAAGAGGCACCGCGTGGCATCGTTAGTGGGACTGATTCTGATGTTATTAACGAGTTGTGTGGTTTCCCCCTGCTCCCACACACTAATTTTAATCCCTTGCTGTACAGATTGCAGAATGAAAGGTCTCATTAAGTGCCCTGCTTTACACTTCCAATTAAGAGCAGCTCACGCCCACCGCAGATGGCAGAACGACCGCCACGATCACAGCACGTCAAGCCACAAACAGTTCTGGGCACGGGTTCTTGATTTGTTAGAGACTCTTGGAGATAAGGAATACTCAAAAACAAAGAAAGGTCACAGCACCCTTAAAACAGTCAAAAATCAAGGAGAAAATAGTGATTTCACGTATCAAGCCCAAGCTGAGAAGCCTGAAATGCACCGATTTGCACAGGGCAGTGCACTCGCTGGAGTGAATGGGAGTAGTCATGCATGTGAAGGCACAAACGTGTGCCAGCTTTGGGTTTAACAGCCTGGTAATTGTGGTTTGGGTGAGCTGGATGAATAAACCCTGTCTGTTGACAGTGATTAAGGTAACATTTTGTTATCTTTACAAAATGTTCTGTGCTTTTCCAGAAGATGAAGATCACTCGAGGATTTAAACTTTCTTTTTCAACAATGCTGTGGCTGTGCAACTCATATTCAACAACATCATTACAATTCCAAAACTCATGAGTGACGGAGGTAACCATGTTTCTTTTCCTTCTCCATGAACTTTTCCATTTGATGCTATACATTTTAATAAGACAGAAAACATGTGTTTGGATGTTACCAAGTTAGCAATAAGGCTCCCAGTCTCATCCTGACAAGAAAGTCACAGGCATCTGGTCCTCACAAAAATCTATTTTTCTCATTTATAACACCCAAGACAGCAATGTCTTTGATTTTTACACTGACAAAATCCAATCTAACTACAGAAGTGGTGTTTCTGTTGGATTTTTAAAATTTTGTAACTAGGTTCTACGCTCCTTATCTCTGACAGTTACTTCTGTGCAGAAAGCTCAGGATATCTGTGTATGCACATATGAATTCTGTACATTCTGCTGTTCTTGCCTACACACAACATGATGCGTCTGACTGAGTGCAGTGGTTAGCAAAAGATGTTAAAATGTTGCAGGAATGACATTGAGATAGGAACAGAATGTGAAAAATCATCTTTTCTTGTTTTTTGAAGCCCTCCTCTGTTGTAGCTCTGGTTTATGATGCAGTGTTACTGCTAAAACTCTTCTCTTGTCTTCTTTTCATACGTCATTGCTGCTGCCTTAACACTTTACCAGATAAAAGTTATTGTCCTAGTTTATCGAAGAGGACAAGTGAAATTTACAGAGCAAAGCAGAATCACGGATAGAGAATGACAGCTCTGGAAAGTTCTGCACCTGATTTCCATGACAACGAAGACCCAAATACCTTACAGCACCCCGAAACAAAGAGCAGTGACTTTTAAAGAACTGGATTCAGAAATACCTCACTATAAGGTGAAGAAGAAAGGGGAAGAGAAAATGGGATGGTGTGCAGAGCAAGGAGACAAGAAGCTCTGATTTTCACTCTATAATAGTCTGGGATTCAGGGCATTGTCAGATACAGGCAGCTTTGCCTATTGGTCCTGATGACCTTCAAAAACCTTCTATTCTGAGCCATTTGAATCTGTTTGTAATGATTTCTCCAAATTTAGTTAAAAGTTAACAAATATTCCTCTGGCATTTGAAACTCCTTGCATTAAAGGAGCTCCCTGAGGCAGAAAGGAGAGGACACTGCAGGCTTGCGAGTGCTGAACAGGTAAGAAATGGAGTTCAGGAAATTATTGTGGAGTTCATCACCCACTTTTGCACCACAGGAAACACAAATCTCCTGTGTTTAAAGCCAGTATGGAGGAAGTCCCGTGCTGCTAAAGGAAAAACATGATTTTGTTGTCTGTACAAGAAGCCCTGGCAGCACTACACTAAAACCTCACCAAAACTCAGACATCTTTAGGCTGAAACCAAATTACATAAATCACTTAAACTACAATGCTAAGTCCAGAGAAGCACACTGCAAGAGAACTGTCTTTTCAGAAGTCACCCTCATCCTATCAGTATCAATATTATATCAATACAAAAACTGCATCACACAGTAAAAAAAATTAGAAGTCATTTACCCAAGACAAGAATGTGTGTGCACAATTGTGTTTGTTGAAGTTAGGGGACAGGGTAACCCTTTTAGTCCTGACTCCCCTAAAAATTTACCCAGGAAGTTTTACTGTGAGCTTGTCAGTCTAAAAGCAGATTAAAATCATTTAACTGAATAAAATTAGAATTTAGTGCTTAATTTATAGAAACTTTGACTACTATGCAGTTTTAGTAATCCAGAAGAGACTGTAAACCCAAGAAAATAACCTAAAAATGTGAGTGGAAAAAATATTTGATGGTTTGTAGTGCAACTGTCACTTACACTTGCAAAAATAAAGAAATTCAGCAGTTCTTTTTCAATCAAGTGTGAATTAACTGTAAGAAGTCAGGGGAACAAGAGACAATTTTATCTGAGTTAGGACAATTATTACCTGCAGAATTACCTTGTTTTCGGAACATATTCCTCACAACTTCTCGAGGAGAAAGATATCATGGGCTTTGTGCCCCTTCTACTTTATATACATGCAACTTTAAAATTTTTCCGTTTTTCTGTTTCTGCAGTAATATCCTACCCACATAAACAAACCCAGAGCTTTCTAAATTCAGCAAAATCAGCAAGAGACAAAGCAGTAGAACTGAACATACCTGCTGATAGAAAAAATTTAGAGTTGGTTTGTCCTCAGTGAACTGGTTTAGAAATCCTTTTGGCAAATACCGAATTCTCAATTCATACCTGAAAAGCAAGAAGAAGAGACTGTTGAGCAGAATTAATATTAAGATTTCCTCACAACATTCTTAAAAACACGAACAAACTCAAAACAAACTTAGAAAACTAATGGAAAATTTCCTTTTTGATTACTCAAGAGAACAAAGCTGGAATTTATCTGTATCTGACATTTCACAGAGATGTTTACCACGGACCTCTGTGACAGAAGCAAACTCAGAGCCCTGCTGCCTTCTCAGAGCTTCAGAGAGGACCGAAGCATGAGGACTTGGAGCAGACAAGCTCCAGATCCATGGGAAGGGAGGCCCCAGTCAGGTGACAACAGATGAGCTGCCAGAACCACTGCCATGACCCCTGGCAATAGCTTTTATCTCTGGTTCTCACAAGCAGGCACTTGAAACACTGATCCCGCTGCTCCAGGAGTGACAAAGTGTCACTCACCAGGGAGCCACATCCTACAGGAGAACAAGGAACAGGACTCTGCTCCTTCTCTCATCACGCTCTAATATTCACCTCTGGATTCTCCATAGGTGTTGGAGGGATTTCTCTGTAAAAAGGTTTCCTGCTCCCCTATTCATCACCAAGACACATGCAAAAGCCAAACTGTTCTGAACCTGACAGTCATATTTTTCAAGGTAATCGTACACCAGAAGTGAGGGAAATTCAGAATGAGTCTTAACCCATGACCTACACCAAATCTGCATCCCTTCTCAAACCTGAACTTCTGCTTTCAACCCCAAAATTTAGTATTATTTCTCGTCCTAAACTTCTGCTTTCAATCCCCAAATTTAGTGTTATTGCTTGTCCTGTGGTAACAGCCCACGATGTTTGACACACACTGCTTGCTTCCTCCTCTGACACATTCCTTCAATGAAAGTCTGATAATAAATGCCTCCATCCCCTGGGCTGTGCATATCCTAATGCTGTTAGCATATCCTAACTAACGCGCTTAACAGTACTTCCCAAAGTAAGTATATTTAACAGTCTGCTCATGATAAGATCAAATATTACAACATTTCAATCTGTTGGTTGCAGCAGGACAAGAACTTCTTTTCAGCAAGTAATGTGGCTGCCTGTAATCAAGATTTACATGGAGATTTGGTAAAAATTTACTAGGGGTAAGTGTTGCCTAGGATTCCACTGCAAGCAGAAGTTGTAATATCCAATTAAAAAATATAAAATATTATTTGCTTTGAAATAATTGAAAATACATTGTCCTGTTAGAAACCATTAAAATAAGGAAAGAATTTGGAAATTGTAAATACACACACATGCTGTATACAAATGATGTATAGAATGATGTCTTGCAGCAGTATGGCAATATATTTCATAATTCCTGTGCACAGAACACATGTTCTTAAATGAAAGAGTGAAATGCAGGAGAGGCTGAGAACACCTGAGAGTGAGTACATAATACATTGGACATAAGGAAGAAATGTTTTACTCTGAGTGTGGTGAGACCCTGGCACAGAGGAGCTGTGGCTGCTCCATCCCTGAAAGTGTTCAAGGCCAGGCTGGATGGGGCTTGGAGCAACCTGGGATAGTGGAAGGTGTCCCTGCCCATGGCAGGGGGTTGGGCTGCGTGATTCTTAAAGGTCCTCCTCAATCCAAACCCTTCTGTGACACAATGACACTGACACAGATAAACAAAAAAAGACTCAAAGTGACAGTTACGACAAACTCTCACAGATTACTCTCATTTGGGAAGGAACACAGAATCACCTTCTATTGCTGATCAGCCTTTACATTTCACGACCCCCAGCAGATAACTAGTCATTCACTAAAATTTAGGTATCAGCCAAACTATACCTCCAGGTATTTAATGAGTCAGGGAGAGAAGGCAGCATGAGCACACTACCCAACTGCAGAAAAGCAGAGCCTCTCCTGGTTTTTATTCTGCCATATCCACTAAAATCTACTGCTGAACACAACTGCAGAGACTGACATGGAACCAAACAAGTCTGTGTAAAAGTCTTCCTTCCTTTTTTGGGGGGCTTTATAATCCAGTGCATTTTAGAACCACAAAATCGTTACAGTTGGAAAAGACCTTTAAGATCATCGAGTCCAACCATCAACCCAGCACCACCATATTCACCATCAAACAGTGTTCTCAAGTGCCATATTCACACTTTTTTGGAACACTTTCAGGGATGGTGACTCCACCACTTCCCCTGGCAGCCTGTTCCAGGGCTGAACAATTTTTCCCATGAAGGAATTTTTCCTAATATCCAACCCAAATCTCCCCTGGAGCACAAATTGATGAGGAGCAGCTGAGGGAGAAAAGCAGGCTCAGGGAAGACCTTAGCACTCTCTACAACTCCTTAATAAGAGAGTGTAGCTAGGTAGGAGTCAAGCTCTTCTCCTAAGTAACAAGTGATGGGACAAGAGGAAACCATCTCCAGGAGAGACGTTTTCCTGATGCACCAGGAGAGGTTTAGACTGGATTACAGATCAGAAAATTGGATATTCAGTATTAGAAGAAAATTCTTCATGGGCTGTCAAAGATTGGAACAGGCTGCTCAGGGAAGTGGTGGCATCACAACCCTGGAGAGATTTAAAGCACATGTAGATGTGGCAGTTGGGGACATGGTTTAGTAGTGGCCTTGGCAGAGCTGGGTTAACCATAGGGCGTCATGACCTTAGCCCAAACAAATCTGTGATTCCAGGATGCAAAACACCATTACTCTCAGGGATTAAAAAAAAAAAAAAAAAAAAAAAAAAAAAAAAAAAAAAAAAAAAAAA